>OX457088.1:0-600000 GCA_949752835.1 Empis stercorea | reverse complement strand
TTGGGTTGTTTTTATTTTAATCATCTTTATCCTGTTTACGAATGGACTTTTTTTTCTTTCTTGTTTTGTGTTATGTTTTTATTGCACGTTATTTGTTCGAAAAATCACGAATTTATGACCGAAAACTGTAAAATGAAAATAAAACAGACGAGGCTCAAGTCATGATATTCGTGAACAATCTCCGGATTATAGCACAAACCGACGACAAAGGTTCGTTATTTATTATTATTTTTGTACTGAATTTTTTTTCTAATCTTGTTTTCATTTTCTAAATCATTTACATTTTATTTATTTATTTATAACTACCAAAACATGGAAAAAATATATTTATATAATTTACCATATCTATTTTCATGCTGCATTTCACATATAGCTTCAAAGGATCACGAGATCAAGGACTTAATTCACGTAGAACAAGGTTAATATTTCATGTTTTCATTATTTTTACATTCACATAATTTGTTTTCAAATCAATTATATTATTTTAATATAAATGCATGCAATTTTATGTTTAATTTTGTTTTAAAAAAAGTGTCCTCATTATCGCTTTTTATTTTTATTTTTATTTATTTATTTTCATATCAAATTATATATATGTATATGTATGTACGCGACATTTAAAACATTAAATTTAAATGTAAACAGTCGAGTGAGTCCAAGTAGAGATCGAGATACGCCAGACAGAGAAAGATTACCACACTACGGTCCAAGGTTTTCACCAAGGTATTAAACTGGACTTTTTTAGTCTATGATTTTAATTTTAATTTATGTTTTATACGAATGTGGAATATTATTTTAAATTATTTAATCCACTGGAAAAACTTCAGTTTTTAAGAAAATAATGAAAAACCTAATGAAATAACAAACAATTTCTAGTACCGTTCCTGAGAATGAATTCCGTTCACCTCGCGCAAAACTCTTATGGGATAAATGGCGCCACGTATGGATGCTAGCATGGGAACGTCAACGGCGTCTACATGAGCATCTAATATACTTGCAAGATGTTGAGAGAGTTCGCCAATTCAGCTGGGATGATTGGAGAAAGAGAGTAAGCAATTGTTTTATATATATATATATATACATATAATATATATTTTCTATTTTACAGTTCTTAAAATTCATGAACCATAAAAAATCACGTTTAACGGATTTGTTCCGAAAAATGGATAAAGATAATAATGGATTAATTCCACGAGATGTATTTATTGATGGCATCATTAATACTAGTAATGAAAATCGAATGTTTATCAAAAATAAATTTATTTATTTTTATTGTTTATATAGAATTCGATACATCAAAATTGGAAATGGGTGCTGTTGCTGATCTATTTGATCGTAATGGTGAAGGACTTATTGATTGGCAAGAATTCATAGCTGCGCTAAGGCCAGATTGGCAAGAAAGAAAGCCAGCTAATGATTCCGATAAAATTCACGATGAAGTAAAACGTTTAGTAATGTTGTGTACATGCCGACAAAAATTCCGTGTCTTCCAAGTTGGGGAAGGTAAATATAGGGTAAGTAATAATATTTATCACAAGTTTTTAGTATTATTAAAATATGTTATTTATTTTGTTATAAATTATTAGTTTGGAGATTCGCAGAAATTACGTTTAGTTCGTATCCTTCGTAGCACAGTAATGGTACGTGTAGGCGGTGGTTGGGTTGGTCTTGATGAGTTCTTACAAAAGAATGATCCGTGCAGAGGTACGTTTTATATTTGTGTATATTATACTTTCAAAAAGAATTTTAATTTTAAGTTAAAAGTTCAACAAATAGGAATATTCGTAATATTATTTGAAATGTTAAATATTGATTACACTTTATAATTAAATGCAAATAAGAAATTTCAACATATTTGTTAAGTAGAGATATATATATATTTGACACATTTCAAAAAATATTAACAAATTGCATTACAAATAGCTACATCATCATAATCATAGTCTATCAGCAAAAATATCATATTTTAATTTTTATTTTTCCATTGAGAATTATAACAAAAGGAAATGGTCATTTAATAAAATCATTTAATTTATTATTAATATTATTTATTAATAGCAAATTAATTTATCCCTCGCTTAGATATTTAAAAGAATAAATAGTTATAATTCATTACTACATTTAACTTTAATAATGTTATTTAAATAATATTGAGAGCTTAACAAAGTTATATTAACAAGCAAGCAAGCAAAATTTTAGGTGCTTTTAAATTCATCTGCAGCAAAATAAAAAATTAATCACAAAACAATTATAGGATACGAAATTAAATTATTAAGTAAAAAGAAAATTTCGACAAATTTAAATATATGTACATATTTAAAAAAAAAAAAACAATTTTTTGAAAATTTTAACAAATAATATAAATGAATTACTAATTTTTTAATTTTTTTTGTTTTTCCATCAAAATCAATGCTGCGACGGACTAATAATTTTTTTATTGTTTTCATACCGCATTTTTTTTTGTATTTTGATTTATACCAATTTTGGATTTTTTCTGTTGGTCCACTGGCTTTTGGGCAACCTACACATTTCAAAATTATCTTTTTTACGTAATTGTTTATTAAAAAAAATATTTATGAAAAATTTATTTATGATTGCATGCGTATTTTTGTCGTAATTAATTAACTGATTTTATAAATTTTAATTTAAAACTCAATATATAATAATTGTAGTGGCACTCGTGTTGCCATTACCAGATCCCAATGATAAATCTAAACATGAAGCATGCTGTCCTTTATGTAAATTTACCTTAAATGAATTTCTTGCAGCTCAAATTGGTAATATAAATTACATTCATATACCAAAAATATTTCATTTCCATAAATTTGGTATAAAAAATTGTAAATGTTTATATTCGTATAAAAATGATATATTTTTATTGAGTAATTAAAAAAAATTATAATGCATGTAGAGAAAATTGTTATCATAATTTTTTTGTTATATTAAAAAAAGGTGTTTCTAAAATAAATAAATTATTGTTAATGTTATTTCATAATATATAATATATGTATACTTTTCTTGATTTGTTCTTAAAATTTTGAAAAAATATAATTATAATGTCTGTTAGTTTTGGCATTTTGAAAATTATAGGTCTTATAATGACATTTAAATTATCATGGTTTTTATATGTGCTAATTAACTCAACTAACTAACAATATACTGGTAAGATGCTGAATAGAATGGATAAATAAATCATCATTTGTAAACTAATAATTTTCAGATTAATAATTTGCATGTAATATATATTTAAGTTAAAAAAAAAAACATTTTAAATCCAGTGCAAGCAAATATAAATTTCTTGTGGGGCTTTTATTGTTTTTGTTCAGTATTATTTTCGTATAGCTGCAGACTTATATGATGGTAAAAGTCATTAATTATATTTATAAAGGGAAATCATAATCATATAAACTAAGAGAAATTTTATTCATTATGAAATAAATTAATGATCTCTAGTTTTCTTTTTTGTTTTAATAAGTAAAAGTCATATAAGTGTGCAGTTATCGTAATATTAATAAAATAATCTTGTAAATATAAAATGCATTTTGAATTTAGGGCTTTATTTTTTTTTCGTTTTTAGTAAATTTTCGTTTTTAGTAAATGTCTGTAGGTTTTATATTATTTATACACATTAGTCGAAGTCACTATTTCTTTAAAAAAAAAAAAAACATTGTGCAAATTCTCAGCTATTCGAAGCTCTTTTAGTTTAGTATGAAAGCTTAGAGCTCAGAATGGCATTGTAAGTAGACAAAATTGTGTGTGTGTATTTCTTTAATTTCTGTGTTTTCCTTTCTTCACTGTGTAGAAATTCAATTTGTAATCCGCATTTTGGGGATTTCTTTAAAAATTAAATTGTCATTAAGTTAGTTTTAAAATTTATTTATTTATTTTTTTTTTCTTAATCTTAATTTATTTGTTTTTCTTTGTTTCTTTTATTTTTACTGCTTACGCTCAACAAACACCATAATTTCCTATTTATAAATCCTTTTTATAATTTAATAAAATCCTCTCCTTTTTTCATTCCTAATCCAATTTTATTATTGTTTTATAAACCAAAACAAAAACACTTCACTTGTGTAATGGCTGGACGCATTGTGCATCATCTTTTTGGGTACATCTAAACAACTGGCCCATTTTCAATTTTTTTATTTAAAAAAACAACTAAATTTGCTCTGTCATCGTACATGACACAAAAATGAAAATCTCAAATGTATTGTATAAAATACTACAGCTAAAGGTCGCACCAATATCGAACTTCGAGAACAATTCATTTTAGCCGATGGAGTTACCCAAACAATGGCTGCTTTCAAACCAAGATTATCGGCAACATCACAATCCAGTCGTGCCGGTTCACCATCATTTATGAGTGGCGGTCAAGGTCCTATTACAAAGGTAAACAAAAAAAAATCCGTGGTCATTTTTTTTTATTTCATAAAAATTAAACAAAATGCTAGAATGAATTTTTGTTTTGAGTAATTTTTTTTTTGAATTAATTTAAGTAAAATGGATATCCAAAGGTTGCCATTTAAAAAAATTATTTATAAGAATAAATAATGGCGCCCAACTATAAAATTAAACCCTTTCGAACTTAAACCCACTTAATTAATTCTGCTATTGCTGAAAAAAATAGATCAAATGATCCAGGTGGTAAATATATTTAACACCAATGTCGAAAGGGTTAAGCAAAGTAAGTATTATAATCTGAATGTCCTTGTGTTTGCTGTGAACATTATTTTTTTACCGAAATTTTGAATAATGTAGTGTAATTTTTTTTTTTTTTTGGTGTTTTGTGTTCTTTTGAAAAATAAAAATTTTAAAAATTAAAGAGAAATAAAAACAAAACGAAAACATGCCTGGAAGTCAGAGAAGCATGCTAATGGGAATAATATATTTTGCTCTTTCTAATGTAAATTTTGATTTTTAAATTTTAATAATGTAGTTTTTTTTATTTGGAAGCACTTTTTAAATATTTGCGCACAAAATACTGTATTATTTTTAGTTCGTTATTTTATTAATTTTTGTATAGAAAGAAAAATATTTAATTTTTTAATATTATTGTTATTTTCGTGTAAATAAATAATTTACAATAAATATTTGTTTACTTATAATTGTATTCATTTAAAAGTGTGAAAGATTTTAAATACGATAAAGCTAAAAATATCGTAATACAATTACTTTTTGAGCTAGTACTTATAGTTGCGATTTTTTTAACCGTATCAAAATTTGCATGCTTGATCTTGTTTTTTAATCAAATAAGAAAAATGTACCTATTGAATTTGAAAATAAAATTATTGAAAAAAATTAACCCAAATGCTCATCTGATGAATTTATATGTTAAATGTTTCGCGAGAGGGTTAAGAAAATTAAATGATCATTTTGTTTCTAATCACATTTTTTAACTCATTTAAAAATATTCGTTTTTTTTTGCGGTTCGAATTTAATTTTAATTTATTTGACTGTCGTAAAAAAACAAAAACATATTTCTTCGAATCAAATTAATTTTAGTTGAAGAACACTTAGCCGAATTATTGCCAATTTTTGAAGCACTCCGAGCCAAAGAACAAATTCCATGTGCATATCCTTTGCATATGGGAGCTGGCGGTACCGTTTTCGTTAGGAATAATAATAGTCGATCGGTACCATTAAGCCCGCACGCACCACATTGTCATCCCTCAACGCATTGGGTAAGTTAACAGCTGAAAAAACATTTAAAAAAAAATAAATAAATGGAAAAAACTAAGTTATTTTTATTTATTTGAAAAGCAATTTTCTAGCAGATTTTGTTATTATAAATTTAACTTAAAAAATAGTAAAACTAATTAATTATACGATTTAAACCTATTTAGGTCCGAGAACGTTCTGTACGTTCTGTAGCTATGTCACGACCATCAAGATCATCATTATCTGCTTCAACGCCAGATTCATTGAGCGATAATGAAAGCAGTTTAGGTACTGCAGGCCGTTATACACCACGTAAAGTTTCATACACTCCACGAACTGGTTTAACACCAGCAGGATCTAAACCAAATTCAAGACCGGCTAGTCGACCAGGTTCAAAACCACCCTCAAGACATGGATCAAATCAGTCTTTAGATAGTACAGGTAACAAATTACTTTTATATATTGACACATATGCGAATTCAAAATAACATATCTTTTCTTTGTTTTAAACAAGATGAACCAAGTTCACGCATTCCACAACGACGATCAACCAATTTGACCTCAACTCCAATAACTGGTACATCTTCAAGACCAGCAAGACTTGGTGTTGGTGGTACTCCAACAACTTCAAGGACAAATGGTACAACAACTAGGACAACAACTACAACGACAACCAGAAAAACTATGTCTGGCTCAGCTAGTCCAGCACCTACAAGGTAATATTTAGTTTATTTATCCTATCGTATGTTTTCAAATAATAAGTATTTTGGAATGTGCGAACAAAAATAATTTATATATAAATGCTTTTAGTAATAATTTATTTCATATTATTATAATATAATACACATATATGCTGAGAATGAATTTTATTTAACAATATTTTTTATATTTCTCTTACATTTTTTATAATCAACATCAAAATTTCATATAATAATTAATCAAAAATAACATCTCAAAATTGGCCGACAATTTATAATAATCATCTAAAAATATAATTAAAACACATGTATTAATTTTCTTATTCATCTGAAAAATATATTATTAAAAATATAATTAACAATTCAGTAATGGTGGAATCAGTAGATCATCCAGTATACCAGCATTGACCGGACTAAGTGTATATAATAAAAATAGGTAAAAGTCATTTTTAAAATAATTTTACAATCATATTTTAATACAATAGCATGTAAATAAGCTAAAAAATCATTTTATTCTTAAATATAATTATTCAGAGCATGTCTCTTTTTTATTATTCCTACCAAAAAAATAATATTTGTAAGAATTACATGTGTCGAATCATCGTTGAAATTTATTTAATTAAAATTTGTTCACTTTTTTCAACCAAAAAAAGCCGTAATAACTACTCAAGGATTCCTGTGAGACAACAATCTGTTGAAAAGACCTTTCCATCACCAACTAGTAATTCCAGCTCAGCATCAAATAGTTTGATATTGAGCAGTTCGGGGTAATGTAGTAATATGAGTTTTTGAAAAGATTAATAGAGTTCATTTTGATGGAATAAGTAATAAGGATGTTAACTTTAAGTATTAACTGCAATTGCTTATCCTAATTGAAATGTATAAAATAAATTTTGATTTTGGTTGTATTATCCCTCAGATTTGTTAGTAAACAAATTATATTGCATTTTCTTCCTTTTTTATTTTCCTTTTTTTTTTTTCAAACATTAAATAAATTTTTTGGGTTTTCGTTAGTTTTTAATAATTTTTTTAATGATATTTCAAATTTATTTATTGTTTTATTTTGGTTTTCAACTGATTTTAATTTTGGTTATACTGATATGTATTTAATAAACAAAAATTTATACAACTTTTAGGCGAAATTTAAGTGGAAGTTCTACACCATCTGGTATGCAAACACCTCGAAAGAGTTCAATGGATCCACCAACAAATCCGCCAAGGAAGTCACGTGGAGGAACTCCAACGCAGCAAAGAGAACCATTTAGACTCTAAATAATAATAAAACACATAAAAAACAATGTGAAAATAAAAGAAATTCAATTCCAGTTTTTATAAAAGAAATTCAATTTTAATCGTTGGTAAATAAAAAAAAAACCTTATTGCAACTACTCAGGAAACTTAGGAAATAAGACAAAAAAAATGTCAATCCGTTACTTTAAAAAAATATATTCTAAATGTTGAAGCTTTGCAGAACTCTTACTACTTTACACAATAAACGCCCAAAAAATTATTATGAAAATATTATTGAATAAATTTTTTATATTATATATATATACATAAAAAAAATCACAAAAAAATATAATTAAAAAGACAAAAAAATTATATTAACGTAAACAAATTGCTTCAAACAACTAAATATTATATAATATTTAAAATAATTATAAATATAATAAGTTCTTGTAAATAGATTAGTCTACTAAACTGTTAAAAAATTAATAATAATCTTCTTTAAAAAAACAATTAATAATTTATATTATAACTTAACGTTTTGATACCAAGAAAATTTTACGTAGAAAAATAAATTACAAATAAATATTTTCTAATGTAAAAGAAATCGCCAGTTCTTTTACATAACAAAAATATTTATTTAATTTCTTTTAAAAAAATAATAAAATCATATTTAAAGAGGCGAATAAAATTCGATACTCTTTTTTCATTTCGAAAATAAAAATATTTTTGTACAACAATTACAATTTATTAACATAAATTTATATTTTTTTTTTTGGTAACGTGTAAAAAAATTAATTTCTTTTTGATAAATTAATTTATAGATTTTTTTATACAATTATTTTTTAATAAACAGAAAAAAATACTAAAAAGTCATATTTTTAAGAGAAAAAAATACAAAAATTTTGTATTAATTGAATCAAGTTAATTTTTATATTTGCTTTTTTTCCGTGTCTTTTTTGTTTTATTTTTAAGAAATCTACTTTAATGGATATGTTTTGTTTAATTTTTTTTTATTTGAATCATTTATTAACGTAACTAATTGTTTTTCTTCATATATATATACATATATATATTTTGTAAAAGTTTATTTAAACGAATAATAATTAGAAAAAAATAACAAATTTTGCTTAATAAACAAAAAAAAAATAATAATTAAAAAAAAACTAGTTTTTGTTAATAACAGATATTTTCATTGGGAACCATTAATCTAATATTAAAATATACGATATATAAAATATCCTCCCGATGATGCCACATATTTGATCGATAGAACTTACCAAAGCAGATCTATTATTAGATTTAGATTAAAATTGGGAATTGGGAATCAAATCATATGTTTTCCCTTTTAATTAAATTAATAAGTATATTAATAATATACCTATACCTTCCCCACCCTACCATACCAACTACGCGAGATAGTTTTGTTTTGGGTGGGTTGGACGCTAAATTGGTGTTGCATTTCAATCAATTAATTAAAGTTTATAGGATTTCTTAAATAGAAAATGATATATGCAATATCGTTTTTCCAATTTTCGTATGTAATACCAGGAAAAAAATCATATACAGAATTCCATATGCATTACGCAAATCAAAATTAATATGCTATATTTTCAGGTTTATGTTTGCCATTTATATTAATTATAAAATGTTGCATATTGTTAGGTGGTAGTAAAATTTATTTAATTATTTCGTAATGCAAATTATATTTATATTATAAAGCTAAATAACGTAAAAAATGGGAGAACCCCCACTTTAACCGATTTAGAAAATTTTGGATCATCCCCTATGAAAAAAACTACCACTTTCATTTTCCCATACAAAATGAGAAAATTAAACTAAGTAAAATGAAAAAAAAATTGGCCCCTACATTTTGTATGGGAAAATAAAAAGAGGTGGATTTTGATATAGGGGATGATCCAAAATTTTCTTAGTATGCCAATCGCGAATGATGTAGTATTCGTATAGATGGTAATGAGTCTAGCCATATATATTTATATTAATGTTATTCATTGGGTATGTACTACGAGTGCCGCATAGACACGTATACTGGCTTGAATTAAAGGTTATTAAAATACCTACATTTTGGTATAGTATACGAATAGATTGTAAAAAGCATTGCCATACTCAAATCATACTTTTATCATTAATAGAAAAATACTATATTTATATTACTGTTATTCATTGGGTTTGTACTACGGGTGTCGCAAATAAATACACGTATACTGGCGTGAATTAAAGGTTATTAAAATACCTACATTTTGGTATAGTATACGAATAGATTGTAAAAAGCATTGCCATACTCAAATCATACTTACTTTTATCATTAATAGAAAAATACTACATTTCTATGAATATTGTGGCTAGAAGCCAACTGGGTATGGACTGTAAGTGTCGCATAGCAACGTATACTGGCTTGAACACAAGCCAGCACCCCCCTTTTTAAATCTATTTCTGGTGAATAGGAGATGATATAATATTTTTTCGGGGTTGAAATATGAAATTAGTCCTTAATTAGTGCAAAATTATAGCATCAAAATTTTTAAAATCGGTTAAAGTGGGGGTTCCCCAATTTTTTACGTGGCAAAATATTGAAAACAAATTACATTTAATTTACAAATTAAAAGAGGAATTGCTGATTACCACTTAATTCAGTGCATTTTGGTTTGATTTCTGAAATTCATTTTATTTCAGTTACTTTCCTGGTGGGTTTCAGTAGATATCATTTTTAAAGCCATTGTGAATATTTAATACTGTCAAAATTAATCAAAAAGAAAAGAACAGCCACAAAAACAAGTAACAATTAATATAATAATATAAAGTAAATTAAAGTAAGTAAAGTAAGGGATATATTTAAAAAAAAGCTAGTTTTCTAAATTAAAATATTTTATATTAATACAGTGCAGTAGGGAAAATACTACATAGTTTCAATAAAATTATGTCTGAAAAATCGCATGTAGAAAGGCTTCTGAATCTGGAGGAAGATTGGTTCGCAATGTTTCTAAGGTAAATTTTAAATATAATTTACATATATGAAATTATGATTACTTTTTACACCGACATAGATATGGCTTATACGTAGTGGGTGTTTTTCAATTAGGTTGTATATTTGCAAGCATATTTCTTTCTGGGTCTGATGATGCAGAAGAAATTACATCTCAGATTCGGGATGCCCAAAATGATGAGAATTTAAATGCATCCAAACGACTGCATTATCGATCACGTAAACAGGAAAAGAAAAAACGACGGTAAAAGAATTTTTACTTGGATTGGATTATTTAGACATAAATATATACACTTAAGAATAAACAATATTTTACGTTTAAAAGGTTTCATTTTATTTATCCAATTTCCTACTAAATTTTACAATATTTTGTTTTTATTTTCATCTTTCATGGGCATGCTTCCAGTTTTTTATTTATTTTTCTCTGACGTTCTAAAAGCCTTCGTTCGCGTTCAAATTCTTTCATACGAAGAATGTAATCTTCATATTCACAATTTAAATAATCATGGCGTTCATGATGACATTTATACAAAAAAGGAAAAACATCAGCCCGACATGCTCGGTAAGTTAATAATTTATGTGCACAATAATCACGATCCTCTAATGGTAATTTTGCAGATTCCATTTGCTGTTTGGTAGCAATCATAACCCTTTCCTTTCTACCTTGTGAAAAGCCTAGAGTTGGATCAAAACTAGGTTCCTTTAGTGGATGTGGAGTAACATCTGGCCTACTATATAAGGCGAATCCATTACCCATTTTCCTATTACTATTTTTAAAAATGAAATAAATGAATTTATTAGTTTTTCATAAATCACTTTTTATTAGATAATCAACTATACTGCAATTGTGAATGGCAATCCGATATATGTCAAAAGAATAGAATGTCAGTGTCAGTATTATTTATTATTTGTCGATTATGTAACGCCTCTGATAGTGAAAATATTAACTTCGTATAGAACGCGTTCAGAAAATTGTAAATTTTAATAAATTTTAAGGTGAAATGCAGTGCCATCTCTTTTTGAGTTATAGATATCTCTTTGATTAAAATGTCTATGCTAAATTAAATTTAATAATTAAAAAACAGATGGCATTCCATGTTCCATCTCCATCTCTTTTTGAGTTATAAAGAAACGTGATGTCTGTAGTTAAGTTATTTTTTAAATTAAATTTAATAATTTAAAAACAGATGGCACTACAATGCACTTAATAAATTATTCATACTAAAGTAAACACTTGATCATTATACCAATATTTTTACATCTTTCTTTTTGAAAATTTTATGTAAATTATTATAGTTTTTTTATTATTCATACTTCCTTAAAATTTAAAAAAAAAAGTTATTAATAATTATGAATTATGAATTTATAAATAGGATTTAAAAATTGAATTATATAACTTAACAGAAAAAAAGAACTGAAATTGCTATAATTTTATTTTTTTTTAAAACCAGATTGTTTTGATAATTAAAAAAACTATTTTAGTATGTACATACATATATTGATCTACATACATATATTGATAATTAATAGAGAGAGAAAAAATGCACGAATTGGAAAACTTTATATTTTCTGTTAACGCCTCCTTAATGCAATATGTATTATAATGCCCACTTTTTTATGATTAATTAAAATCAAAAACAATTATTGTGGGTGGAGCATAATATAGTATCTTAAAAATAAATAATGTCAATTTGTCATTAAACAGGTGGAATATAAAACTTACTTATTCTTTAATTAATAAAAAAAACATAAAACTAATATGCAGGAAAGTTTTTTTTTTATTAATTAATGTTGCAATTTTATATACATATTTTCATTTAATCTTTTCGTGTATTTATAATAATCCATGATATATACATATGTATATATAAAAATTTAATGTATATTTGAACACTTTCATATTTGAATTTGTTGTTCAAGTAATTTATTAATTATCGATATTTTAGTCTTACATATTATTTTATAAATTTGATTTCACTAAATAGGAAAATTTAAGATAATAACCATAAAAGATTATATTTTGATTGGACAACATCGTAAAATTACCTATATTAAATATAATAGTTTTTAGTAATTAAGTAATATTATTTTGTTGAGAATACTGTGTAATTTTTTATCGTTATTTTATTTTAGTTTTATAATTTTTCTAATTTTATATATAGAAAAGTGAAATGATTTTCCAACACCGGAAATTTGCAATTATATAGATTATATATTTATTTATATAATATTAGTATGTAATAAAAAAAAGTTATATATTGTCGTAATATGCGATGATTGATTTTTCCACAAACCTAGTTTTTCAAATATTTTTAATTTAAAATGTTTTAATAAATTTATTACGAATGTCTTTAATAGAAAATTTATAAGGAAAAAATAATAATATAAATATTGTAAAGTTCTCTACTTACATATATCAAATATTTCGTGTTTTACAGTAATTATAGTAAATGCAAAATTGTTATTATATGGAAACTTTGATTTTTTTAAATGATTTTTATTATGACAGTAATATAAATAAAATAAAATAACTGTATCTAATTGGAATATCGAATCGATAGAATAATATATTAAATCTGGAATAAATATTTGAAAGTGTATATTCTGAAAACGAAAATAATGGTTAGAAGAATATATAAAATTAGTATAATATTTACTATTACCGCATATTTAAAAGTTATATAAACTAAAACTGCACTTAAAAAACTTTATTTTCATGTGATCTCCTTAAATATAATTATATTTTATCAATCTAATTGTTTAACTGACAATGTTTTCTTCTACTTAGTTTCTCAGGATTCGTGCTATAGTAGGTTACGACGAAATATTAAAGAGGAAAATATTTGACCTTTGAAGGCTGATAATGTAAAAGATTATCTATATTATACAACATTTAATCTCTGTACAGGTTGAAGTTTATACAGTACATTGCATTGCTGTAGAAGTATAATATCTAAAACAACAAATATTCGAACTTTTTTGAAGAACAATAACGTCAATATGAATTATGTTAGCCTGTGTCTGGTGTGTTGGTAATATCGGATTACAGTTCGAAATTGTGTTCATAATTTTTATATTTATATGTAGAATTAAAAACAAAATGAAATTTGAAAGAATTTCAAATTTCTTAAAAATGAAATGTTTATTTAATATATTTTAAAATTTCCCTTTTATAAAAATATCATAAATTTACATCACTATAAAATACAAAATTCACCACATTTGAAATGATAATTGACACCGTTACCTATCTTTATTATTCATTTACTATTTTACTGTCAAAAAAAAATATTCGAATGAAATGAGAAATGAGAAAAAAAGACAACATGAAATATAAACTTAACAAAAAAAAATCATGATCACACCAACACAGACCCAATATAAAAAAAATAAATTTAGCTAACAATTCTATACAATTACACAGTGACAGTATCTTTTTTACCTGTAATACCTGTATTCTATAATAGCAATTTAATAATATTTTTATTATCTCACCTGTGTAAAAGCTGCGTTTGTATTGAATATTCTGATAGGAGTAAGAGTAAATTTAGGGAAATTTTTTGGATATTTCATAAATGTAATTGTAAGGAAATTTATCCACACCCCAATACAAAATGTTTCTTTATACATATATTTAAATATTATATTTTTATTTATTTATTATTTTTATTATGGTTGACTTGTTGCTTTTGTAGAAAAAAAATTAAATAGTGTAAAGTCGCCATTGATGATCGATTCACCTTTTAAGCAAAAAAATTTCATTTCAGTTATCGTTTTACTATCATTCCGTTAATAACATTAGAAAATTAATTAAAAAGAAGAAAAAAAAACGGTTTTCTCGGGATTTTTACTTAATTGAAGGAAATTTTTACAAATTATTAATCTAATTTTTGTTGTTTTCCTTTTTTTTAATAATTATAATAAAATTTACGTGGACAAAAAAAAGAAAATGAAGATTTTTTTTATATGAATAAAAAAATATTGTTTCCTGTTTCACGAAAAACGATTTTTTTTTGTGTTTTTTATAATGGAACACTTGTGATAAATTAAAATAATAAAAAAAAAAGAAATTCTTACTAAAAAATACTTTTGAGAAAAAGAATTATTACTATTATTCCTTGTGGGCCTTTGAGGTTAGGAAAAATGTCAAAATTTAATTTGATATAGAAAGTGTTATTTTTGTTGTTATTTGATTTTAATATTAATAATTTAATAATATAAATATAAAAATAATTTAATATATTTAATTTTTGTTATATGAAAGTATAAAAAGACAAGATAATTTTTTAAATTTTTGTTGCACTGTAAAATTTTACAAAAATTCAAGGTAAAACATATTTTAATTGAATATTTTTTTTAACAAAATTTTACGATATATTTTTTTTTAATTATAATTTTTTAAGATTATTACAAAAAAAAACCCAAATCACATATAATTTGTATGTACTTGCGTTTTACCTACGCGCTTCGATAATTTTCCCCCCATTCGCTCACCGAGATCGACGATCAGTTGGAGTTTCTTGCTTTTGCTTTTGGAGTGATTCTTTGATGAAACTATTTTATATACATATACTCGTATATAAAATATATATAAAAATATATCTTCAGAGCGAGATACCGGACATGATTTTCTTGTTTTATGTGTTTTTTTGTTGACTCTTCTCAACAAAAAAAATTTTATTAAACTTTCCAAAAGAAGAAAAAAACAAACTTTTTTTTATTGTTGATGATGAAAAACTACTGACAAAAAATATATTATGAAATTTTGAACAAGAAAGCCTGTTGAAAACTTAATTCAGTTTTACCATTTATATATATGTAATACACTGACCATCAATTGTACTGTCAAAAATAAACAACATTTAATAAGCACGAATTTTAATTTGACACGTGTACATTATTACAAAAAATTCAAGATCAGTGTTTCACAAGTCTAAATTTAGTCTCGAAATTTTTTCCTAAAGATTACATTTAGACTTCAATTATAAGATTTGGATCCCATATGTCAAATAATCGAAGTTCTACAAAAAAAAACAATATGCATATTAGCAATTTCATCTCTCATATTTTGTGTTTGCTGGCTACTATACTAGGTGTTGCAATTGTAAATTATATAATGCAGGGTGTAGCTCGGTTCAGTATGAGCCCTGGAACTGTGTCTATGACACAGATATGATTTCTAAGCTTGAAATCGTATATACATATCGATAATCAAGTTCAAAATTTCGTACTACCTATATGTTCTATTAATTAAGCAATAATAAAAAATTCTTAAATACTTGACAAAAATGTACAATTAAAAATATGTTTTTTCACAAATTAAATTTTAATTACGTCTAGGCATTTTTAGTAACCATTATTAACCAAAAAATTTTAAAACCAAAAAATCGTCGCTTAACCAAAAAATTTTAAAAATTGACAATTTGAATTTTTTTTATAATTATGTAAAATGATTGATTTTTTTTTATTTTGAATGATAAAAGAAAAATATTTCGTCTTTTTGTGTATTTAGTTTTTACTTAAATAAATTTTTCCCATAACATTTGTATATTTATACTTACAAACACAAAAAGACCAATACAGAATAACATTTTTTTCTTCTTGTATTATCATTCACACAGGTAAAAATAATAAAAATTCCCCTTGTTTTATTTAATCTGCTTTTTATTTTACCTGTGCGCTTATTAAGTTGGTGGTGTTGTCATATATTTTATTCCAAGATAGCGCAACATAATTTTGTATTGAATTTTTTTTAGATAAAAAAAAATGTGAGGAAAAAAACACAAAAATGTTTTACTTAAAAGATAATAATAAAAAAAATTATTTATTTTTCGGAAGTAAATAAAAAAAATTAATGCTATAGAAATAATGAAATTGTTAAAATTTAATGCAATTTAATTTTTTATTTGATTTTCCAATTAAAATAAATTTTTAAAATCATAATTCTTATATTTCAGTCTATAAAAGCCAGCATTCGTCAGTCAGAGCCATACGGTAATAAATGTTGTAAATAAAGCCAACGACCTTCTTAAATGCGTTTTTTATTTATACTCATATTTTCTTGTTCGTTTCAAGAAAAACAATTTTTTTTTGTTGTCTACCCAAATTGTAAATAGATTCAGGTGTTAAAACAACGAGATTAACAAAAAAACAAATGTTAATTTTTAATTACAATTAAATTTTTATCTACATATAAAATTTTATATTTAAGTTTTCACGGATTTATTTTATATTACTAAATCTTGGAAAATGAAATCCTCAGAATTTCCATGCTTACGTTATTTGCGTTTAATTACTTAACATATGGAAATAAGTGGCTAGAATTTTATGGCCAAGAAATTATTGACCCTTGAATGGTGCAGAATATATTTTAGAATTCCATTCACAATTTCAACTTTTATATATGGATTTGATCTTCATTGATGGATATTTCCAAAATCAAAAACAGTTTTTCGTTCAACCTTGACGAATATTTTTTATTTACAAAAACATTAGCTCTTCTTCATTCTTCAATTATGATTTGTCCTTGCCTTTAAGGTTCTTTTAGTGATTAGTCACTATTTGCTATACGGGGCTATCTATAATAAGTGTAATCTAACGCAGAATTAATATTATTTGTTGTGTTCATTCTTAACATTCAAAGTATTTTTATTTTTAACTATTTATTTATTTAACCTGTTTTTTATTTTAATGATCATAACAAAATTTAATAATAATTATATAAGAATTTTTTTCAAAACTTATTATTTAAAATATTTTAATTGTGACGCAAATTTTCTAAAAAAGTTTAAAGTTTATTTGTAAAATCATAAATTATTTTCTATGTTAAAAAAAATCACAAATCGAATATTAATTATTTAAAATTTAGAAAACTTAGAAATTTCAAGAATTTTTTTTTATATTATTAATTATTATTTTATTTATTTATATTTTTGTAAATATTTATTTACAATTATGTAAATATTAACAAGGAAAAAAGTGTTTAAGTGAGCGCAAACAAAACTCTTGTTAATAAGATATAAAAAAATAACCTAACAAATATTTATAAAAAAAATCTAAGTAATTAAGTAAAAACCCTTAAAAATAAAATACAGAATTAATGTATACTTATTTTCTGTATTGAATATAGTAATTGTAAATTTAAAAAAAATTTTCTTTTATAGTAGAAAAATTCATTATTTACTTAAATATCGAATTACATTTCTTCCTCCAATTAGAGTTCCAGGTAAGCTGTGAACTTTGGAAACCGAAATTGAAATTGACTATATTTATTTATGGTCAACCTGATAACTAATTGTACAGCATATCCTTAAATCATTTCTTTTGTAAAGCTGGAAAGTCAAAGTACAACAATAAATACAAATCTAAATATGTACTCTGCAAAGTTTCTGTAATTTTATAATTTCGCTAGCTCATATACAAACCTGGTTATTTTTTTTTAAATTATTCTTTCAGTGAAACGCAGTTATATAAGCCTTATATTGTATTGTTTGCTTGCTTTAATTGCTTTAATGTACAAAAGGAGCAATTAAATTACTTTTATTGTTTGGTATATTGAAATTGCGATTAAAGGTGGGTTCGAAAAGGTACAATAAATATTTTCGTACGATTTACTTCAATTAACTCACTTTGGTCATATTGTACATTTACAGTTTAATTTTATTTAATTCGATGCATCTTTAATTTTAAAATTTTAGGAGTTTACCAAAATTTTAATTACAAAAAAACCTATTGTGATTTTAATTTTATGACGACACCATTCGAGTGGCAAGATGAAATCTAGTATGAAATCGTGTATTGTAAATGACTATCTACAAGTAAATATACTTTACTTTATGAAAATGTAAACCTCCAAGAATCTTGTTTGATAGATCATCAAATAAAGCAATTCACTGTATAATATAATTAAAGTATTATTAAATATAATAATATTTTAATATTATCAAATTACGCATTCATCAAATGAAATTAATTCAAAATATATTTAGAAAATAAAATATTAAACTCTCTTTATTTATACGAAATACAAAGAGCAAAGTTATAATTTAAATTTAAAAAAAATTACTTTTCCAGGTGCAGAATGAAACTAAACTTACTGCGGATTTACACTGAACAAACTTCCAAAATATTTTGAAGGCATATCGTTACATTGCATTCCTTACTTTACATTATTATAATTATAATTAAATGAAGTAAAGAATAAAGAATTCAAAGATATTTCATGAGAATTAGGCCAGTAGAATAATCTTGCATGCTTTTAAAAGAACTACTCAACATTATTTTAAAAGAACCACTAAAAATTACTTTCTAAGAAAGTTAATACTTTTTTTGTAAGTAAGATTTCAAATTGAAAATAGTTAACATAATAATGCAAATGCCGGGACATGTTGTTTCAATGTATGTTGCGACGTGTGGCCAAAATGGACCAGGACTCGGTTCTGATGAAAAGGAGATCATTTTATTAGTTTACGTTATCATAGATGTGGCCACAAATATGGTAAGTGTTTAATCTTTCACAAAAATAATATTTATGTATATTTAAAATATTAATAATAGATAGTTAATTAAATCATAGTGGTGGAAGAAATATTTATATACAAAAAGAAAAATGGACCATAAATGGACCAGAATTTAAAAAAAACTTTCGCTCAAAGTTTGTAAAATTTATACATACCGTATTAGCTTAAGTACGACAGATTTCGATTATTTATCAATATATTTTTTGAATGTGACCTTATAGTTCGGTTGCTTTTCGCCTTAATTCAATTTGCAGCAAGCATTCACTAGCCGAAGTTCATTTTTTTTATATTAAGTAATATAAATTAAATAAATTCATTATATTTTTTTATCAAAATGGACACTTTACATTGAAGCAATCATCTAAAAATTTTCATTTTCATTTAAATTTCCATATTTTTCAAAATTTTCATAATTTGTTTCAATCTTTTTTTCGATGCTTGTGCACAAAAATTCATTAATAATTTAAAATTTTATTTCGAACAAACCTCTCGAAAAATCTATAAAATAAAACTCGAATTTTTTTTAATTTAAATTTTATTTTTATAATAAAAACTTATCATAAGATAAAAAAAATCCACCTGACAAACTATTTTTGTAAAGTGTGTGAAAGTGCCTAAAAAAATCCTCTTACGAGACTGAAAATTATAAATCAATTGTAATCTTAATTTAAATCTATAACACAAAAAAAAACTAAATATAAAAGTTAAGATCAATAACCGAAATCTGGTTTGATTTTTTTTTTATATTTATTTACAAATTTTTGATTAAAAGTTTTGATGGGAAAACTATGAGTGCATTCAAATCTAACGATGTTACCTAAAAGTTAAAAGATATTTGCATAAAACATAATACTATAATTTTAAATTAATAAAATAATATGATAATTTTTTTTAAACGTAATCTGCTGATTAGATTATTAGATCATTTTTATAGGTTATAGGATATTTTTTTATTCATTTTTATGTTTTACTTTTTGTAATTCTTATTAATTTACGCAAACAAACAAAAATGAAAAATAAATTCAACTTATTTAAGAAATTGCAATTAAATCTAAATACAAAATCTCAATTTTATTAATCTATGAAAAATAAATATTCTATTATAATACTGTTTTAAGATCTTACAAATTTAATATTTTGGACCAAACCTTTTCCAATATTGATTTATTTTTTATCTATTTAGAAGATGATAGAATTTTTAGAGCAAATCCTTTAACAAATTGTTATTGGTCTTTTTGCAAAATTTTCTAAAACTTTTCCAAAGGTTTGGGTTTGTTTCGCAAATAGAATTACAAAATGATCATAAATTTTATATGAAATACAGATACTAATTAACATTAATTTGAAATTCAAATAAACAAAAACTTCCTATTTCTCCATATTCATCAGATATTAAATCAGAAAAAAAATGCAATTTAAAAAATCGCCCAGTAAACAATCGCCCAATAAACAATTTATCATTAAAATGAAATCGTAAAACCGTAGATATTTCATTTTTAATGTAACACTAAAACAAATTAATAAAAAATTATGTGAAACTTTCTGATTTTTTAACAATAAAACTTTAATTTTACAACATTCAACATATATTTTTTTACAATTTAATATTTTTATTTTTATGTTTTAAGCTTTAATTATAACAAAAAAAAACAAAAATAGATTCAAAATGTCCAAATTTAAATTTTTTCTGTTTTTTGTTGATATTGTTTTGCTGTTGTATTATGTTTAGTTTTACTCGTATGTATACCCTTTTACACTATCTTAATCTTAGATCATTTTTTTTTTTAAATTAAAATCTATCAAATTTCATAAACTAATTTACAACAACAGAAAAAAATACATAAAAGATTACACAAAAATTTGAAGAAAATTTGCATTTTATTCGTCGTTGAATATTAATTAAAATATACACGATAAGAAAAAAAAAATGTGTAAGTCCACCTCTCGATTTTTATTGGATTTTTTTTCTATTTTCTATCTAACCTTAAAAAAAAAAGCTCCAAGGTAAAAAAAAATTTAATAATTTGTTTTCTTTTTTCTCTAAATTTTCTCAATAAATTAATGTATTTTTTTTGTGTGTTGTCGTTTATTGAATTCCTCTTAAACGTTTTAGATTGGACTTTTTTTTTAATATCATCTTTAACATATCGAAAAAAGGTCAAAAAAACCATCCATCAAAAGAATTTCATATATATTAGTTTTCAACATTTTTTTCTATTGCGTTTGTGCTGCTGTTTCACCTTTCTAAAAGCTACAAAAAAAAAAAAGAAGAAAAAAATGAAAAAAAATATAATTTTAAATTTTGTACAAAAAATTAGAAAAATAGGTAACATCTTCCTAATTACAAAATACTTTAAAGAAACATCAATCAGAAAGTTGCCACACACAACAGGTTTATTTACGAAGATGTGGATCCGATGTTGTTTTTGGTTATGGCCATAGTTTTTTTTTATTATTTCAATAATGTTTTTTTAACTTTTCTCAAAATCTTCTATAAGTTTTAAATTAAGTGTTTCTTATTTAAATTGTAGACTTTGGATTAGAAGTTCTTTTTCTCTTTATTGAACAGTCCAGTCCAGTCTGCAGTGTGGGTTTTTAGCCCAACATCTTTTAGAGTTTCCCAAACATTGTAATTAGAATATATATACTATAAAGCTGAGTAAACTTTTATATCAATTATATAAAATGTAACTAAATTTTATTATATATTGCCACTACCCCACTTTTTCTTTAACATTTTCATTTTCTCAAATGATTTTTACCATTATACTGGTGGCTTCTACAATTCACAAATTAATCTTATAGAATTTGTATTGCATTTCTACGATTTCCTGCATTTTATAGAAAGGATTTTAACTCTTACAAGTTCTGAACTTCCTTAACGATGAACATTAGCTTCAATTGTTGTGGGGTTTACTGTTTTGACCCGATTATAAATACAGTTATATAGTACATATATTAATTCGGAATGATCTTATTTAAGCCTAAAAGTATAAACATACAAATTTCAAAATTTAAAAAATTAAATAAGGACCGCTAAAAGTTAAATTTCCTGTCAATATTATTACAGATTACAGTTCATATATATACATATATATAAATTATTCAAACGAATATATTATTAAAAATTTACAATACATTTTAAATTTAATTTAATTTTGTTGCTTTTTAATGTTAAATTTTTAATTAATGAATTTTCATTACCATTTTTTTTGTATTGTATAAATAATTTTATTTTCGTTTCTGTTCAGTGGTATAGGTAGACAGAAAACCACCGCGATGATCAAACCAACCAACCAGCAGCTGTTTGGGTTGTCATGATTACATTATACTATAAATTGGAATTTTAAATTGGACTAAAACCTTTGAACTCGAAGTTAACATTAATATATTATTGTACTGAAATATAAATTCGGTATTCGAAAAAATAAGAACCACGGGAATTTAAATTTTTTAAATTATAAAATATAATTAAAATATTTATTTCAAAAAATCAGAAAATTTAACTAGTAGTATTTTTTCTAGTTTCGTGTTTTATTAGAAAGCATTTTTGGTTGAATATATCAAACTGTGATAATTTAAAATGATTAAATAATTTACTTTTCAGTAATAAAAATTTAATATAGTAATTACGATAATTACAAATAATTCCTTTAATCCATTAAGTAAATATTTATTGATAATTTTACAGAAAACTATCGAAATTTCAGTTAAAATATTTATAGTATGTATAATTTTATTATTTATAGGAGGAATTTAAAATATTATCGGAATTTGTGAGAAAACTAATAAAATTTTGCAAGGATATTAACATTGGACGATTTTGATGTTTTTCATGAAAATATTCCAATAAATAATTGGTCAGATTTCGATTATTACCAAGAAATAACTTTTATATAAAATTGTAAATCTTTAGTAAAACAACAAATAAAGAGAACATGCTAAATAAACTTTAGATATTTATAGCAATTTTGGGACCAAAACAACAAAGCTAAGAATATCCAAACATTTATTTTCAATTTTCTTAATACAAAATATGTTTTGTCGCTTATACTTTTCCCTAAATTAATTTCGTTTTTAATTTAATTTCTAATAAGTATTTCCCAAAATTTATGACTGAGAAATTAAACTATGTAAGTCTTACATTTATTTAATATTTATTTTTCTGCAGTTATTTTTATTTTTTTAGAATTCGAATCTGCATTAAATGTCAAAATTCATTGAAAAAAAACAACAAAATTTTTAGCTACTCCTTTTTTCGGTTTATATAAACATACAATTTTGACGACTTTACATCTACATAATTAGTTACACATATATTTTTTTAGTATTATTTCAAAATTATGCTGGAGTATTTTAAAAATATGTTTATGTTGTAAACACCCATAATATAGTACGATGGATGTGTTAAGAATATGGGCGCAAGCGCAAACTAATTTAATTATTAAGTTTTATTAGTATCGAGAATCGCCATTTTAAAAATGGAAATGGTGCAATCCAAATACTACGTGAATGTTCTTTGAATTAAATTTCTTGTAAATTCTAAAATAATCTAAGTCTAAAATAAAAAAAACTTAAATTGCTTAGATAGTAGAATTTAGTTTTTTTTATGTACATACAACATATATGAATTTTTCATTTTGAAGTCATAAAAATAAAAAATCATGTCACAAATTTTATTTTTATTAATATGGTTCAAATTATAATCACGTATGGAAAACGTGAAATTTTTTTAGGCTTTTTTCGTTGTTGTGTTTATTTTTTTTTGGGGCTCAATTAAAATGCAAAATAACTTAAAAAGAAATCAAAACTTTTTTTTGAATAAAACAAATTATTAAAAAAAAAAATTTCTTACCAAAAAAAATATTTTTCTGAACTTTCTTCAAAGGGAATAAACTAGTTTTTTTTATTAAAACCATCGAAAATGTTAAAGTCTTATACTAATTTCTGTAGCATAACCGAAAGTATCATATAACATATATATTTATACATATGTAATATAGTTTTATGTTTTTGTTATTTTTGGAAAAGAAATTATGTGGCACATGAGTTATTTAAGACCTTAACACGCACCTTTTACACTTTATTTGATAATTAAAATTAAAGTTATTTTCAATAAAAAAAACACAAATAATTTATGTAAAGCAAAATCGAACTTTTGAATACAAATTTCGGTGAATTACCAATAAATATATTTTTTTTAATCGTTTTATTGAATGTTACTACAATTGATATTACCGCGATTTAATCCAATATTACTTTTCCACACTTAAAAATTATTTGTGAGTATATATGTAATGCGTTCCAATTTCATAAAAATTTAAGGACAATTCTAAAGAATTAGAGCATTGAGAAGGTGGCTGGCTCCCTAATTGCAAACTTTTTTCCAAGTTCATTTGCTATAACTTTGGCAAATTAAAAGATATTTTGAATTGGTTTGGATATTTTTATTATCCGTCCATAGACACCAAATTTACCTATATTAGAGAATGTCGATGTTATACGCAAAAAAAATGGCAAGGTCCCGACAAATGTGGTATCTATCGACGCAAAATTTTAATTATAACAAAACTATCCAAAAAAAAATAGAAAAAACGAAATCTCGAACATTGCAATCTCTATTTTCAGAATCGGTAAGGTTTTTTATATTGTATCTTAAAAATTGACATACATATTTCTATATTAGCAAATATATCTGAGTTTCATCGACAAAAGGAATTTATTGAAATTAATTATACAAGGTTACAAAAGTGAATCTTTATAATATTAATAAAAATTAGAAGATTTAAAATGTCACCTTATAAAATATTTTATCTAATAATTATACTTTTAATCTTTTCTTTACTTATTAGTTTTCTTTTTAACATAAATTTTTAATACTTTGACCATGTCATCAGATTGTAACATTAAAATTGATTGGTTATTTTATTTCCACACAAATTCATCTTACACAAAATAAATGTAAATGAAAAATACCATCAGTGTGTTTAAGTTTAGAGTAAAGTTATGTTAAGGGTTCGATTGCTTTGGTTTACTTTGATTGAACATGATTTTGTACAAAATTTCAATAATTTATTTTAAGAAACTGTTGCACATAAATTTTATTTATAATTGATCTATCAATTAAGCTTTAAGAGGAGTGTAAGGTTAACCGGCACATATTGAACCTAAATGAAGAACAAGCTCAATTTGCTTGACACGTTTAATCAACATCGAAAATTTTATCATTATATAATTAAAAGTATATATGTATATTTTTTTTAATTAAATAAAATGGCGATGTTCATTTTAATACTTAATTTTACATTGTATTTACAAATAATCAAGGCAATTTTTTTTAATATAAGTTTTTCAATTTTCAATAACCATTGTATTTTTGTGACAAATTTCAATAACTTAATCTGTATATTACTTATAGTCTAATTTTCCTTTATTATTATAATTTTAGTTGTTAATCAAAGTGCAAGATTTTCGAGAAAAAAAAAACATAAAATTATTAACAACAATATAAGAAAAAAACTAAACTTGAAAAACTGGATTTATTTTTTTAATATTTTTAAAATTTCAACATACATTTTTTTTTTTCTATCTATACAAAATTGTTGAAGAATATTTTTAAAATTTCGATTCAAACTAAAAAAATTTAAATAAAATTTATGTTTTACATTATTCAGTTAAAATTTAAAAATCTTCCACGAAGTTATCTATTTTAGTTAGAAGATATAAAAAACTTATATGCAAAAAAAATCAAAAAATAAATTCCATATAAAATATTTTCAAAATTAATTTTCCAAAATTTAACTCCCATGGGTTCATTTCTCTTTTGGTTTATAATTTCTCTAAGAGGAAATTTATAACTTTTTTTTTAAATAATAACAATAATAAAAAACTGGTTAAAAATATCAAATTAAGAATTTATAAACTAGTAATCTATAACCAAAATCAGGTCCAGCTGTAGTGATGTTTATTATGTGGACGAACGGAAGAAATATTCTTCTTAAGAGAAATTTAAAAATCTATGAATTTACACAAACAAAATAAAAAACAATTCACAATTTTTTTTTATTTATTGGATTTAAGAGGAAACATCATTCAAATTGAAAACAATCTTTAGTAATCACGCACCTCTATATATATTTTTTTCTATTAAGTTTATTAGTTTCGTTAAAAACTTTCGCCGCGTTCCAATTTATTTAAATTTCATAAAGTTTAATTTTACTTTTTAATATTTATATATACGTAAATAAATTTGACAGAAATTTTAAGTTTTGCAAAGGATATTTAAATATAATATTTTTAATAAAGAATATATTTCTAACATGGCGCTTGTAATTCAACTAATTGCAAAGACAATGTTAGAAACCTTAAAAAATATAGCATAAAATTCTTTATCTTAGATCCTACAAATGGCATTATCATCAACTTGGTCCTGAAATTGAAATTTGTTTTAACAAATATTACACTTTATTAAATTCATTTTTATTTTCTTAACATTTGCGTAATCCTTGTTATTTCTTATAACTTTCTTTGAATTATCGCAATCAAATAACATTACTATATGATCAACAAAAAAATGAAATAACCTATACTGAATTCACTGTAGTTAATTGAATTCTACGATAGTCAATTATCCATCTTGCTAAAAATTACATAGTTATAACATAGTAATTCGTTTTGATTTTATTTACTTATTCAAAAACTTTTAAATAAAATATTTTTCCAACATTTGACACCAATTTTAAAAACTCATTAACAATAAATTTAATGACGCCAATTGAGAAAATTATTATTTACTCTTATTAAAATATTCAGCTTGAATATTTCTTAGCAAAAACACAACACGATGATATCCTTTTATTAATCTGTGATGAAAAAAAAAAACAGATTAAAATGATAGAAAATCAAGTGCAATATTTGTTGTTTACACAATAAAAATATAAAATTAGTTGGTAATTTTGTAATTTATAAAAATAATATTTATTGTATCATTGATCTTTGACAATATAAACTGGCGCAAATTGACAAAACTAATATACTAAAAAAATGCATTTTTAGTTTTATAATTTTTGCACCTTGGATTAGTTTGTGTCAGTTCAGTACAACAGTCAACAGCAATAAAAATACTTTTTAAGGTGATATTAAAGTCAAATTCTGAAGTGAAGTTCGCAAATTAACATAGTGTATAAAAAATAAATTTATGTCAACAATATTTATGCAGCGAAATCCTAAACGACGAAACTTTTTATAATTATAATTTTCAAGCTTGATAAATTGCAAATATAAATTTATATAAATAAATATTATTTTAATTTTTAAATTGACGTTTAAAATATTCTCAAAGAATGATATTATAATATTAAATTTTAGACTAAAATTTGTAATAATAATAATCATATGATGTCAAAAAATATTTTTATTTCTAATCATGAATTTTAATAGTCTGCAATCAAGAACACGCAAAACCAAGTACAAGTATTTAGTAGCATTTTTTGTTTTTGAAAAAAGGGAATTTTGTAAATATGTAATACAAAAATAATTATAGTAAATCATAAAATAAATATTCTGAATCAATAATTTCTTTATTTCATGGAGAACTTGTTGTTTCTATATTAACCACTATACTGGATTACAAATTGTGTTTCTAGTTCAACATATATAACAAAAATTTTATTCTTATTCTCGTCTTGGGGTGGATTTTCTTAAAATTGTCTCATTCCTAATTACATAGTGTGTCTATTAAAACCTCTTTAATTGTTGGTATAATAAATAAAATCATTGAAATGGAAAATTATGACTTCGATAAATCTGTGGCTATCAAAACAAATAATTTATTTGTCCAAACATAAATGTAGAATCACAGTTTTTTATCTCTACCATTTATAAAACATATTAAATTCAAGGTAGAATGGGCTAATTACTTTTTGAATATTCATAATAGCGTAAAGGTTTTTTTTTTTAAATATTTTATTATAGATGGATCAGAAATATCAATTTGATAACGAAAATCCAATTAAATGACCATTTTATGCTCCAATTAAATGACCATTTTATTTTCCAAATAACTACAATTATGTTCTATAAAATTTTGGTAGAATAATAAATGATTAAACAGAAGTGCTTTAAATTTGTTACTATGAGAATGAGATCAATTAATATTTTTAGTACAATTTGAAATGAAAGAAAAATATTTTCATACAATAGTTTAATGTTCAATCACATATATTAGATTAGATATTAGAATATAAAAGATGTCGCACTACGAACAAATTTGCAAAATGTTTTGCATTGGATGTGATATTACATCCCATAACATGTTGCCTTTTGTTCTGCAATATTTTTTGTGTATCTGTTAGTTGTTGAGAAATGAAGTATGCAACATTTTTCATTCATTTTGTTTTTCTTTCTACCACCGAAAATGATTTAAAGCAATTTTGGTATTTGATATTTTTTAGGATTTTAATCTTTACTTCAAAAATAGAATATGCAAATAAGAGATGGATTATATTATTTTAGAATGTAGCATTAATAAAAAATAAACAAAATTCTAATTTTAAATCATATACTTTTATTATAGTTTTTCTATTGTTTTAGTTTTCTTTTTCTAGTGTAATTTAAATACCCGTCGGTTCGGTTGATACCAAAATTTACCTATATTGGAGATTTTCGAACATTATAAAAAACTTGAATTTGGCGAGAAAATTAAAAATAAATGTTACCGATAAATGATAAAAACAAAAATTAAATTATTTGGAAAAACTTGTAAAACACAAAATATTTAAAAAAGAGAAAAATTAAAGAAATCCGTTTGATACCAGAAATCTTAATACGGATTAAACCATTAAACATAATTTAAAAGAACTTGTAAAAAATTACTTAAATTTATTAAACTTCATAGAATATATTTATGGTTGTTGAATTAAAAATTGTCATTTTTATCACGCTTATCACGCTCTCCATCAGCCATGCAATCGTCATTAAAGATTACCAGGGTTTTAATTGATTATTACTTGCCATAAGAAAATAACGATTGACATATTAACTTATTTTTAACAACTATATAAATAACTTTTATTGGTAAAATCGCAGCCCTGGTAATACCTCTATTATGTTCAAATAATTGTACAATGTGTAAGTGTAACCAACATAAAATCTTTTGGGTAGACATAATAGAGATATAGTCACGACTTGCAAGGCCATTTCAAAGCATTAGAGTATTAACTGTAGCAGTTGTTGATTTACTTAATTTATAAATTAATTTCCTGGAAAAATAATTATTTATAATAATAAATTATATATTGGTTGAAATTTTTATTAACATTATTAGAAAATTGCTTTCCACAATGTTTAATGAATTTCATGAATGAGAGAGAAGTGACATTATATAAATATTTATAAATCAAAATTCAAAAAATGTTAAATAAATGTTATAGTATAATATTAATTAAACATGATTTTTACTTACATATTTTTGTTTGTCCTTTAATCTTTTACAATGTTGTTTTTGATTGCGTGCTCAGCATTAAATTATTGTAGATCTCTATCATAAATTACTGTACCACGAACAAATAATGAATTATATATACATAGTTGTCCACCATATATGTATACTTAGTTAGAGTTGTCTTTTAATAGTGCGGACTACTGTTAGTTATACAAAAAAAACAACCTCATTTCAACTAGATACAACATCGCCGAATATTAAATTATACTTTTAATCGGTAATCCTAGATTTTCTATATTTTCTAACATTGTATATAATACATATTTTAATATTTAAATAGATTTTAGAACTTGCTTTTCAATTTGTAAATTCAAATTGAACATAATTTATAATAACACGATAATTTAATGTTCAATTGCAACATTTTCTAATAAAATATTTTGAAATTGCAACATTTTGTAAATGGAACAAACCAACAACTTTGTATTTCGGAATTTACTTAATGTTGGTCAGAAGAATTATTTTATATGAATGTATATATATATGATATTCATATTGGATTATTGGTTATATTTAATATTTAATATATTTACTAAAATCATAAATTTATCATTAATTATTTAGATTATAATTCAATTAAAATTATCTTAATAAGGAATATAAATACAACAATATAAAGGATCTTAAAAATCATTATTATATACTATCAACTGTATCAGTGTCAGCCTTACATGAATTTGAAAGTAGATAGTCTTATACAAAAAAATTAAAAATTTAAATTTTATGTATTTGCTAACCTCAATTAACCCTTTGGCGGACAAGGACGTGATATCACGTTATGGGGTGTTTTCTCGTGGGACATGACGTGATATCACGTCAATTTTCAAAACCGTAATAAAGCCAAGACGTGATATCACGTTTTCGTTTTCATAAAGTTTATATTAGAATTCAATATATTGTGTCCCCTTAGAACACATATAAATATATTGTGTCCCCTTAGAACACATATAAATAAAATTGGTGTCCCATTGGAAGTATTTTCAATGAATATTGTTTTGCGCCAAATATACCAGAAATACCGCAAGTGTCCCCCTATAAACCTTCATAAAAATTTTGTGCCCGCCAAAGGGTTAATAATATAAATATAATACATAGTTAAATCTTTATCTTACCATAACTTAACCAAATATCAATATTTCTTCAAGTCTTTTGCTATATACATAGTAATAATCATAAAGGTATAGAAAAATATTTAAAAAAAAAATATAATTTAATATTTAATAAATAAATAAAAAAAACTTGGTCTATTAATGGCTGCAGTGCATATCCTGTGTAAATGTTATAAAGCTAACCTGACTTGATATTAAATTAATTATAAAATCAAATATGAAAAACTGCAATGATTTTATTTCTTCACATACTTTCATTTATTCTACATTATAATTAACTGATTAAATTATATATAAGTGTTATTATTTTTAATTAAACATGTTTTTATATTTTCTAGTTTAAATATTTCATATTATTTAAAAAAAAACATTACATATATATTTCATATTATTTCCGTCAAAAGAGTTCGGTTTTTATTTAACAAATAAATGCATGCCTCTAAATCTTCATAAATCAAATAATTCAACTTAAATTCAATTCGAAAAGTTAATCAAAAGGAAATTATTAACTGTCCAGTATATCATTTCCAGCCAAGTCTTTTAATAATGTTGGAATGTTATTAACCGAATATTATTCATCATCAGCTAAAAAAACTTATTAATGACTGTCAGCCTATTTCACACGGCACATTTTTTTTAATTATCTTTTTATGTCCTTTTATATGATTTGTTTTTTTTTTATTGCAAATTTATTTAATTTGGTTTTCTTAAAGTGGACTTTTTCACAATATCTAAAAAAATGTAGTTGGTTCTGTCATTTGCTGGAGTTAGAAAATGATGAGTGAAAATATTGACAGAAAATGTTGAAGATGACAAAGTGCCCTAAATAGAATTGAAAGAACCACTTTAAATTTATTGCAATTGTAATTAATTAATTTTTTATAGTTAACACATATCACGACTGGGACGAATATTCAAATTATATAAATTTCTTTATGTCTTTTGTTATTACCTTATCATCAGTTGATCGAAAATGATTTATATTTTAACATACTCAAAAACTACTGGGTATTATACTCGCATTTTGATACTTTCATATATGGCATTTCCTGTTCAAATCCGTCTTTACAATTCAAGTTGATCCTTCTCTCAAATTAAACCTTTTCTTTTATTTTGGGAAAAGACCAATTTCAACTGTAAAAAGACCAAATTATTAATTATATTCAAATGAAGAATAACTTACATAAATATTTGTGATTATGTGTGACGGTTGAGCATCAGAAATTCATAATCTAATTTTATTATTATTTTTGATTAAAAAAAATCAATTCTCGAAATTATAATAATTCTAATTTTGTTTATATTTTTTTTTATCAGGTGGTCGGCGAAAAACAATATTTAGTTAAACCAACTGGTATGCCAGGTAGAGAACGTTCATCTAATCAGCCACAACTACAACAGCAAGCAATTATTGCAGGACCATTAATTACAAATGCAATTGAATCTCCTGCAACAACACCAACCAATAATACTACAATAATAAATAATATTAACAACAATAATAGCACTAATAATAATAATAATAATAATAACAATAATATTAATAATAATAACAACAATTTAACAAATACTCCAATAGATGCATCACAAACGACAACAATTGCTCCAATTGTAATTAATCCAGAACTTCCTATTGCTATTGCACAAGCTACAGGTGAAATACTCAATGAAACAATTCAACAGGTAAATAATATATTATATTTAATAGATCATAATTAAAATATAATTGATTAATTTTTTGGTTGTTTCTATCAATGGGGGGAATCTAATGTCCAAGAAAACAAATAATTAAATTTAAAAAATAAAGTGAACCTTAAAAATGTTGATAAAAAATTCGTTTTAATGGCAAATAAGTGATAATATTAGTATTAGTTATATAATTTAAGTTTTTTTTACTAAATATTTTCCTAAATTTTGAACTTATTTTTATTAATTTTTGTGAAAATCATTTTATTATAAAGGAAAAATCTTAAAAAATAATTGAACTGATTTTGGCAAAAAGTATAGTAAAGATTTCTCTTATGACAAGTAACAATTAAATCTTCATAGGATGGATGTTTTTATTGCACAGATGGTATTGGCAGAAATACTTCTTTATTAGTATTACTGGCCGAATAATATGATGTATACTTAGTATAATAGGCATATTAGATTATAGATGAAACTAAATGGTTTTAAAGATCAGGTCAATCTAATTTTAGTTTCCTTTCCGTAAAAATTTACCAATAGCAATTCTAAAGTAAATTTTACCTATATAATTATATACATAATAGTACATAAAAACCAAAATTTATATTATTATCACTTAGCCCTTCATTGAATATTAAGTGACTGCATAGATTTATCATCAATTTTTGGATACGCGCATTTCCAAAAAAATAATTGAAATACATTTTCACTCCAATGTTATTTAGTAAGAATCGATGTATGAGGCTTGTGAATGATTGATAAATTACTTTGACCTGCACATAAGACTTTTTTCTAAATAGTCTTTTTCAATAAATAATATAATAAATTATACTATTTAGTTGAGTATATTACGCAGAAAAACAAGTATTTTTTTATAAATAATATTAGCTATTTACATAGTTTATAAAGTAAACAGACATTATAATCATTTTGTTAATTTAATTAGTCAGTCCAAGCTTGTAAAAAAATGAATCCATCATTTTTTATATGATATTAAAAAAAAATTCGATATAATAAATCATTAATTTTTCATAATTTATAATTAGCTAGCTTGTTTGTCTAATAGCATCCAACAATTTAATGTGGTGTTTTATTTTACAAAATATATAATTATTTTTTATCTTGGGTATAATATCGAAAGTTAAAAAAATATTTTTGTTATGTCACACGAATTTGTACATGTCGTTACAAATACAAATTTATAATGTAATTATGTCAAAATGAAAACAAGAAAACATAAAATAATTTGTATATCTTTTATTTGTAAAATGTTTACATCGTCCGAAATTATACATACAACAATAGTAATTATGATTATGGTTTTCGCTGAGCAAAATTATATAATAATATAATTTAGTCAAGGATGACTATAAGCTTTGTATAATTCAAAGCTATAAGTCAGTGAATTAAGGTAAAATTATTCGAGAAAATAATTTATGTTAAACCAGAACACAGCCTTGTATCTATATAGTTTTCTTATAATAGGATAGATTTTCTACTTATATGGATTCATTTTAGAAAACGCAATTATTTAAGTATAGTAGCTAAGTAAATTATATTATTCCAGTAATATCAGTAATGTAGTATTTCCAACAATACTATATAATCAACTCCATTAGAACTACGGGAATGGTTACGAAGATGATGTACTAATGGCTGCTTTCATGATGTTGCCATTTTTTCCTTAATAGTTGTTGGAATCAATTCAAATATCAATTAATGGCTAATTAAATCATCCCATAAACTCTCCATAAATAAATTACTTGACATAATGTGTTGATTACGATACGATCAGTTGATTCGTTTACATTATTATTTATACAGTTTTGTTTTTGGGAAAATTTAAAAATGGTAAAAGAAATAATAAATAACATTTCTGAGCAATAAACTCCATTCTCAATTTGCTACAAAAGCAAAGAAATACCGAAAAATCTTTAAATACATTGTTTAATATTGAAAAAATACCAAATCTTGTCGAAATACCAAAATGAATACATTTTTAAAATGAGAAATAAAACACAAATTCGTCTTTATTTATTATTTTTAACAACTTTTTAGGTGTGGAAAAACCGATGATTTTACACATTCGCAATTCGCATGAATACCTTGAGTTTTTGTTGTTGGTCATAAAAACCACTGTACATTACCAAAAGTACAACATTCAGGTTTAATGTTTTTCTAAGAATTGACAAATTGTTGTTGTTTTTTTTACAAATTATTTTCATTTTATAACTTTCTTATTTTTTATTGTTATAAATTTTATTATATTTATGCAAAACTTTCAAGATTGTACATACATTATAAAAGCTCGACGATTATAAGTTAAGTAAAAGTCACGAATCTAATTTGGGTCAAAAATCATAGTCAGACAAACATAGTTTAGAAAATTATAATAATCACATCTCAGGACTCTTTTGATCTTGATCCTACTATGAGGAAATCTCTTTATCCGACTACGACATATTATGTTTCGTCATATGATCTTGATCTATTCTATCAACTATCTATGGTTTTTTTCCTAACAATTATTCAAATTTTTCAAATATTCTCTAATATCCTTTCTGTACATTATGGGTGGTTTTTATGAATTGGACTTGGACTGACAGAGGCTAGACGTGTACTGACAGAGATTACTCAATAATTTAATATTTCCTTGATATTTGATTTTCCTTCATTAAAATACAAATTCCTGTCGCAGAGTTATATATATTTATAAACTTATTGGAATGATAGCACAAAGATTGAAATTAATACTAAATATTAAAACATTATTTAAATGCATCATGCAAATAAATTTTACAGATTAAGTATTTACATATTTGTCCATTAAGTTAAATTAATAATAAATTGATTTCAAATTATTATTATCATATAAATAAATAATAATAATTTATATAAACATGATTTTATTTAAATTTATTTTTATTTCTATGTATACATAATTTTCAAAAGCGCAAACTTAAAATTGAAAATAATAAATTAATTATTAACTATTTCAAGTCTAAAAAGATTGAAGATTGTATTTTTTTTATTTTAATAAATTAATTAATTTTTTAAAACTGAATTAATCAATTTGTTTCAACACTATTCAAATAAAAAATATGCCGATAATTTGAAAAAGTTTTTGTGTTTTACCTCAAAATTTTTAAAACATCATAAATTCCATTAAATTTCATAATTATTTTTTATAACTAAGAAAAATGCTAAATTGTTTTTATTATAAATCTTAAGACAAATATATTAACTATAAAATAAATAAGATAAATTACTTAGTTAAATAAAAATACTAGGTAAAATTAATAGCTTTAATAATATTAAAATGAAAATCTCTCATCACATGAAAAAATTTTCAATATTTACAATAATGAAAATAATATTTTCAATTACATATACATATTACATTTTTTATTTACCAACGAATCTATAACGAAAGATCCTATATTTGAGAGTCGTCTTAAAAAATAAATAGAAAAATCTAAAATGAATTTTTGAAGTGTTTGATTTTTAAATTTACTATACTATACTATTTTATATAATAATGCAATTTTTAATTCTACTTTATTACTATTACATTGGCTAATCTATAATTTCTTGATTAAGTTTATTGGATAGTTAACAAACAAAAATATTCAAGTTGTCACATTAAAATAATATAATATTTTTTTATTTACTTATCTCGCTTAAAATAATCTAGAGCTGTTAAAGACTTACGTTTTAAATTTAATCTTAAAAATTATTTACATTAAAAATTGTGTTTAATGTGTTTTATCTAATCAGTAAATTAACGTATAATTAAATGAATATTTATCATTTATAATTTAATAAGGAAAAACTTTGAATAATGTTTTATGTATTTTTTTTTATGTAATAAAAATTATTTTTATTAAAACACATCAGGGTTGGAAATTTAGATATACCTGGATTGGTGATCAAGCTATACATGGAATTTCGTTAAAGAATGATTCTTTGAAAAGTACATCGGTCGTTGGTCATCGGCCTATCTCCAGCCAATAAAAACAGTAGACCTTATCTTTCCTGCTAAGAAAAGCTGATTTACGTAAAAAAATTATCTAATATTTTTATTAATTTTCGTGATACAGATTGGATGAGCCGATGTACTACAAAACTAAATTCTAAATATTTAAATTAAATTTTTATAAAATGAATAATATATAAAAAAAATTATCTTCAGTTACAACCCTGACTCCTTAAAAATTATCATTTAAGAAAATATATAAACATAATAATTAGCTGAATTGTCCAATAAATTTCAACAAAAATTCAATAAATTGTAATATCAATTTTAAATTATTTTATTAGATTCATAAAAACTTGTTTATACAAAGTATATGTATTTGATATTTTTCAAATTTATATTTCAAACCATTCAGGCAAGGAAACACAGAGACAGAATACTTTTTGTTTCTGTACGAACTATGTACTATGTTCTCGTTTCTATATGAACTACTATATGTTTCTAATTTATATTATTACTATTTTAGTATGCACATAAATAGATGTTATTTAATTCATTTTTACATTATTTCAAAATAGTTTGGTAATTTGTAAAAAATTTAAAATCATATTAATAAATTTGTCAGTAATACATTATTATTAATAAATCGGATTTAGAAGGAATTGGGTTTATGATATTATGTGATTATTAGCATTGTTTATAAATATTGATTTCACTTTGTTTTCTGTTTTGGTTATTCAATTAAACTATTAATATATGAAATAGATTTTACCAATTAATTTGTGATTTTGAAATAATTCTTATTTTATGCAATATTCTAATTGAAATAATAAATTTGAAGCAGTACTCGTGATAAAAACCTGATTAATTTTATATGTTTTTTTAATTTTATAAAATTTCTTTATAATTTTAGTTTGATGCATATATACGCTCTCTATCAATAGACCCAGAGTCTTCAACAAATTTTCAATTAATTACCGATGGACAGTTACCAATCCGACAATGTTTACACCCGGAAGCATGCGCCAAAGATATAGAATTACCTTCGTACTATTTAAAATTTGGTGATTTACGTAAAGAATATGTTAGATATAAATCAGCTGATTTATCTATGGCATTAGTTTCAGTTAAAGATATAAAAAAATTGCCACAAATGCCAGCATTACCACAATTACCTTTAAGCATAGCAGATATGATGAAAGGTAAGTGTTAATTTAGTAATATAATAATTAAATAAATTAGCATTTTACCGGGTTATTAAAAGTAAATAAATAATTTTATTTTTTTTAAAAAAATTCCCATCACTTAATTATATTGCAAGATTTATCTAAATGAATTTTAATAAGTTAATTTTTAATATCTAATGAATAAAAAAATTAGCAAAATGATTTTTAAATATAATAATTTCTGAAAATCCAGAAAATTAGCACCTAAACCCTATGAATTTTTCATAATGTATTTTTTTTTAAATATTTACTTTATAATTGTATAGTTTTAGTAATTAGTAAGAGAGTCAGTTACATTTCAGAAATGCATTAATGAAAATATATCCAGAATAAAATTTTGTGATTAATTGTTCTTAAAAGAATGACCCATAATCCAACAATTGGATAATTTTTCAGCTTTTCGAGAGAAACTTCGATTGTTTATTGTACTGATGGTTTATAAGAAAAGGTTTTTATTTAGTTATAGTTTTTTGTTTACAAAACTCTCTCGATTTTTTTATATTTTGAATGAAGTCATTCGATTTTTATTAGATTTAAAAAAGAAAAATACAGTTTTTTGAGCTATTTCCGCTATTTGCTTTCAATTCTATACTTCAGAAGAGCTGTGGAAATTTCTAAATTAATGGCACATAATCAAATCTTAAATAATACATAATAACCAATACCCAAATAAGTTATTATATACTCACAAAAATAAAAACCACATGTTGCTTAAAAAATCAGTCTTGATATACTGAAAATTTAGTATAGTTTTTTAAAATTTAATAGTAAGTCACTGAATACCAGAAAAGTTTATTTATTTATTTAATAAAATTTATAAAATATCCTATACACACTCTTAAGGATTTAAATCAAAATTAAAATTAAAAAAATATTTTAGAAAACTATATAGAATGTGTTTATTAATTACTTTAAGGTGTTGGAAAGTTTTCATTAATTAAAGTTTTTGTATTTTCAAATTTCTAAACCTAAACCATAATAATTTTCTTCAATTTTTTTCTATAGAACTCAATCTTCCATCAACCGAGGATTCAAAATTTTATATTAAAGAGTCTCGTGATATGGTCACTGTGATTCAATCTCTAATCACTGCAGGTAATATTTTAAGAGTCTTAGCTATAAATTAATCTAAATGCATATCATTTATCATTTTTGAATATTTCAGGTCATAAATTTGAATCAAACGAAATTGTGAATTTGTCTTTGGAACCTGGAATTTGGTAAGAAACATTTTGTTATAATAATTGTGTTTCCCCTGTTTGTTTAAATGATAAATACTAATAGCAAATTGAATATTTGGAAATAAAATATCATAATTAATATAGATAATAAGGTATTTTCTATCAATAAAATGGAAATTGTGAATAGTTTTTAAATTTGTAATGTTTCCTGAAATTCACGAAGACAATACAAATATAATATTTTTCGTATTAATAAACTAAAATACTGAATTGCAAACCATTTTTTTGATTATTAATTTTATTCGTAGAGAAAGAAAGAATCTTAATTTTTTATAAAAATATTAGCATAATTTGTTTAGATATAAAAACAATTTTTAAATATTTTTATTATTAAAAAAAATAAATAAAATAAAACCAAAAACAGCCTAGTGCCCCATTAACCTCTAATTTTGTTTATTAATGTTTGCAAATAATATTTTCAATTTTATAATTCGAAGATTGATAATAAAAGTATACATAATATATAAAATTAATTTATATTTTATTATAGGTTATTTAAAATTTTCTGATAACATTTGAGTTGCTAAACAAATTATTTAATTAGTTAATAATATTTGAAACTCCAATAACTATATTAACATAGTTTTATAAATGTCCATATAGCAAAGTAGAATTTAAACATCCCTGTTCAAAGAATGACAAAATATCTAAGAGTTTGCTAACATTTTCAGGAGCGAACGGACATAATCTAATCTAAATTATTCTGAATATAGACATAAAATTTATTGTATAATAATAAAATTATATTTTAGTCAATAATGTGTTGTTCACTAAATGCTGTCGCATTAAAATAAAATATAATTATTAAAATTTCTTACAAGCGATTTTTTCATGGCCCTAAATTTGAAAAGACTTGACTTTCAGTTCCCAGATAAGAAAATTTGTATGTGTACTATTGGGTCTCAGAAGTATATTTCATATGTGTGAAAAAAATAATTATATTAATACATAAGTATATTAGAACGGGAGCATAAAAATATTTCATTTACATATGCATATTAGTCAGGGCAGGCTTTAGTTGTCATTATCAGTTACCTATAATTCAAAATAAGTATAATTCTAGCATATTGTATTAAGTTTGATACGTATGATATTTTAACTTCACAATTTCACAATTAATTTTAAAATTTCCTTATAAGTTGTGATACTTTCGCAATCAAATCTGTTGGCACTTTTTTTATAATTTTTGCTTTAAATGTTCTTGAATTTGAAAGCTTAGATAGGAAATCCCAAATTGGCACTTAAAGAACAACGAGATGATCATCTATTGAAAATGGACTTAAGAAAATTTAAAGAAAATATGTTATACAAATTTTTGTTTTGTAGCTACTATCTTTAGTCTAAATTCATATTTTATTAATTCATTGGACAATTATTTATCTTAATTTTCTGAATATTTAAATATTTTGAATTTCAATAATTTGGTAAGTTTATACAATAAAATCTTTCTGTTAAAGAATAATTTCAGCAAGAACAAATTGTACTAAAACGATACAATCATACAATACGATCAAATGTTAGTTAATCTACAAATACTTTTCTACTACCCTGGTCCAATATATTGTTCGACATTTGATTTATATATGTATATTAGTCCATTTTCTAATCTTTTAAAGTTTCTTGTACTTGCCACATTCGTCACAATCAAAAATCAATACTTTAAATTTAAATAATGATTTTTTTTATATCCACGTGCATTACAATTTAGTTAATATCAGAGTTCTCTACTCTCTCTGGATTTCCAAAGAAACATTATTAGATTTGTTGTTTTGCTGGTTGAAAAGGAGATTCATTATTCCTACTTCACAATAAAATATTTATATTTATTTACACTTATACAAAATTTATTTAAATCCGATAAGCTCACAGTCACCAAAAACCTATAAAAAAAATAAGATCGAGACATTTTTTTTTTAAACGAAAGGCGCTCGATCAGTTCTATAATTTCGGCACGATCGATTTGTACGATTTAAACCCTAAAAAAAATTAGAAAATTAAATTTTATTTATTTTCACGACGACGACAAAATTTATAAAAAACAAAAAATCATTTCTTCTTAATTAATTATTTTAAAAAAAATTATAAAAAAATGAATTATGAAATTATTTGTAATTAAATTGCAAAAGAAAAAGTAATTAAGGTAAAAATTCATAAAAATAAAAAAAATAAAGTTTGTACTTTGTTCTGTCCGTTATTAGTTAGTGTGTTTTTAAGCGTTTTCGAAAGTGTTATTGAAAAAATTGTAGATGTGAAATAACAAACAACTCATATAACTTTAATTGTTTCAATGTGTTTAAAAAAAAAATTATAATAAAAAATTTAATTTCATATTTTTATATCTTTACGTTTGCATTTTTCACCTTTTGCACAAATGTTTTTTTTTTATAACTCCACCAGGTTATTAAATCGAAAAAAAGCTTACCTCGGTATAATTTTCACAAGCCAAAAGGTGAATGAATAATTAAGAAAAATTGTTTTTATACATACATACATATATATATTTTAATGTCATAATTTATGTTTAGTTATTTGATTATGTAGATAAGCGATTCAATTTTGGTTTATAAATTCTTTTTTCAATACAAAGCACAATAAAATTGCAGGGTTGATCAAATTTAGATAAAAAATACTTAACTTTAATTATAAATTGTAAGTTTTTTGGTGTTTAGTTTAAAATATTTTGTGCTAAATAACAATTATCAATAAATTTTTTTTCTCAAATTGATATAAAATTTATGAAATGAACTGATAACAACAACAAATATTATATATCACATATAGTTATAATTACAACCCTGGAAATTATTGTTTTTGTTTAAAGATAATATGAGTGTTTCATCTTCTTTTTTTTTAATATTTTATAATCTTAGAGTCAAGTTAGAATTTTGATAAGCGAACATCACAAATACGAAATTATCATTTTAAAAGTGGATTGATAAATACTTTTTTATTTATTTCATCCAAAACTCTATTGGGGAAAAGAAATCTAAATGTTTAAATGTTTACAACAAAAAAATTGTTGTAATTAATAAAAACATTTCATACGTGAACTATAAATTTTATGTAAATCTATTAAACTCAATAACCAATCTAGAACTTATTAAGATTAGATTAAAGTTTTCTTATATTTATTTTCTTATTTATATATTATTATTATTTTTAGCTCTATTGACGACGAAATTGACGGATCTTGTATTGTGCGAGCACGAGGTCTACCTTGGCAAAGCAGTGATCAGGATATAGCTAAATTTTTTCGCGGACTTAATGTTGCAAAGTAAGAACAATTGTACAATAATTTAATTACAGTTTATTATTTTAATATTTTCCGCTAAAAAAAACTTAAATGTTAAAATATGTTAATTAATATTATTTACTCATTATTAACTAAAACTCATTGTTAATACTAAAATTATATAATTAATTTGTCTGTAATATATAAATTTTGCAGAGGTGGAGTTGCACTTTGTTTATCTCCATTAGGACGTCGTAACGGTGAAGCTCTTGTTCGATTTGTTTCTCAGGAACATCGCGATATGGCATTGAAACGCCACAAACATCATATTGGCAATCGTTACATTGAAGTGTATCGTGCAACAGGTGAAGATTTTCTATCAGTTGCTGGAGGTGCATCAAATGAAGCTCAAGCATTTCTCTCTAAAGGTGCTCAAGTAATAATTCGTATGCGTGGATTACCATATGATTGTACTGCTAAACAAGTTGTTAGTTTTTTTTTATAAAATTTTGAAGAAGAAAATGTAATAATTTTAATTTCCTCATAGTTGGATTTTTTCACAGCTGGTGAAAATCCATGTAATGTACTCGATGGTAATGATGGAGTACTATTTGTTAAAAAACCAGATGGCCGTGCAACTGGTGATGCTTTTGTTTTATTTGCAAATGAAACAGATGCACCACATGCTCTCCAACGACACCGTGAATCAATTGGACAACGTTATATTGAGTTATTTAGATCAACAACAGCTGAAGTACAACAAGTTCTTAATAGATCAATGGATCCAAAAACATATGAACAACAACCACCTCTAATTCAATTGCCACCAGTGCAAATGTCACTATTGCCACAAGTATTATTTTTTAATTGATTATTTTTATTTAATATTTAAATAAAATTTATTTTTAATTGTAATTTTATAGCATGTTATTACATCGGGAACTACAAAAAATTGTATTCGACTTCGGGGATTACCATATGAAGCTAGAGTTGAACATATTTTACATTTTCTAGATGATTTTGCTAAAAATATTATTTATCAAGGTGTTCATATGGTCTTTAATGCTCAAGTAAATATTAAATAGAATAGTTTGATAATCTAATTAAAAATTTTCATTTTAGGGACAGCCCAGTGGTGAGGCTTTTATTCAAATGGATAGTGAAGATGCGGCACGTTTATGTGCTCAACAAAAACATAATCAATTTATGGTTTTTGGCAAGAAATATCGATACATTGAGGTATTTCAATGTTCTGGTGATGATATGAATTTAGTACTAAATGGTGGATTACAATCACCTGGAAATCCAACAAAACCAGCACTTCTATCACCTGGTATGTTACCGCAAGCACAACAAGCGCGACCACAAACTGTAACACATCCTCATCTCCATCATCATTCCCACCATTCCCATCATCATCATTCTCAATCAGCGGTAGCAGTTTCTGCTGCTGCTGTAGCAGCAGTAGCTGCTGTTGCTGCAAATCAACAAAATCAACATTCCCATTTTACAACCGCAAATTCACCAGCCGGTACTTTAACACATTATGCTTTGTCACCACATCCATCAGCAGCAGCTGGTGGTGTTTCTCATCATCCACATATGCATCCACACCATCCACTTTCAATACAAGCAGCAGCTGCTGCTGCAGCAGCACAAAATATTGTTGCTCATCAACCACCACCATTGACACTATCTATACCACCACCTAACAATCCGGCTTTATTGGCCCAACAACAGGCACAATTTATTGCACAACAAAGTTTACTAGCTAGACAAAATGCAGCGGCCGCAGCTGCTGCTGCACAAAGTGAGCAATTTTTAAATTACCATAATTTCGCTTTAATGCCATCTCACAGTGCTGCTACAGCAACACAAATTGGTTTATCACCACATCATCCTTCTGCAGCTGTAGCTGCTGCTGCTGGCCAACAGCAATATTTCTTTATGCCCCGGCCATATTTACATCAACTAAATCCTCTAGGCTTAATGCCATCACATCAATTTCATCCATTACAATTTAGTACACCATCAGCTTTAGCTGCAACTGGTCTATCACAACCAATTAAACGTAGCTATGATAATGCATTTCAGCAAGATATAAATGGTGTAAGTGCTCCAAAAAGACAATTGACCCGACCTCCGGCTAATATTTACGGATTTTATCATCCTAGTGGATTGTAAAAACCTATTATCTATATTTTAAATTTAGCAGCTCTTTTTGAGCAGCAATATATACGAGTATAGCAGCTCTTCTCAGTAATCGGTTTTTTGAGTAAAAATGTGACAAGCATGATTTGCGTAATTTACATTCCGAGTACTTATTATTTTTTAAATAAATACTTCTAATTTTGTTGATTTTATTTTTTAAATACATCAGTAAATCCTCTTTATATCCTTCAAAATATCCTTGTACTATATCACAAATTGCAATATTTGTTTAAATATATAAAATATATATATATATATATATATATATATTCACATTTAAATTAACATAATTGAAATATCTAAAATTTAATCATCATTTAATTTTTATTATTTAGTTAGATTTTTTTTTTAAGTATAAAACTTATGTTTTTAGCTTTTTAAGTGATTTTTTTTTAGTTTATATTTGATTTTATTTTCACTTTTCTTCGCTAGTTAGGTTTTTTTTTATTTTGGGAAATTGCGAAAATCCTGGACAAATATTTATGTGCTTCACTATTGATTTTTTTTTTCGTTCAATCTGTAAAATTAAATTTTTAAATGGTTTAAGTTTAAAATTTGGAAAACCAATTAAAAATCTGAAATTAAATGTTTGTTCAAATGGAATCATAAAATATTTACTTATACATGTAGTAAATTTAAAAATTCGAGGCTAGCAAAATTAATTTCAGGTACATGAATTGAGTAAATATATTTTAAAAGAAAATCAGTCCTGAATTTAATTTTGTCAGGTGTTGGGCAAATGAATAAAATAAATCATCAGAGAGCAATTTTTGCAATAGATAGAAATAATAATCAGTAAATTTAATTGCACTATTAATATGAATTTTATATGAAATAATTGTGTTAAAAATAGAATATAAAATAAAATTTATAGTCTACATAACTTTTAAATAATTTAGGTTTTTTACAAAAACAAGAATAGAAAATAATATTAATGGTGATAATGGTACTGATTAATGATATGAAACATTTATATTTCTACTCATTTGAGAAAGTCAGACAGAACAAAAATTTTATCAATTTTATTTATCAAAATTAATTTTCCGAATCTTTCTGGCTTGCAAATGCTCTTTTAGCATGTTATAGTTTTTTCTTAAAAAATGTGCAAACATAAATTAAATGATGTTTAAACTGTGACATTATCTACATTTGACCATAAAGATAACTATGAAACGAACAAAAAATAATATGTTTGATTTACATAATAGTATCCACCCATACATAAGAAATATAAATAATTAATATTTCTTGTTAAGTTGAATCTCCTAAGTTTGGATACAGAAATGCTAATTTTCTTATTTACAAATATCCATTCCAATTTGTTTGCACATTGATCCATTATGGGTCTAGTTCACTTCTTTTTAGCAGGATCATCAACAAATCCATCACTGATAGACTTTTTGTCAATTATACACTAAAAACATTTTGCATTTTCGCAGCTCATTTTGTGTTGTTAAAAAAATTAAAATTTTGTAAGGTTCAACATGGTTTTTCCCATTTTTACAATCGTTATACTACTAACAAAAATCATATATACATAAATTAGAAAATTTGGTTCTGGTTTTGTATATATTTTACAAAATCAAAAAAAAATTAATTTTTTAATAAAAATATTTTATTAGTATCAAAATTAGAAAAAAATAAATGAATTAATTAAAATCATAAATAAATAAAGATACAAATTTCTATTAAAACATAAAAATATAAAAGTTAATAACACATTTAAAGGCGGATTTTCAGTCGAGTCTCATAAGTATATCGAATAATTTAATTACAAATTTTCAATTATGGATAATCAATAAGCATTAAAAATAAATAATTTTCCTCTCGTGTAGTGGCTAAAAAATATCATAAATCGTCACTCATGAGCGTCGACTAAAAATCAGTCTTAATTCTTAAATATTCGCATATCTTTCGTAAATATTTATATCTTAAGTTAATTAAATTTAAATATGAATTTATTATAAAACGAAAATATAATTTTTAATAATACAAATAATAATAAATATTTCTATCTTCATTCATCATAAACTATAGGAAAATAAATTAGCTTAATAATTATATAATTATTAAAATATAAAAAAACTATGCAAAATTAATTAAATTGTATGTGTCTATAATTAATTATATATATGTCCTCTTTTTAAAAGGTGTTTGGATATCAATACAAAAATTGTTTTTGAAATTAAAAAAATAAAATTATTATACACTTAATTATAAAAACAAATTTTTAAATTTCTAAACGAATTGCATATTTTTTTTTTGGAAATTTATAAATTTAAACATTTACAATATTTTTTTTTTTGGGATATTTTTCACAATTTTCTTTTAGTTACATATTTAATTATAAATTTTTGTTTAAAACGGAAAAATTATATATTTTTTTATTTTGGGATCTTTTTTAATATATTTGACTATTTCATTTTATTTTTATTTTTAAAGATTATATATTTTTTTTTTTTTTTTGTGAAATTTTGGAAAATGGTGAAAATTTATTTATAATTTTAAAATTGTGTAACTAACAAATTTATTATTATTTTAGTATACAAACTAAAAACACATAATTTTATGCTGCTGCCCAGTGAATTATATTTATATATTTTCAATTTAAATCTGTCCAACTTATAATTTGGAAGTTGGACAGAAACCAAATTTTGTTTTTTACCCAAATTAAATTGGTATTTATTTTTTCAAATTAAAACAATACTTTTGATTTGCTAATAGATTAAATAAAATAATCTTATACAGTCAACATAAATTGTTAAATTTTAAATCAAAACTTTTGAGGTTTCTGAAAAATATTGGATAATCGGTCAGAATTATTTTTAAATTGCTGCTGTGCTGTAACTAATGTTGATCAAAAACATAATAGTTTCTGCAAATGAAGAATTTTAGTTCAGATTGAATTTCGGAATTATTATTCATCTAAAAATTAATTTCTGTTCGGTTTTTTATTATTTTTATAAAGCCTGGTGTGTAATTTATATGATAGAAATTATTCTTTCTTCGAAAATTTCTTTCATGCTCACCAAAAAAAAAATGAAATGGTCAATTAAAAATAAATAAAAATTTGGGTAAAATTTAATTTACATACTTTTTATACACAAAATTACAAATATTTATAATTAAATATCTAAAAGAAATTGGTACTGAAAATTATTTCCAAAAATAAAATAATTTATATTTTTAACTTAAATGAAATAAAACAAAAATTAGTTTCTTATACACAAATAATAATTTATTCTATATATTTTTTATTAATATAAATATAATTTAAAAAAATTTAATAAAAAAATATAATTAAAAATCGCATATAATTCTATTTAATGGGCAATTTTGTTTTTTCTATATTTGTACCTCTATTAATTTTTTTGTCATTTGTTGAAAACGCTCGCTGTCGCTATACTGGAATTAATAATTATTTTTGATTATTAGAAATTTGAAAATTTTGTAGTTAAAAGCTTTATCTTTTGTTATTCTATTTATATAAATATTGTAATAGTCAAAATAAGATTATTTTCATTGCGACGAACTATGGGATAAAAAGTAGACATTATAGAATTGGTATATATTAAAAAACATTATCATTTTTTGGCTTATCACAAATAATTTTAAAATAATATTATATAAAATTGATCATTAAATTAAATTTTAATTTAAACGTTACCTTTTGTTTACTTAAGAACATATATAATTAATGGGTGGAAGTCCACTACAGCAATTAAAATAACTTTAACTTTGGATTAGACAAAACATAATTTTTCAAACTGAAATTAAAGGCTTTATAAAATAGTATAAAGACCGACTAATTGGCAGTTAATGTAAGACTAAAGTAATTGTAAAAAAAAAGGAACTTCACTGATACGGGAATAATAAAATCTTCTGTATTATCATTTTTCATAAAGTTATGTAAACGATTATCTCTCAAGTTTTTAGTAATTACTTGAAGAAGGATTTACTTGAATACGGCAAATTTATTAGTGGGAGTGTCTGATAGAACTCGAAAGGCAATCTCCCTACATACAGGGACGTAAACTATACGAAGAATAATGAGAAATTTCAATTAATTACTTACGTACTTTTATTTTACTTCGAACAACCTTTAAATACACATAATTAAAATCCTCACATTTTATCATTTATTTAAGAAAAATGTTTGTACTCGTCCTTTTTTTCAATTTAACTAAAAATTATTTTGTGTGCTAAATTAGGATTATTTTTTCTGGGCTGCTGTTAATTTTCTCTTTTTTGGTAGTGGATAAAAAAAAAATTCATATTTAATTTTTGTTTGTGTATTATTATAAATTAAATATTAAAAGTAAAATTATAAATTAAATAATTGCTATAACTTTTTTTAAAATATAATAATTTATTAATTTTAGTTTATAAACCAAAAGCAAAAAAAAAACCACAAAAATCTTCTAGTTTCTTGTTGTTTTGTTGTACTGTTTAAACATTAAAAAAAATTACTATAATATATAAAAATTTGATTGTTGGTGTGTAGTGGCAAAACCAAATTAAAATTATTCGTCTTAATTTTTTTTTAAAATTAATTAAAGCAAGAAAAATCATCAAAAAAGGCAAATAAAAAACTATTAATATAGAAAATCAATTGAAAATTTGTTTTTAAAATAAAATGCATCCTTCCTGGTGGCCTTTTATATATTTGGTATGGTGTTTTTTTTTTAAAGGATATATATTTTTTTATATGTATTACATTTTTGATATTTCAAAATATAAAAAAAAACTCCTGCATTGTAATTTTTGGGAAATTGGTAAATATTTTTTTTTATACATATTTATATTTTACTTAAAAAATGGCTAAAATGGTGAGTGTTTTATTTTTATTATACATTTTTTTATTTACATTTTATAGAATATTTGAAAATTAAATTTCATTTTAATATACATTATAAATCTTAAATCTAAATCAGAGCCGCACATTTATGCGGATGTCACTATACAGTAATTTGCTTTTGTGGATATTTAAATATTTTCAGAACGTACATAATTCAAATATAAATAAATGGAAAAGTGTTTTACTTATAAATAATTTTCCTTTTACGGTGTGCTCTTTGATTTAGGTTTAAGTCTACTTTTAGTTTATAATTTTCATTGAAAAATTTAATTTGCAAAAAAAAATAAAAATACCTAAACTAATTTTAGAATCGTTTTAAGAAATTGTGCTCGTTCATTTAACTTTGACTTTTTTTTTTACAATTTTAGTTTTTAATTATTTTTTTTAGTAGCTATATTAATTTTCTTCTTTTTTTTGGATTCAGCTTTTATATTTGTTTTCAACGTGGTTTTTATTTATTTAACAAAAATTTAATTTTAAATAATTTTCTTTCATTTATGATTGCATGTTTAGAAAAACAAACAAACAAAATTTCAAACATTTTTTTTTAGATTATTTTTAATTCACCAACGGGTTACAAAAATACTATATATATTTTTAGAATTTCAAAAAATTATATGCGCTTGCATGAAAATTAATTTATACACGAAACGCAAGAATAAAATTAATAAAAAAAATTAATGAATACTTTAATTTTTCTAAAAAAAAAAGGTGGGACATTAGTTGGTCATCACTTTGGTGCATTTTCACATTTTGGTCCATCATCAATTTTGCCGCCACCGCCACCACATCGTGCTCATCCCGGTGCCTATTATCCACCACAATTAGTTTATTGGCCATATCCAAGCCCACCGGTATCACCAACAACTTATTTTGGTCCTGCACCGCCACCACCACCTCATGTAACACAAAATATACCAGCCCAACATCAAGCATTGGTAAGTTTTATCTAAAACATTAATATTTATATATTATAGTCGGAATCTATTTTACTAACTCTTAAATTCATTATATTAAATACGGTGCCAGGTTACACAGTATGTGTTTTACTATCAATAACGCATCACTATAGATGGCACTGTTTTATTAAGGCAAGTATTGCTTTTTAAAATATCAATTTTTCTTAATTTATGGATTAAAATATTTAAATTTGATAACACGGAAATAATTTTGCAACAAAAAAATTCTTAAAGACCTGTTTTACAGTCAGAAGTTTAAGGAAACGTTATTTCACTGTAAACACTTATGTAAGTCTTAAAGTTTTACTCAAGTTTTACGTAGCGATAAAATTAATTATCTATAATTGGTCTGGCTTCAACATAAACATTTTCATTAAAATTGATATTTTTATATATTTTTTGCAAATTACAATATAATATTGTACATATGTAGTACAATATTGTATTGTACATAATATTTACAATAGTTCTACATAGTACTACAATGTATATGTATGAAATTTGTATGAAAATATTTATTCTAATTAAATTTCTAATTGAGGTAGAAAATAGTAAGGAATGAAAAATTTATAGTAGCTAATGTCTGATTATTGTTGCTAAATATTTCTCTGTTTATAATAAACGAAAATGGCTCTATAAAATATTCAAAGATTAAGTCTTATAATTTAATTTAAATAAAATGAAATATTAAATTATTTTTTATATTATTTTAGTACCCTGTTGATTTTATACCATCACCTACAACATATCATCCTACACATATTCATGCTGCTGCTGCCCACCAACATTCACCACCAATTGGTTCACCGCCAAATCAACCAACAACAAATTTACTACCATCATCACCAATAACTCATCAACAATTTCCAATATCAGCAACAGCTGTGCCTGCTGTTAGTCCATCATCTGTTACAGGTAATCTAGGCAATGGTCCATTACAACAACGATCACAATCAATGCTTTCAATTGATACAAATGCTGCTAGTGCTGCTGTAATTGGTACAAATCAAAAATTTATAGGACATCGACACCAACATCATCATCATATCCAATCAAATGGACATATTCTTAGTCCAAATGCATCATCATTTGCACTAGCAACTGCTGGTACTACATTAGCGGCCGTGCCTACTATAAATACAAGTCATTATGTTGAACTTTATATAGCCTAGAGACAGGGAGCTTATAGAGAAATACATAAATATGAATAATTTAAGCACAGATACGATAGAAATTTCTAGTTATTTATCTGTAATCAAATAATTTTTTTTCTTATATATGAGCTAAACAAAAATAAATAATTTTTTAAGTTTTTCATAAATTTATTTGCTATTAGTTTAGTATTAGGAATTCTAATACTCAAAAAAATGCATAAGCAGAAATCAAAAAACAAAAAAAATATTAAGGAAAAAATTCAATTTTTTTAAGTGCAATAATCGACTAACTTCAATTTTCAAATACTTACAAAATAAGTATATCTTTTTCATTGTTCCAAAACACTTCCCTTCCTTTTATTAGTATATTCCAAAAATAGTTAAATAAAATTATGCTAGGCGATATAGTAAATTAAATTTTTAATAATTATATTTTTTGTTATGTTTAGATAAAATGTTAGAGTAAATAACAGTGTTAGCTTCATGTATGTAAAGATTATTTTAAAAATCAATTAGCTATACATAAAAAAATAGTAAAAATTATTTAATTCTGTCAAACAATTTTTTAAGTTTACTTAAATAGAAGATTTTATCGTTGCACTATCCATTATCATTATGGATGTCAAAAAATATTATTGCTTGCCGAAAAAAAAAATATTTTTATATTTTATTAATTACATAGCTATATTTTTGTTATAATTTAAATAAATATTTTTTGTTGATTTATTAAAAAAATATATATGTAATTAAAATAAATTCGTTAAATTTAAAAATTAGTTATAAATAATTAAAAGCAACAATTTAAGTCACAAAAGTCTTCCAAAAACAAAAAAGTTCTTTTAATGTTACTAAAAATTTAGAACAATTAGTAAATTTATAATATACTTTTTCTATACATAAAAACAAAATTAATATAATTTAGTTTATTTTAAATTTATAGGTAAAAAAAATTAGAATTTTAAGAATCATATATATTTAACATTTTACACTTTTTTTTCTATTCTTTTTTTTTAATGACACTCTTATGAAACGCCCAAAATATTGCATTTTCAGTTTAGAATTGGTCTTTTTATAATTGTTATTTTTTTCTGAAACGAATCTTTGGAAACTGAATAATATGATAAGAATGACCTCTTTAAAAAAATAAAAAAAGAATTTTTCTTGAAAAATGTTATAAAAAATATTAATAAAAATTAATTTAATTGATTTTAAAAAGCTTCCGCTATTTCAGATCTCAGATCAAGCTAAATTAGAACGTGTGTCGAGTTATGCTAATATATATGCACGTCGACAAATCGTTAATTAAATTTAATTTGGCATGATCACTTTTTGATTGAACTCGTGCCGATATGTTTTGATTTGAATAAATATATATGAATTTTTGTTTGTACATAATTTGTTAATATACTATATTATTATTTTTTGTAGAATCTCGAATAATTGTTTTTTTTTTCTGTTAATAAATAATTTAATATAATCATTAAAAGTATATTAATGATAAATATGATATTCAGAAATTTTCTTTATTACAAATACATACATATATTTATGTTACCTACAAAATTTTTTTTTTAGATTTTATACTTGAGAATTACTTGAAATATCTTATATGAATGTTAATTCTTGCCACAATTAAATAACAATATTTTGATAGATACGGTATGTTAAACTTATGACCCTAAAATCATCTAAAATATAATTTAAATATTATTGACAATCTTTTTTTTTTGTTTCTAATTTGTTTGTAAGTAGCTAGTCAAAAAAGAAAAAAAATTGATAAATAAATGTTTAATTAAATTTAATATAAAATATAATTTTAGTTCGTTTATAAATAAATTGAATTTATTAGAGAGATTTAAAAAACTAAATTATAAAAAATAAAAAATATTCATATTTTAGTTAAAATACAAGAAAAAATGTTAATAATTCTATAATGTTTGTTGTTAAGTTTTTATTACATTAAATTTTATTTTGTATCCTCGAAAGTTTAAACTACATAATAACATAATACATTTATGTTATTACGATTTATTTATAATTTTTTTTATTTTATAAGGTATATAATTGAAAATTCAAATTGCAAAATTTATATTCCATTATGTTTTTTTCAGAAATTTTACAAATTTATTTAGTTTAAAAATATTATAAAATTTATCTAAAGAAAGTTATAAAAATAATCATGGAATCAATGAAATAAAAATTATAAATAATTTTAAATAGTTAAAAAAAATAGTTTAATTATATATATTAAGATATTAAGCAGATTATTAATAATCCAGTCCCACTCTCTTTTTATACATATGGCTAAATTTCAAAGTATAAATAATAATACAGCCCCACTCTCTTTTTATACATATGGCTAAGGTTAAAGTATATACTCATGCTCAAATTTAAATTAAACCTATTTTAGAATCATCAGCACAGCACTATACCTATACTTATTTTATTAAAACCAATAAAAGCGAATATTATAAATCATATTTAAGAAAAACATAAAGCAAATTTGTTTTTCAATGCTACATAAAATACTTAATTAAATTAAATTTAATTCTTTTAACAATTAAAATATAATATAATAACAATATAATAATTATATAATTATATTAAAAATTATAATATAATAACAATAAATATAATAACAATTAAAAAGTTTATTGATTATGAAAGAAGAAAGTTTTTTATTTTTGTTATATTATAAATCATATTCGTGAAAATTCATTTTATTGGTTTTATGATTGACAGAATAAAAAATACATATAACTTTGACCTGAATTAAAACATGTACATAGTAGTCGCCTTGGAAACGGTCATATCCTTTAATTCTGTTTACAAACGTGTACAAAATTACAAATATACATAAATATTATTTTGTAAATAAATAAAAATAATTATAAATTAAACTACCTACTCAAAAATATTTAATATAATTAATTTTATATGTTTTGAAAAAAATTAACACTAGCAATAAAAAATCCATCTTTTATTATTATTTTACAATGATGAAGAAATTACAAAATCCACACAATCAAAATAAAAATGTTGATAGAAAAATAATTACTGATTTAGATCAAGACGATTTAGAAGAGCAAGAAGAAAATGTTGGCAAACAAAAACAACATCAACATCGAAATAAAGTGCAATTAAAAAAATATTCTGCCAATTTTTGCAGAAGCAAAAGTGCTGAAAAAAATACTCATAAGGATAGTGAAAATAGTTATTTAAAAATTCTGGTATGCTGATATCAGTTTAATTAATTTGTATTTTTGTCTATTTTCTTACTTGTATATAATATTAACATTGTAGATTAATACAAAGGACGAACAAATTGAAAAACTAATTCAAAAAGTAACAGATCTTCACAATTATAATGAAGAATTTGCTGTTTCAAATGAAGGTCTTCAGAGGCAAGTACAATTATTAACAAAGGAGAATGAAAATTTGCAACAATATGTAAATAAAACCTGTGACACATGTTCCAAATGGTCTAATGAAAAAGAAGAAATTTTAAAAACTAATAAGACACTTAAAGATGATATTACAATGTTTAAAATTCTTGTATACCGGTTAAATATTCAAGTCGAAAGATATCAAGATAAAATTCGACAATTGAATATTCATATTAATGATGGCAAATCAAATCATAGAGAAAATGCAGAAAATGAATTAGATTCACTTAATTGGGGACATATAAATACACATACTTTAGCTCCACTTTTAAATTCTTATGATGAAATAATAAAAGAAAAAGAAGATTTAATAAATCAATATGAATATGAAATAAATCGTTTTACAGGAAAATTAAAACAAATTCTAGGTGAAAATGAACGTATTCAAAAGGAAATTAATGAGATGCGAAAAGGAAAGGATGGCTGGCGTGAAGAAAGAACACGTTTACAAGCACAACTAGATATTTGTCGTACAAAAGCTGAACTTCAAACACGCCGTGGTGATTTAGCTAAAGAAAAATTGGTTGAAATTTTACGGTGTTATGAGCAAAAGATTCAAGCACAGTCTTTAGATTTGGAGAGACTCCAAGAAGCTTATGGACGAGCAAAGGGTGAACTGATATCGTATAAAAACTTGAATACACAGCCAGATATAATAATGGCAAGCTGGAAAGAATGCCAGAAACTTTTCGAAGAACTTAAATTACAGTATACAAATGACAAGACAAATATTTCTAATGAACTCTCAAACATAAAAGAACAAAATACTGATCTAGCACAAAAATGTGAAACTTTGAAGCAGGACAATTTTAATATGAAAATTGAAAAAGATGAACAATTTAAGAACCTGGAAGAATTAAGTGAGAAAATGACAATATTAAAAAAATCTATACAAAAACTAAAGGAATCGCGAGATAGATTAAAGACAAGATTGAGAATTGCACTTCAGTGGGCCCATAAATTAGATGAAAGTCGCCAGAAAATGAAAAATACTTGGAATGAATTAAAACAATTGGAAGCAATTGTTAGAAATAAGGAATCACAAATTAAAGGTTTGCACAAACGTCATCTGGAAGAGATTGGAAAATTAGAAAAGAAATTAACACAACGAGATGATACGATAAAGAGTATATTAAAAGAAAAGGCTAACGCAAATACCTGACAATATTTGCACTTCTTTTTAAAAAGTTTAATAATTTGATTTGAATATCAAATTTCATCATATTTTTTAATATCTAAATACTGGAAAATAAAATTCAACCAAGTTAATTTCATTCTAATTAACTATTGACTAATTAATTAAAGAATAAACAAAAAAAATCTTTGAAACTTTGAAATCTAACATAAATTTATAGAAAAATTCATTTTTTTTTTTTTGTATGTAATGTAATATATTGTTTTTCGTTTTTGTTTTTATATTAAATAAATTGTATCAAATCACAGATTTGCATTTTTTATAATGTATTGTTTTTTCTAAATTCCTTCTAAAGGTTGAAATATTATAATAATTGATTAATATATTACATATTATTTTATTTTACAAATTATTTTCATTTAACAATTAAGATTTAATTTAATATTTTTCTTAATTTATCTAAAATAAATTCATTACAAACTGTCTATATAACTAACATATGTCTATATATGTATATACATATATTTCTATCCATCACCATCAGTTTTAGGTGATGATGACGAATCACAATTAGCGTAAACATGCTGTCGTTTTGGACTCTCGTCTAATTCACTTTCCTCTCGAACACTAAAAGCACTATTTACTTGTAATGGTGACTCTGCTGTTGGCGGATAAACATGTCTGGGAGCATCATGTCCTTCAATTTCAGCTTCCCGTACACTACCAAACACTGGTGTACGTGATGATGAATTTTTTAAATTTGCTGGTGGTGACCAAACTGTTTGGTATAATGGTGAAGCAAAAACATAATGACGATTTAAAATTTCTGTATCGTAGCTAGGTAAATAACTGTCTGTTTCTAATGGATTATAATATTGTGAACCCTGTTGATACATTGGAGTTTGAAGACAACTAGTATTGCCACTACTACGAGGCGTTTCCCAACACAGAGGATATAGCGGACGAGGTATACTGGCATAAATACCCCTGTAAGCAACATATGGGGTTTGAGGATGATATGCATCGCTCCATTGAACATGATTTGGTGTAAAATCTCCTTTGGCATACAACTAAAAAAAATTGTTAATCATAATTCATATTCATTTTATATACTTTTTACCTGAATTGGTCTTGTATATCCTTTACTAAAATGTCTTGGTACTCCTAAGGTGAAACTATGACTGAATCCAACTTCATTACTAAGCAAATATTCATGAAATTTATTTGGAAAAAATTCTATACAACTATAATTTTTATATATTGTTTCTGTTAAATTCTTCTTCTTTTTATAACTTGCCCAATTTTGTGATTCCAATACTAATTTACCACCCGGTCTTAATTGATTAAACATTCTTTTAAATGCTAATTTCAAACCAGCATCACCAAAATTCAAATGAATCCATTTTGTTACAGATAAACACATAATTATATCATATTGTTGTACATCATTATTAAGCAATGATTCGTCTTTCAGAACGTAATTTGTTTGTCTAAAGAAAACATTCTTAGGAAATTCATTTAATTGCTCGACATCAACAACGCCGACACCACCACCAACACCACAACCCGTACCACTATCACTAGCTATAGACGGTGATGTATTATTTATTGAATTAATATATGGAATTCCACCGTAACAAATTGGAAATGATACTGGGAAGAGATTACAATTTCCCTGTCGGTCATTTAATTTGTAAAACATATTCTTTTTTTTTCGACGATTTCTTTTCTTATTCTTTGTCACTTGCAAATTACTATTAATACTTTTAGCATGCAGATAATTAACATTTTGTAATTTATTAGGCTCAATCGATGGTCCTATTTTTACTGTTAATTTTGTTGTATCATTATCCTTCGGAATTCTGACAAATAATGATAAATTCCTACGAGCTCTTCCAATTAATTTTGGATCAATGTCAATGCCAAGAATTGATTTTGGAGCTAAGCTTCTAGCTACTGCAATAGTCATATGACCAACATTACAGCCAATATCTAAAATATCTTTATTCTTAAAAAGATCCGCATTTCTTAGAAAAACTTGTAAACGTACATCCACCGACTCATTAAAATTACGATAATTTGAATAATGGTCGTAGTTACCATATTGATATTTAAAACCTTCTGCTTTAAATTTTGGTTCTTTTGGAAGAAATGAAATATTCTCAGGAGAATATTTTCGTGCAGAATTATCTGTTGATATAATTGGGTGTGCAGTAGTTGGTTCTACTTGAATAACTGATGGATGTGAATAAATTTCTAAAACTTTTGTATTCTCGACGACATTTGATCGAATTAATTCTGTTTTACCATCATCTAATTTTATTTCTTCTGATGGACTTACCAATTCTGATTCACTAATCGAAGTTGAGCGATTTCGTGATCCTTTACGAGCTCCTGTTGGTACAGCACGTGGTGGTCTTTTCCAAGCACCTGGCTGTGGTACAACAGGACTAACAATTTTATCCATAGAGTCAAGACGCCGAAACTAAAAAAATATTTCAAATTAAATAAGATAAAATTTTAGAAAAGAAAAATAACATTACCTTATTTTTCGTTGATCCTTGTCCCTCACTAATTTTTCGTTTTCTACAACCACAATTATTTGAAACTTGTAATTGATCATCAGTTTTGTTTAATTCAAGTCTCAATTCTTTAGCAACCTTGTCCCGATTATCACTTCTTCTAATAGCAACTTCTCTTTTTGTCTCATGTTCTTCATCCGATTGTTCATTAGTATCATCTGCAGATAAATCGTTACACTGATTCGCATTCTCATCGTGTAAAACAATTGGTGTAGTTTCATCAATTTCTTCACGAGAAGATGTATTATTTATATTATCTTCATTTAATTTATCTGTTTTATTAGTTGTAGGTAATAGCACGGAATCTGTAATAGCAGCCTTAGTTTTTTCGATTTCTCTCTGCAATATATTACCAAAATCAACTTTCAATTTCGACAACGAACTTAACGAATCAATTCGACGGCGTTTTGGTTTCTTTTTCCTATGACGATGTTTTGTTTTACGCTTCATCGGTGAAACTAATTGCTTTTCATACTCCAGAGAATCAACAGGATCAAGTAAATGTAGTGGATCGTTAATATTTGGCGGTAAATAAATTTCTACTTTTGGTGGTGTCGTAATTGGTGACTGACGTGGTGTCGTTGATGGTGTTGTGTTGCCAAAAATAGCTTCATCTTGTAAACTATTTAAATTCAATGGATCTGAAATATTACCACCAAGTAAAAATTTTGTTGGTGGAATTATAATCTCTTTTCGAGGTCTTTTATCCGGCAAAAAAAACTTTGATCTAACTGAAAAAGTGGACACCCCATTTGAAGTTTCAGAATTCTTACGATGAGATACCATTTTCTTATTATATGTTTGTTTAGTATTCCTAACTTGATTTTTAATGTTTTGCAAATTTTCAACGTCTGCTTTATTATGCCGTTTATTCCACATTTTCTTTTTAACAAATTGTTGTGGAGTGCGAAAATTAAATTTACTACTGTGAATATTACCACTACGATTTGTTTTCTTTTCAGCAGTATTGTCTTTTGAATTTTTTGGTGGGGACGCATCCCCTTTTTCGATTTCCATAATTTCTAAAATATAAAAATATTAATGGAAAATATATTTTAATATTTTTTATAAAAATATTTACTTGGTAAATTACGTACAAATATGAAATTATTGTAGTGAATTTTATGGCATCAATTATAGTTTATTATGGATTAGCAGATGTATAACTGCGGCTTCGAAGTATAAATTTTTGATTGAACTAGTCTAGTTAGTATAGAAAGCTACTGATACCTTCATTGTTTAATTAATAAAAATAATTTATGATTTGGAAATGGAAAGCCGATTTAAGATGTACTGTCATTGTTATTGTCAAATCTTTTTTTGACATTTAGAAAGTGCCCTATAGACCATTACCGCGTTTATCGATAATATGTGTCTTTGTTAAATAATCTTTTACAGTGCGTTCCCATTGAATATTTTACATAGTTTTTTCGCATAATTTTTAGAATAGCGTTCCCATTTAAATTTTTAATAAAACTAAAAACTCAATTGTAGCCAACTTTATTTTGCAAATTCATTGATACTATTTAGCGTATTTAAAGTTCCAAATTATTATTTAATTAAATAAAATATACTTTTTATTTTAATTTATATTGACTTTTATTAATATATTTAAAATAATTTGTCGCAACAATGAAATAAAAATACACAAATATTTCATATGAAATTCGCCACCAACTTCAAGCCTATTTTCTAATGAAAATTTTATGAAAAAGTTAAATTGATTTTAACTTTCTCTTATCGGATTTTTTTCCCCCCAAGTTTTTTTTCCATACAATCCTGTAAAACTAAAAACTAAAAATTTTAATGGGACCGCTATAGGTTAATTCCATAAAAAATTGCAGTAGTAAGGTGGCCAGACCAGATGAATTTCAATGAAATTGTTTTGAGCAGATCGATCCCCAAGTGTGCAAGGAAAATATTAGATGATTGGCTGCTTGACAGCTAAAAGATTCTACCACTATTCGTGAATTACAACAGCTTTTTCGAATTTGGATACTATACCAACAATAAAATTTCAACAACATACACTAAATAATAAAACAAAGTATCATTTTACTTCACATAAATTCACATTTTATACAATTCTCTTTTATATTATTTTTTATTTCTATTTTCTATATATAATAATAATGTAATTGATAGTAAAGATTTCTTAATATTTGTTTATTCGACCATTTTAACAAATCAAAGCTAATACGGCAAGCATTAAATTTTCCGTACGACACTTATTTACAAAAAGATTAAAAATAAAAAATAAGATGAAACTCATCAAAATCCTTTGTTTTTTAAAGAACAGATCAAAAATATCACGATAATGAAAATACTTTTCAAGTTCGAATATACACTTGCTTTTAAAAAAATTAAAAAACGGAATTACAAATAAACCGAGGTGGAATGAGTTGAAAACTCTTGAATTTAATATATAACTTAATGTTTTTCATTATATTAAATATTTTATTATTGCCATACGTTACCAAGATTTAAATTACCAAATTGTTGGTTTAAATTCGTTGAAGCACCTGCATTTGCAGATTGCCCGGTCGGTGCAGTTATATTAGCACTCCCTAAAAGATTTGCAAAATTTGAAGACTGTGGTTGTTGTTGTTGTATACCACCACCATATACCTGAGGAGGAAATTGTGCAAATCCTTGTTGCGACATACCAATTTGCTGATGTAATTGTGGATTTGCAGTAGTAAAAGCGCCAGGCGCAGTCATTACTGGTGCATTATACATTGAACTTGGAGGTGTCATGAGATGATGAGCTTGTTGTGGTGTATGTGGACCTAAAAGGCCTTGAGGCATTCCCGCTAAATTAAATGACGCTGGACCTGCATTTGTTATTTGTTGCCCAAATTGATTTTGTTGTTGAACATGTTGTTGCATACCACCCATTGACATATACGCACTCTGTTGATTGAATGTGCCATTAAATCCAACTAAAGAATTGTTATGAAATTGCCCTACACTATTTGAAGTAGTTTGAACCGGTGAACTGTACAATGCTAGTATACTATCCTTTGTTAATTTTCCTGTTTTATCCCGATCACCTCCACCTAAATTAGTTTGATTAAAAAAGTCCTCCTCTTCCTTAGCAAGAGAATTTGCTCCTTCTTGTTCACTATTACCAATTACATTTATTGCACCATTAATTGTAGCAGTTGTGTGTCCACTTACTGGTGCACTTAAGAATCCAGTGAAATTATCCCCGCTACGATAATCTTTATTTTCTTCCTGTTGTACAGAACCAGCCGCTTCTGTCGGTGTCGACAAACCCAATAGATCTGAACTTGTCGAATGATTATCATTGCGTGTATTTTTTGGGCTATTTAACGATTTCGGTTTAGGCAAGGGAGCGGGGAGAGGTGTATTTTTTGAGGTTGAATTATTTCCCCAAGACTTTTTTTCGACACTATTAGATGCAAGTGGTGATGAAATTCCTATTGAATTACTAGCGTTACTAGCTTTTTTTTTACGTTTTTGTTTTTCTATTTCTTCATCAATCTCCCTTGCCCAATCCACTTTTGGTGCTGGAGCTGGCACCCATTCTCTAGCTAAATATTTTTTATGTTCATATTTAGCACGAATAAAACTTTCTAATGATGTATCAGTTTGGGGACGTCGGAAACCGTCCGGCAATTGGGCTTCAAAAACAGCTCTTGCTCTAGAATTACCCATTTGTTGTAATGACACTACTTGTTCAGGTGTCCACGAATCCAAATTTACAGATTTTACCCGTGATATGTGTACACCAAGATTTCTATGAATTCCGGCACACCGAATACATAAGAATACCCCCAAATTCCATGAGGCCCAACGAGGCCCTAAAAACATACAAGTAAATGATTATTTCAACAAAAAATATATGAAGAAATTTTTTTATGGTAAGGTAACCGCCCACCTTTACTGTCGCAATCAACACAGTATTTGTTATCCTCATCACGTAACATTTGGGTTAAATAAGTCTGGCATTTTTCTTGCAATAGTTTTGCTCTTTCGGTTTCTTTTCTGGAGCTCATTTTTCTGGAAATCACAACTTATTTTCTTTATTAAAAAAATCTATCAGCGACGGCCATATTTTTTTGAAGACGTTGACATTTCAAAAACAGCGGCATCTATTTTTGGAATACTAATATTCCATTAAAGTAATAAATAGATTTGCCAACTTAAAATTAAATATATATATATTTAAATAAAAACAGCATTGGAAATTCTAATTTTGTTTCCATTCATTTCATCCCATAACCATATTTAACACACCGACACCACCACATAAAAGCCATATGAATATCGTATAAAATATAATATTTTAAATCATATTTTATTTTCCTGCTATCATTCCTTGTTGCTAGTTGGTATCGGTTGACTTTATAATTATTTTATGTAATTAAGAAAGTTTTTATCGAATAGCAGAAATGGAGGTGAGTAAGCATAATTTTTATTGTTGGTGACAGTTGTTAAGTTTCTAAAATAATTAGGTAGAAATTTTGAATGCAAAGGATTCCAAATCATTTGGGAAAGTTTCAGTATCATCAAAAACCAATATTGGTGAGCTGAGGTCATGTATTAACAAGCAATTAAAAAAAGTACCTGATACTGAACGAATTTCTCTTCGTCTCGAATCTAGAGGAAAAACATTAAAAGACACTGATAACCTACAATCTTTAGGCATTCAGGATGGTGGTAAACTATATTTGAAAGATTTAGGACCACAAATTGGATGGAAGACGGTTTTTTTAGCTGAATACGCTGGTCCTTTAGCTGTTTACTTATGGATATATCAAAGACCATCAATTTTCTTCAATGTAGTACCTGGGAATGAAATTAGTACAACAGCACAGTAAGTATATAAAAAGCGATAAGAAACCAAATTTTTTTGGTTGACCTCAATTGACCCTCTTAATTTCAATTTTTTATGTCGGTATCACTTTCGAATTATTTGAATATTTTAAAGAGAAACCTCTTTTATACATTTTTAATAGTATTGCTGCTGCTTGTTGGACTATTCATTATGCTAAACGATTATTGGAAACGATTTTTGTACATCGTTTTTCTCATTCAACAATGCCAATGGCAAATTTATTTAAAAACTGTGCGTATTATTGGGGATTTACAGCATATGTGGCTTATCACATTAATCATCCATTATTTATGGCTCCATGTTTAGCACAAATTTATGGTGGTTTAGCTGCATTTTTGGTAAAATAATAATTTTAAAGTAATTGTAGTTATTTATTTTTATAAAATTTGTTTATTTATAGCTTTGTGAATTGGGAAATTTTTCTATTCATATGAATTTAAGGAATTTGCGACCACCCGGTAGTAAAGTAAGAAAAATTCCTAAACCAGATGCTAATCCTTTGACAAATTTATTTAGGTAATTTGTTTAAAATTTGTTTTTAATAATCCCATTATTTAATATTATTATTTCTCACTTAAACAGTTTTGTATCTTGCCCAAATTACACCTATGAAATTGGTGCTTGGCTATCATTTTCAATCATGACTTCATGCATTCCAGCTTTTCTTTTTACATTTGCGGGTGCATATCAAATGGCTGTTTGGGCATTAGGAAAACATCGGAATTATAAAAAAGAATTTAATGATTATCCAAAGGGCAGAAAGGCAATTTTTCCATTTATTTTATAAGTTGTCAAAAAAAATTTAAGTTAAGTTTTCTTTTGGCCGGGTATTTTTTTATATTAATTTTTTTTTACTCAGTAATGGGGTGTATAAGTAGAATCATAGTTAAAATGTTCACATGACAAAAGGTTTATTTGTGCTATACTATATTGGCTTAATACTTATAGTATATGAAAAATATAGATTTAATGTATTATATTAATTGAATAATAAATAAAAATCAACTTTACATGTTTATTTTATTATAGTTTTAGATGAATTTTAAAATAGTTCATATTAAATTATACTTTTTTACATACATTTTTAATTGGGTAAACAAAAAGTTTAATTAAACAAAACTACAAAAGTATAAATATATACATATATGAATTTAAGGATTTATATATATATATATATATATATATATATATATAGTATTAAAAAATATTATAAATGATTACATGTTTATACTAAATAACTTCGATGATTTTCTTTATCTTAGCAATAAATTCCCTTATTGTTAATTATTGCAAAACCATAACAAATATGTGGAATACAGATTAAATATTGTTTTTATACCAAACTTTTCAACATATACATATAAAATAATCTTAACAAATATATAAAATTTAATTTAAAAAATAATATCTCATGGCGACAAAAAATGCTTAACTAATATGTTCTGATTTTACTAATTCTATTAAATTCTGATAGCCAGGATCATTAGAAAAAAATTCTTTCAAATATCTGAAGCATGGTCGATCTTTTGGTTTATAGTTCCAACAATCTTCCATTATTTTATAAACATGATCTGGACATAATTTTGGCTTTGGCAGACGTTTGCCGTCTGTAATTAATTGAATTGCATCTACACCTCGTAAATCATAAAATGGTGGATCACCTAAAGAAAACATTTCCCAAAGTGTAACACCAAAGCTCCACACATCACTAGCATGTGAAAATAAACCATGATTAAAACTCTCCGGTGCATACCTAAAATTAAAAAGTGAATGTGATGAATTTAAAAATAATATTCCATTAATATTTACCATTTTATTGGCCATTTCCCACCCTGACTTGCTTGGTAACAATCATTTTCTGATGCTAACGCACGAGATAAACCAAAATCACTAATTTTCGCCTGATTTCTTGAAGCCAATAATATATTACGAGCTGCCAAATCGCGATGAACAAAATGACGTGATTCCAAAAATTCCATACCTATACAAAATCATTTTATATAATTGTGTTTTTATAATTTCTAATAAATTCGAAATGTATAATACTTTTCTATACAAATACCTGTTGCAGCATTAAAATATTTTAAATTAATATACGTTAGGTACTATGTACTATTTATATATTACTGAACTTACCACAAGCTATTTGTGATGCCCACAGTTTTAATTCATAATTTGGATCTACTTTTTCTGGATTCGAAACAATAAAATTTAACATTGACCCCAGAGCCATAAGTTCCTGTACCATCATAAAACCATTTTCACTTTTGGATACACCAAGTAATTTAACTATACAATGATGCTGTAATGGTATCATAACAGATGCTTCTCGGAGAAATTCTTCCCTATTTGAAGGACAATGTTCATCACGTAAAGTTTTTATAGCAACTTTAATCCGCAGTTCATCTTCTGGAAGTGCGCCGGCTTTCGCTAATAAAGTACCTTCATGAACTGAGCCGAATTCACCTTCCCCAATTATTTTCTGTAACGTTAAACATTCATTCGGAATGTAAAAATGTAATTTAGATTTGCTATTTCGCTTATTAAATATTCCTGAGAAATCTTCGCTACTCGTTGTAGATATAATAGAATCTAAACGTTCAGGATGTTTTGATAGCTCACGTAATTCAGCGGAAGATTCAGCTAATATTTTAAATGTTTCACGATTTTCCATAAAAATTCGTATATCAGCTGTAGGAATGTAAGATGTTGATAGAATTTCCGAAACTGATGTTGTAACATTTGGATAAGTTCTAAAAAATTATTAAAATATGAAAACTGTTTTTTGCATTAGACCTACTAATCCGTAAATACATACTTCAAATTGATTGGTGGAGGTGGGTCAATAAAATATTTTTTTTCTGTTTGGGAAGTAACATTATTTTCATTCCTCGCCAGGTCGATTAATTTATCACTTTTTGTAAAATAATCACTTTCTGTTTCAGATATTTCTTTCTTCATTAAACTCTCACACAGCTGGCTGCCGGAATTAACTTCTCCTATATCAATATCAACAATTGCACAATTATTTTTTGGCACATTATAAAAGCCCTCTAATCCTGATTGATTAATAAAATCAGATGAAAAGCATAAATTCTTCATTAGTGTTTCGGCATGTTTCATATCAATTTCTGGATCTTTAATTTGCTTTTTTTCATCTGCTATTTTTTGTTCATCATTTTTCGATGGAGATTTTAATTTTGATTTACGCAAACTGCGCATACCATCAATAATATAATTGCGTCTTGGTGAACTCGGTTTTAAACTACGAAATATTGTCATATCTCTTTTATCTTTATTTTTTTTTATTTGGTCCATAAAAAGAGAATTTAATGGCGGACTAGTACCGTTTTCAAAAAGACCAACACAATTCATTGCATCATCACCAGGATGAGAAAGATTTCTCTGTGCAGTTTGTATAACGCGATCAGTCGCAGAAAGATCCGAGCTTAAATTTAGTGAATTAGCAGAAAGTTGTTTTTTTGGAACGTTTTTTGGCATTGTTGAAAAGAGTGGAAGTGGAGGTTTTGGTTTTGGTGGAACTGGAAATCGTAAATTAATTGGCAATCCATCCGAAAATGTCGAATAATGTTGTACCAAATGTTCCAACGATGGGAGATAAGGCCCTTCATCTATATACAAGTGTTGGAACTAAAATATAGTATATTGAAATTAATATACATATATTGGTATATTAATTATATTATATATAAAATAAGACTCACTGATGTTTGGATAATGAAGTGTCTAGCATTATTGTCATCCCATAAAGTTAAAACATATCCAGAACGATTTGAATATCGTATAAGAAATATTCCAGAAACGTCTATTGAATCAGTTGTATTCCTGTCAAAATTATTTATTCCAGCATTAATTTCTGTACATCCATCGTTACCGTTCTGCTTATCATTTTCAATTTTTTTTATCGTATCTTCAGCAAATTCTTTGAGTAAAATAGCTGCTTCTGTCCTCTCTAAAGTTCCATGATACCATTCGTTTCTTGAAATTTCTGGTGTTGGTAAAGTATAATTTTTCAAATAATCAACAATATTTTGATAACCAAATTCTACAGCTAAATCTACAGGAAATTCCCCATTACTTGATCTTGGTAAATTTGGACCACCAGATTCTAGTAATACTTGAACCGCTTCCAAATTACCAAATTTTGCTGCATCATGAAGAGGCACATATCCGGTCTCGATATTTCGAGCTTGTATATTAGCTTTTGCATTAATTAGAGTTCTTATAAAATTTGCTGGTTTAGTACGGCAAGCATACTAAAAATAAAATGTTACAAAACTAAAAATAAATTTATAAACAAAAAAGTACATGGAGAGGTGTATTTCCAGCAGTATCTCGACAATTAACATTAGCACCAGCATTTAATAAAAGTTTTAAAACTTCTTCGTTACTATTTAAACAAGCTAAATGGACGGCCGTTTGGCCATCTTGATTTTTTGCATCAAAATTTCTGTAACCGCATTTTAAAAGTTCAGAGACTATTTTATGATTATCCTCCTTTGTGGCTCTATGTAATAAATTTGTCCGACCATGACTACGGACATCATTTGGTGGTGGTTCTTTTTTAACAAAGTGTGTAAGTTGGGTAATTAGCCCATTAGAAGATTTTTGATAGTATTCTATTAAAGAATCTAGACCATGGATTTTGGCATTGTCTTTTATAGAGAAGAATGCATCCTCACCATGTCTTCGAATTTGATAATGGCACACCTCATCATCACATAAAACAGTCAAAACAAAGTCTCCGCCCGAGCTTGTACTTTCTCGTACTAGAAATAGTCCATTTTGATGGAGTTCTGTGAAAATAAAAAAAAAATATTTTAAAATTAAATATACTTATATGTATATTATGTACCCTTTTATTAGAATTATTTATTTATTTTATTTTTTTTTTTATTTATTTATTTATTAATTCAATCAATTAAAATTAAACGAATTTCTTACCATTACGTAAAATTTCTTCCGATTTTTCTCTAGATATTTTTCCATGAAACCAACTTAATTGATCTTCCTTTTCCTTGTTCTCTTTATTCATTATTTTTGCTATGTGGACATCATATTCATTATAGTTTTTTAATAATAAATATATTTTTATTTACTTACTACAAATTAGAGATCAAAGTACGAAATACTTGTTTCATAAATATATTAAATAAAATGCAATCGCTTCAATAAGTAAAAAAAAAACATAAAATTAAAAAATTCACAAACTATGGCAAAAATAATTTAATTATGTATAAAATGTCTTTCTTCTTGTTTTATACCAAATCAAATGACATTTACCTGGCAAGCATTATTTTAATAATAAAACAATTTGAAAGCACTATTGAAACGAAATTTAACGACTTGTTACAAAAATTTCTAATTCCAATAACAAACTTTGCATACCATACACTACTTAAATAAGACGATCTAATTATATATCTAAACTGTATTATTTATAATATTTCATATTTCTAAATTTAAAAACATTTTTAATGCCTCGTTTGAATTTTTTTTGATATTCCATTAATAAACCTGAAATAAGACATTTGTGTTTTACACTACTCTACTCCAGTATCCACTTCTGTTGTTAACTGTTTTTTTAGTCAGTCTGGAAAAGTTGACATACACTTTTCGAACAGGTATGCTGTCAAAATATAAAAGAATTAAATTTTTCAATGTTGGTTGACCTGTACAATTGACAATATTTTATTTTATTATTATTAAGACATTTTCATAAAATTTTTAAAGTTTATGCTTCCATTTCATCTGGAATCTCCGAATCCTCAATAGTTTTTGTTGATGGAACATACACTTTAAATGAGAAATTCGATTTTATAAAAGAACCAGTATTAAGTACTGTGCATCCTAATTGTGTTGTACTAAATGACTCGCTAGGATCACCAATAACAACTAAATCTGGTAACGGATATAATTGTAAAGTTTGATCATAATTCCAATATAATGGCAATGTTATTGGATTTAGTGGAGCCAATGTACTTTGGCAAATTAATGTTCTAGCGAAATGATTTTCTAATTGTCCACCATCAGGAAAATGTATCGTATTACGGCATAGTTTTGTTACTAAATCAGCACGACAAACAACAATTTGTTGAGTGCAATATTGCAATCGGCATGGATTTGTTGCCAATTTTGTACGAGGACATTTTTGTTTCAAATATTTGACAATACATTCTGGAATTGGTGGCCTTGGTAATATATTAGGGGCAGATGGATCTTCATGTGATGGTACCAATATCAAATCAGTTCCATTTTTTAATTGTACACATGAATTTATCAAATCTCCAAGATTATCAAATAATTGTTTCTTTTGGTGAATTGTTTTTTCAGATTTACAAAATGGTCCCATTAAAATTATTGCTATTGGTGGGCATTCATTATAACCAGCAAATAATAATTTTAATTTTTCCATTACATGTGGTCCATCTAATCTGACGTCAGATAGGAAAACAATAGTGGCTTCTTTATTTTCTCGTTCAGCTTCTGCTAAACTAGTTGAATATTTTAATAATTTTAATGATTCACCGCCCCAAGTATTCTGTGTACCAAAATATGCCCGGCTACTTGATGCCGCTTCTGGTGGTGGAAAACCTATACTGGTCACTTTTAAAATTTCATCTTGATATTGACCTTCAGCTAAAATAAAACTACCGTCACAGAAAAATCCTGAGTGAAATCGTGCTTGACTAATATCCAATGGTACTACACCTGTAGGATCTTCAATATAAAACTTTCCTTCAGTTAATTGTGTCAATAGCCCAAGTATAACAACTTCATCGATTCGTGATTGTGATAATAAATTTTCAGCATAATACAATTTAAATTTTTTCATATTACTTTCAATGCCGAAAACCGGCTCAGCAAATAATTCATGACGAATTGTTTTCTGATGTAATAAGTAATATCTGTCCTGAAGATATTTTGATTTGATATTTGCTTCGGGCAAGAAATCTGTCGATGAAATTTCATCTAAACAAAATTTCTTATGTTGATTATTATATGAAAATGTTGGTACATCATAAGCATTAATTAAATTAAATTCTGATTCGCCAACTTCAAGTTGTCGACCAATTTTACTAACTGCTAATTCTATTTTATCATGATGAATATTAATAGAATTTAATTGCAATGCTTGTATATTATCGAGTATTTTAATTAATAATTTATCGCGGTCGGTAGGGTTTATAGGTAATAGATAATCAATTAAAAACTGAATTGAATCACTTCTTATTATAAAGCCACTTAGTTTAAACGCTGATTGAATAGATTTTCTTAATTCTGCTATTTGATTATTTTCATCCATAATATTTAGTATAGTATTTATTGTTTATTTTAAATACACAATTTACTTATTTTTAATATTTTTGGCGCGCTGTAAATACATATTTATTTAATTGTTATTTTCTTCTATTGGTAAGCGTGATTTATTTATTTTTTTATATTTCCATATTTTCTGAAGTTGCAACATTGTGAACATCCTGATTCTGGAATTCCATATGCAATTAATTTTGTAAAGTTAATTGAGCTAATTTACACGAGTTTGCACGAAAAAACTTATATTATTTTCCTTATTTTTTAAATATGGATTATATATAGGCAAGGGGGAATGAAACGATGAGGGGCTAATAGGCAAGAGCATGAAACGAAGAGAGAAAAGTGCTGCATGCATGCATACATACTCGTGTAAACAGGCAGATTTGCTGCACATGCACATTGCACAGTACCAGACTCTCCAGCTGTAGATACGATTCAGAAGCAGAATTCAACGATATATGACTTCCTTAGCATTAGTTGAAGTTTTAGATTAGTTGATCTTAATTTTAGATTAATTGAAAAATACGTATATGCTCTAATTTTCAATTAATCCACATACGAATGGATGCCATTCTAAGTGGTTTAAATTTAAAATCATCTGGGCATGAATCATGAGAGACAATTGCGACAGTCGTGTATCTTTAAATATGGGATTTAGAATCACTGGAAACGACAATCGTCACTTGATGTAATGACATATCGCGTTAAACACGATTTTACGACAGTAATGTATCATTATAAATATGGGATTTAAGATTATTGCGACAGTCGTACCATTTCAGTTTATCATCATATGAAATTTTAAATTAGTGGAAAAATATACAGAAAACCTGACAAAATGCTACCGACTCCACCGCAAATAGACGACTTTGGATCCAATTCTATAACAAAAAAAATCAAATTTTTCATAAATTAAAGATTCGAACATTTGCTTGTAAATTCGGTAAATTCCGAGTTCCGATTTTAGAAATTATAGAAAGTATCGAAGATTGCAAAATTAAAAATAAACTTCTTTTGTTTTTGTTACAGGCCGTCTCGACTATCCATGACCGTTTCCATTTCCATTTACATTTCCATAGCCATTTCCATTTATGGATTTCCGAACAAAAAAAACTGGGCATTTCATGGACTGAAATATTATTCGAAATATCATTAAAATTTGTATTATATTTTGATTTTCAACGTGTAAAATAGTTTTTTATTGGTAATATAGAATCTGGGAATACAGAACGAAAGTCAATTAATAAATTAACCACAATATGAAACCTAATTTACAAATTAAACCACTTTCCGCCATTTTATATTTGACATATTCGTCCATAAAATTATCCATAAATGGACGTCCATTAAGTTTGCTATTTATGGAATGGCTGATGGACGAGTGGTCTCCATTATCCATAATGGTTTCCATTTACATTTCCATTGCCATTTATGGACAACATTATGGATAGTCGAGACGAGACCCCGTGTTATTCTGGCAATACTTCGCCGTCATAATTTCTGGAGAAATACTTTACTTTTACGAAAGTTTGAGTTTGAGGAAAGATTTTTGTTTGTGTTAAAATTCAATAAAAAAATTATAAATAAATTTAATAATTTTAATCGAGTTCCAAAGGTAAATAATTATAAATTAATAAAAAATTAACATTTCTTAGATAGTTGAAATTTTAAATACATTTCTCTGATATTTTTATACCGGGTTACGTAGTGCTTTTCACAACGCCATACAACCTTTTTTCCTTCTGCATTTTATTCTGTGAGAAATAGTAAATATATACAACAAAAATATTCTAGATATACGAAACGAAGTAAAATTGCAAAACAAATTTATTTGGCCTAATTTAAAGTAAAAAAATGTTTTTAAATAGTTTTTTAATTTATTTTCTTTTTTGTGCTAAAATTGACGTGTTAAAATTTCCCATTTTCTTTGCACCAACATAGGATATAAATATGTAGTCCAAAAAAAAACTTGTTTTGGAAGCGAACGATGGAATCCTTTGTTACACTTATTAAAGAAATTTTATAGAAGGGCTCTAATAACAAATTTATTTTCTTTCCAGACACTGAGTTTTTTATAATTGTGCAACAGAAAGACAGTTTGCTATCCTATAAAAACTACCTATAAAAAATTTTTTTAATCAATGATGGCTGATCAACAATTCTTTTTAAAATGGAACGATTTTCAAACAAACATGGTTACTTCATTCAGACATTTAAGGGATGAAAAAAGTTTCACTGACGTAAGTCTCATAATTAAAAAAAAAATCTTATGAAATAATTTTTACTTAACGTAAAAACCACTTGTTTTTCACTTACATTTATTTATATTATATAAAGGTAACACTTGCTTGCGAAGGGCAAACATGTAAAGCTCATAAAATGGTTCTATCTGCCTGCAGCCCATATTTTAAATCATTACTTGAGGTTAGTTAAAATAACAATTCGAAATTGTTTTATATTATAATTTATTAATTTTGTAGGAAAATCCATCAAAACATCCAATTATAATATTAAAAGATGTTTCATATATTCATTTACAAGCAATTTTAGAATTTATGTATGCCGGGGAAGTAAATGTATCACAAGAACAATTGCCAGCATTTTTGAAAACAGCTGATAGACTGAAGGTAAAAGGTTTAGCTGAAACACCAAGTTCTATTAAACGAGAAGGATAATCTCTAAAGTAACGAGAAAAACAAACAACAAATAGTGACTTTACGAATTCGTAAATATTATAAAAAAATTATTTTATATTTTCGTTCTAATTGAAATTTCATTTAACTTTTTTCATATATATATATAAATTCAATTTGTCTATTTTTTGCTTCAACTTTGTTTCTCTTATAATAATTTTTTTGAAATTTATTTAATTTTTTTTTCATATAAATAGACAGATTCACTTTAATTAAAGATGTAAAACAATTTGGGGAAAACAATTAATGCCATTATATAAATTTTGGAAAAAAATGTGGTTGGTCTACATAAAATAATAAATTTGTTATAAATAACTTGAAAGTTGTTCCAATTATTTAAATACTCAGCAAGTTAAATTGAGTTTTTGACTGAATTTATGTATAGTACCTAGTATCATTGAATAATAACTAGTATAAATACAAATTATGATTTCGATTATGTTAAAATTTTAGTAGACTCATTTTCTTTTTGATATAAAGGACATTTTCTATGACAATTTTATTACATCTTAATTATTTTTATTCTCTATTAAATTCTTATTAAAATTTTCAAACTTTTTTAAAGAATATTACAATTTAATAAATTTTATATTTAATTTTATTAAAAATTAAAATATATAAAAAAGAAGCAAATTGTTTATAAAATATCTTCAAATAAAAAAGAAAACATATAATAAAAATATTTTCTTCAAATTATTGGAGAAAATGCTATACAATTTTCTTAAATTATTAAAGTAAATTTTATGGATCCGAAATCACAAAAGAGATATTAGGGAATTTAAAATGAAATATATTAATTATGTTTATATCCGTTGTAACATACAATTATATGCGCAAGTATGAATTGAATAAAAACAAGAACAAAATATTTTATCATTTCTGCAAGAGCCCACATAAAAACCTAAATAAATATTTAATTTATTAGATTTCAGTTTTTTTGGCAATATTGTAGTTAATTATTAATTTTAATTATATATATAAATATAAAAAAGAAATAACATAATGTATATTTTCATTGAATTATTATATTATTTTTTATTTTATTTTTTTGTGTTGTACATTTAGTAAATTTACATTTGTTTCTCATATTTTAATTAAAAATAAACTGTTTTTTTATATAATTTTTTTAAAAACATATTTTCAGTATATAAAAAGTGTAAATTATAAAAAATAAAGCAAATAAAAAAGATATAATTAAATAATATTTTTTTTTTCAATATTAAATATTGCTAGAACGGTTTTAAAAAACAAATAAAATTTTAAACAATTAAAAAACCTTTGTATACATCCGAAAAATAAATTATAAAAATATATATTATAAATATTGTTCTAATTTATTTAAAAATAATAATATAATTTCAAGTTGTCGACCAAGTTTACTAACAGCTAATAAAATAATATAATTATTTTCTGTATTAATAAAATTTATGAAATGTAGTCAACAGTTAAAGACAATTTCAAGAATTGATTACAAATAAAAATTGTTGGTCGTACTAAGTTTTTCTTCTCCCTAATAAATATTTAAATTTTTTTTGCAAAGAAATAATCGAGAGAATATGAATACTTTATATATATATATTATTATTTTTCTAAATTGCTGATATGAAATTTCATAGTTCATATAGAATATCAATATATATATTCTTTGATAGTAAGCATTAATGTAATTTTTATCTAAAAAATATCATTTGTATTATTTGACCAATATAAAACTAAATGAGTACTTTTTCAGCATAAATATATTATATAGTATTTTTATGTATAATTATTCAAAGACCAAGAACCAAGAATATTTGTTTCCCCTGAATTTGTATATCAAATATGTATTTTAATATGTCTCCACAATTGATTTTTTAAATATATTTTAAACAACATCTTTATCTATCATAAAAAAATATAACCAATTTGTATGACTCATGTGAGAAATATAAAGATTCCAAAAAACTGCTTTTTATTAACACCCTTGTTATTTTCAAATAGATCAAATGTTTCATAAAAAAAATATCACTGTTCAATGACAAAAATCGCTCTCAACTTTAGTTGATATTGAACTGTTGATTTGTTCGGTTATATTTTGCAAAGCAGAAATCGAAGGTATATTTTTTTATTCAATAGTGATTATTTAATAAAAAAAGTCGGTTTTGTCTTATAAATAAAATTTCCAAATACGTTACTAAAATACAGTTTTTCTTAGAATAATTTAACTAGAAAATTTAAAATATAGAGTAAACCATATTTTAATTAAACTCATAAAAATAATGGGAGAAATCGTACAAGTAATTTTTTTTTAGATTAATAGATAATGTTTAATAAGACATCGTGTAAGGTCACTGATTTATTATTTATATATTTTATTTTGTACTCAAATGAATTTCTTTAAAGTGGATTATAAAAAACACATTTGTAGTAAACAGAAATAATAAATGGATTAACAATTTTTTATAAAAAGTTAATAAAAATTTGGTATGGTATTTTTTGATTTCTATAGTTCGAAGTTAAGCTTGTGTATCTGGGAATTTGATTTTCTTTAAAGCTTCCAGTTAACGTAATATAACGTAAGGATATTGTAATAATATTCTAGGTCTAGGTCAAGTTAAACTTCCGTCGAGTTATATTGAATTACATACTGGATTTTCTTCTGCGAAAAGAAACCTTTTCGATCTTAATTTCTTGATCTTGATAATGAAATTTTATTACTCACCTTCCTAGTAGTAATTTAAGAATGCATTTTTTTTAACTAAGCATATGTATATAAAATTCATTTAAAAATTTAGTTACTAATTTTAGTTATTTTTTAATATACATAAGAGTAGCACTAATAGTTTTTCTAAATGAATAAAAATAACAAGTATAAGTATATATTTAAGTATAATCCATAAATAATTATTAAAATTATTTTAAATATTCTGAACCATTTAATATTCTTGCATTATAAATAATATTATGTACAACTATTTTTTATATTTTTTTTAATAAATAATTAACAAAACTTTTTCCTGGATTGTACCGTACAATCAAGGAAAAAGTTTGTCAATTATTTATTAAAAAAAATAAATATAAATAATCAAGGAAAATAGTTAAAATAAATAATCAAGGAAAATTGTTAAAAAATATTTATTAGGGATAAGAATTTTTATATATTAGTAAATATGAATTCATTCGAGTTTAAAAAACACTTGTTTAATTATATTTTCCATCTATAGACTTGTCGTTGCCATATTTTTCGAATGCCCATTTTGAGTTAACAAGTTTTAAAAGATAAAAATAAAGACTATATTTAAATGAAAGGTGGTGGGTTTTATTTACCCCCCTGCTCTTGATTCATATAACTTTTGCAAATACAAAACAAACGCGATCTTTTATTTATACAAAAAAAAAATATCGACTTTAAATCAAATACAAATCTTTATTCTTTAATCAGTTGCTGAATAATTTCCAAATACGTTACTAAAATACAGTTTTTCTTAGAATAATTTAACTAGAAAATTTAAAATATAGAGTAAACCATATTTTAATTAAACTCATAAAAATAATGGGAGAAATCGTACAAGTAATTTTTTTTTAGATTAATAGATAATGTTTAATAAGACATCGTGTAAGGTCACTGATTTATTATTTATATATTTTATTTTGTACTCAAATGAATTTCTTTAAAGTGGATTATAAAAAACACATTTGTAGTAAACAGAAATAATAAATGGATTAACAATTTTTTATAAAAAGTTAATAAAAATTTGGTATGGTATTTTTTGATTTCTATAGTTCGAAGTTAAGCTTGTGTATCTGGGAATTTGATTTTCTTTAAAGCTTCCAGTTAACGTAATATAACGTAAGGATATTGTAATAATATTCTAGGTCTAGGTCAAGTTAAACTTCCGTCGAGTTATATTGAATTACATACTGGATTTTCTTCTGCGAAAAGAAACCTTTTCGATCTTAATTTCTTGATCTTGATAATGAAATTTTATTACTCACCTTCCTAGTAGTAATTTAAGAATGCATTTTTTTTAACTAAGCATATGTATATAAAATTCATTTAAAAATTTAGTTACTAATTTTAGTTATTTTTTAATATACATAAGAGTAGCACTAATAGTTTTTCTAAATGAATAAAAATAACAAGTATAAGTATATATTTAAGTATAATCCATAAATAATTATTAAAATTATTTTAAATATTCTGAACCATTTAATATTCTTGCATTATAAATAATATTATGTACAACTATTTTTTATATTTTTTTTAATAAATAATTAACAAAACTTTTTCCTGGATTGTACCGTACAATCAAGGAAAAAGTTTGTCAATTATTTATTAAAAAAAATAAATATAAATAATCAAGGAAAATAGTTAAAATAAATAATCAAGGAAAATTGTTAAAAAATATTTATTAGGGATAAGAATTTTTATATATTAGTAAATATGAATTCATTCGAGTTTAAAAAACACTTGTTTAATTATATTTTCCATCTATAGACTTGTCGTTGCCATATTTTTCGAATGCCCATTTTGAGTTAACAAGTTTTAAAAGATAAAAATAAAGACTATATTTAAATGAAAGGTGGTGGGTTTTATTTACCCCCCTGCTCTTGATTCATATAACTTTTGCAAATACAAAACAAACGCGATCTTTTATTTATACAAAAAAAAAATATCGACTTTAAATCAAATACAAATCTTTATTCTTTAATCAGTTGCTGAATAATTTATTATTTAAATTTATGTATTTGCGATAAATTATATAATGAGTGGATTATTAAGAAATATTACGAATGTTATCTGGCATGCATTTGATGCATTGTATCACGAAGAAAAAGGATATGTGAATAAAAGTAAATTAAAGGTATTTTTGTTAATTCCTAATATTTTTTACTTTATTCCCCCTATTTTTAAAGGTACTGACTGCCAATATTGGAACAATTTTGGATATGTATGGATTGGAAAAAGGTCTTGATCATTACAAATCTAGTTCCAATTTAAGTTTTGAAAGTTTTCGACATTATTTATTACAGGAAGTTTTTAGTTCATTACCAACTAGTTTAACAATGAAAGAACTTAGAAATTATGAAGATAAAATTGATGAGGTTTATAAAAATATATTTCATATATGTGAAATAATTTATTTTTATATAATTTTGTTAATTTTAACATAATTTATTTTTTCAGATTTGCTGGTTAATTTGTCGCACTAAATATACAACGAAAAATCGTGGGTGCCTCAATCACACCCACTTATATAAATTATTTCGAATATTTTGTTTACTAAGTGATTTTAGTATGAAAAGTTCGGATAATGATATTTGTGAAGTAATTTTTGTTTTAAGATATCTTCGTCCTTCCAATATTACAACTTATATTACTTTTACTTTGTAGGTCAAAATGCATTCATCTGAAGCAGCTTTAGTACTACAACAAATTCTTGCAGCATTAGGACTAAATTCTGAATTGGAAGATAAAAAAGTACAAGATTTACATAATCAAACAGATTTCTCACTATATTTTGATGAATTTTTAGATTTAATTAATTTTAAAAATTATTTAGACTATGAAGAATCTTTACAAGAAATTATTGAGGATTTCTATCAAACTTATATTAAAGATATTATTAAAAAAGGTTATATTTTACGACGTGGCTATTTACTACCAACATTTAAGGAATATTGGTTTGTATTACAACCATGTGAATTAACATACTATAAGAATCATTACGAAAAAGAATTATGTGGTACAATTGCCTTAGATCCAAAATTTATGGTAAAACCTAGTATGTCGGGAACAGGAAAATCTGAAAAAATTCTCAAATTTATTTTATCATCCGGCGAGAGAAATTTTGAACTTGCAACACATGATCATAGAACTAGAATGCAATGGATAACTGCTTTACAACTTGCCATAACATATTCAACTGGTCGGGAAGGATTTCAAAGAGATTTGGTATCAAGGCGACGAATTAAACGTGAAAGTGAGTTAAAAAATCGTCTAGCTGATGAACACTTACTCTCTACACATATGCTTGAAGTTGCAAAAGCTAAAACGCAATTGGAAAGAGAAAAACAAGCTAGATTAGCAGCTGAAACACAAGCAAGAGAATTTGAAGCTGTTGCACGAGAAGATTCACGACGTGTTGCTGAATTAGAAGATTTAAAATTAACATTAGAAAATTTATTAAAAGAAGAAACACAAGCAAAAAAAGATGAAGAAATTGTTAGAGCTTTGCAGGCTAGAGTTTTAGCTGAAGAATGGGAAAAACGTGAAGAGTTAGAAAAATTACAACAGGAACAAAAAATGTTATTAGAAGTGGAACGTAATAAACGTATTGAATTTCAAACAATGCAATTGAAAAAAGAAAATGAATTAAAAGAAGCTGAACATAAATTAAAAATATTAGAAGAAGAACGTAAAAAATTAGATTTAGAATTAAAACAAGCTCGATATAAGATTATTCGATCAGAAGAAAGTAAAGAAGATCTGGAAGCAAGAATGGATGCGATGTTACCAATATTTAATAGTGGTACGATACGCAAAACTTTATCATTTGTTGTACCATCACGAGAACGACCAACAACACTTGAAGATTTAAAAAAAATTACTTCATAAAATTATGTATATAATTTTTTCTACTGCTAATTATTAGAGATACAAATATATACTTTGTTTAGTAATTAAATTTTTTTTTCATAAACTTTTCATTTTGTAAAAAAAATATACTATAATATTTTTTTTTAACAAAGATATCTCAGAAATATATTAAATGAAAATTTTTATAATAAAAAAATATTATAATTTTTTTTTAGTTCAAAAAATTTTTTTTCTCGTCCCGTACAAAAAGTTATGTTATAATTTTTAAATAAAACAAAAAATCTCGTAATTTGTGTCGTTTTTTTTTCGCTGGCTAAAATTTAATTTGGTTCTTCTGAAAAAAAAATCTTGTTTTAAATGTTTCAATGTAGTTTGTAAAAACAAAAATTATAAACCAAAAAAAAGTCAATTTTTATTTCTTCGAGATTATAAAAAATCTGTTAAAAAAAAACTAAATTAAAACATAATTATATATATATTAAAAAAATAAATATATATATGACTACATTTTATCAATTTTATATGTTTTAAAAAATTAAAAATTAAATTTTTTATGAAAATTTCGATTGGATGATTGCTTAAAGAGAAGCTAAAATATAAGAATTTGTAGGTGATTAATAGAAACGTAAGTAAATATACTTACTATTACAAAAAAGAATAACCATATGGTTGAACGGATGTAAACTATATATCGGGCTACCTTTACTTTTACTTTTTAAGTATAATCTAACTAAATATGACTAACTTACCTAAAACTAAACTTTCAAATTTCTTCAGTTCTTCTTTTTGGTACAAAATGAAAAAAATGGAATATTTTTGAATTTGCAACTAAATATAATTTCTTGATATCGGTTTAATAAATATAAATACTTGTAAAGATCTTATTATAATTGGACAATGATTTTAATCATAGTATGCCAAGCTTGTAAACTTATTGGTAGATTTTTTACCACAGCTTGTGGTAATCTTTTTAAAGTACTTGCAACTGCAATATCAGCAATCGAACAATTATTACCTCCAAAATATTGTTGTCCTTCTAAACGATTATTTAAATAATTCAATAATTCATTTTGTTCGGATATTGCTGAAACACGTAATAATTGATAACAAATATCAAGTACTGCATCAATGAAATTGGCATTTAAATGATTATCATATCGATAATCAATTGGTCCAATTCTTGCTAGAAATCTTAATATATTTATTTCTCCATAAATTGGTTTATACATTATTGGTGAGCTTATCATTTCCGTATGTTCACAGTTCTTCCAAATTAATGTTAATTGTATGGTTGAAGAATTATTATTTAATTTTTCTGCACAAGTTGTTATTAATTTTTGAAAATGTTTAGCTTCTGGTCCAACATCAGATAAAGTTGAATGAGAAAAAACTTTAATAAAGAAATTGACATTTTTCCAAGCATTTTTTATGGCTAGTAAACCATATGGCACATATTTTGGATGTGCATTGATAACAATATCAAATTCTGTTGATTTATCAGCTTTATCACCATTTGCTGAGATTGGTGGAGGTGGAGTCAATATTGTTGGTGTTGGTGGCAATTTAGATGATAGTCTTTTGCGCACTTCTAATAAACGACTTTTAAATCCTTTTAATTGTTGTAGAAGATTTTGTTGTCTAGCCTCTAATAAATCCATATTATTTGAACTTTTAATTAGATTTTTTATATTACAATTTAGGTTGTCAAAATCACCACATGTGTTTAATGAAGTTGAGGAATTTGTCGTGTCAAAATTATTCTGATGCAAGTCATTTAAGAAATGTCTGATTTTAACTTGATACATGCATTCTGGCAGGGCGATATTAAAATCCTCAAAAGTTGGTTTAACTGAATACATTGTTATTTTATTTAATTAAAAATATGTTCCCAATTACATTAGTAAAAAGTAAAGTAATTAAAAAAAATATGGAAAGCAAATTTTAAAAAACTGCCGATGTGACGTTACTTTAGCTCTTTAGTCCCGCAATTATTAACTTTTCAGGCGCCGATGATGATACTAAAACTGGATTCACAATAAGATTATCGCAGCGCAATGCAAACTTGAAGCAAGTCAACGAAACGGTAATATAGTTTTTTAATTCACAATGAAAACTTAATTATATGCACAATAATGGAAAAATTTATAATTATATTTAATAAATTTGACAAACATAATATTGCATCAAAAATATAATGAAAGTTGCGCAACTTTTATTTTGCTTTGCCTTGCGTTCAGTTGCGTCAATCCAATCTCATTGTGAATGGACATACTATTTTAATATAGTTCAACAAACTTGCCTTTGCACTGACTTTGCTTTACATTGCTCTTCTCATTGTGAATCCAGAATAGTGGTCTACACTACATTGCAAGCGTTCCATATTTAACTAAAAAATTATTCAAGGGGTACTCCATAACATTTTAATCTACTCCTCTATCTATTACCTAGTTTCCATGTACAGAGTTGAGTTGGGTTGAGTTGAAATGGAACCATCAATTATTCGTGCCATTCCAACTCAACTCAACTCAACCCCTGTTTCCATGCACGCTAACTCGAGTTAAACTCGAATTGGACTCGTCATGGAAACAAGGTATATATGACGTAGAAATTACAAATATGAGAAGTAGAAAATAAATTTTTAATCCGTAAGAGATTTTAATCCGTAAGAGCACTACTTTTTAAATTTTACGTAAAGTTAACCAACAATCAATAGAGGGACAAATAAATATTTTATTTATGATAAAGTAATATCCAGTCCAGAACCGAGATTATTTAGCTAATAAAGTGAGTTGGTAAATTGATTTCACTTTACTCACTGATTCTACTCGCTTGGAAAAAAACGCGATTTCACTGTGAGTTCGACTAACTTCGAAAAAAAAATCGAAATCATTTTTGAAGTAAAGTAAGATGTAAGAGTGAAAAAACCGACATAAAAAATAAACATTTATTTTTTGTATTTTTTATTACATTTATTTTCATATCATTCCAACACTATATAATAATTTGTTATTAATAATAAATATTTAGTAAATGAAAAGTTACTTTTTGCCACTGGCCATTAGATTTGGATGGACCACAAGTATTAGGTTGGTTTCTTTATTAGTCCAAATCGCCTCCTTTTGTTTTATTTCCAATGCCACTAGAAAATTTGCCCTCCAATATATGATTTTCTTTCATTAATTCCAATAAAAGAATATTGTGATACTTAGTTATTTTGGTTGACTAAAATACAAAATGTTTTTATTAATTTCTTTAACTAAAGAAATAGAACAAACACAATAATATATTTATCTGTATTTGCACATATAATTTTATAATTGCCACAGATTAAGCAAAATAAATAAAAAAATTTAATTTTACCATTTTTAAATAACTCGGATTTCACTTTATTATGAATCGCTATTAAAATATATGATGAGCAAATTGACAATCTTACTCACTTCACTTATCATTCATATCATTATTACCTCTAAGCTAAAGTCACTCACTCACTCACTACTACTCACTTTGTTAGCTAAATCTGACACACTTTACTTTATTTTCATTATAATATTATATTACTTTTATTAAAATAATATTATAGCGGAAAGATATTATAATCATTCAAGATTATATTTTAATAGTATTATATTTCCAATTAGTAAAAGTTCAAACTCTATTAATTAATAATTACATGTTAATAGGTCCTGTATTCAAATAAATATATTTTATACAAAATACAAAATATATATATTTATATTTTATACAAAAAATACTGAGAAGTACTCGGGAGTAGGAATTAGCTTCTCTACTCCTGAGTGCAAGTGCAAATTTGAGCTGAATGGAACACGAAATGTCAATACACTTTAATTAACTGTATAGTTGGCCACAAACGGAAAACAACTTTTGTTTCGTATTTTAGCCTAAAAATTCCCCCCGCCATTTTTGTTTTAAATTTCAGTTGTATTTTGTGTTCCACTTTCATTATCAAAATATCGAAATTTCGTATATCGAAATATGTTGAAATATCAGTGCAAAATATATCGATGCCATATAATATAGAGTTGTTTTGGAAATACAGACATCCCCAAAGCCAAATGTCACAATATTGTAATGTGAACATATTTTTTGAATATTTTTGTGTTCCAATTAGTATTATATTCTAAGGGCCTGTCCGAAATTGATTAAATTTTAAATTTTAAAAAAATCTCCATAGGGTGAAAATCAAATGTAACTGTGGTTGTTTTTTTATAATTTGGCTGTCCGAAATGTTTTAAAATTTAAAAGTTTAAATTTTGACAGATCATAATAAATAAAAAAAATTTATAATTAAAAAATTTCGAAAAAAACAGATTCCTATAGTTATAGGTTATATTGAAATTAAACTTCTATGTCAAAATTTATCGAGGGTCTGTAGGTCGACAAATTTCGACGTCTAGTAGGGGTGAATATAAAAGCCAAAATTTATGATTTTCTTGTCAAAATTTAGAATTTAAACTGGTTTTAAACTATTTCGGACAGGCCCTAAATTAATAAAATTTTGTGTTTCAGTATTTATTTATTTCCTTAATTATGTATACTGCATACATAAATAAATATAGTTATAATATAAAATATTCATTGTACTTATATGTTGTCTAATAATATTATAAAAAATATGTACAATTAAAAAGAAAGACATTGTAAATTCATACAAATTCATTTTAACTATTTAAATAATATTTTTTTTAAAAAATTAATTCATTTTACTTATTCTAAATAATACTATAAAAAGAATATATTCATAAAAAAAAAATCACAAAAATAAAATATTATGATTTTTCTGTGTTTTCTGATAATATTGTACTGCCTTTAGCGCATCGTCTTCTGAAAAATCTTGGTGTCATTTTCACTGTATCTGAAAAATAAAAAATAAAATATTTTTTTTATTTTATTTTTATATTGTCTACTCCAAAGTCTTAATTTCTTACCTATTTGAAAACAAGTAATGTATATTTTTTTACATTACTTAAAAAGTATATAAAACGACTTACATTAAAACAAAAGAGATCAATTAATTTTAATTTAATTATTTAAATAAACTGCGCTAATTCACAATGAAAACTAATTACACACTTTAGTCTTACTCTTACCGTTTGCACGTTTAGTCATGCACGTTATGCATGTGTTATGCATGTTTACATTTTTCATCAAAAATGTCACAAAAATTTGACAAAAAAATGTTAAACAAATTTCTGACTACTGTGGATGTAGTTTGAAAAAACTTCACAATTTTTTGTCGCGAAATGGCCCCAAAAGTGTGATAAAATAATGTGATCACAATTTAATTAACAATTTTGTGACCTTTTTTTCACAATTATATCGATATCGATACGTATGTGCAAAATACGTATTTACCGATTATTTACCGATACGTATGTACAAAATATCGATATCTTGGTGATATCGATATATATCGAACATCCCTACCCTAGCAGAACGAAACAGAAAAAAAGAAACGGACCGGACGACGAGTGTACGAGTAGTGAGTAGAGTCCCTGCCCTGTAGATGTGCGGTCGTGTTTGTTAAAAATCGCGCGGCGTCACATCTTTTTGTGAAAAAATATAAAAAAAAAAAAAAAAAAAATTATAAAAAATATAAAAATTAAAAAAAAATCGTAAAAAGTAGTGAAAATCCTTGGGTGTGAAGAAAATATGTAAGTTTTATATTCGTTGCTTATGGCCACCATGATAATTGAGACTTCGCCCCAAATTTTCATTTTTTGTAACGAAACATTTTTTTAATTTTTCGTTTTCTTTTCTTTTCGTTTCAGTTTTTTTGAGTTATTTAAAATATTCTTTTTTGTGCGAGTATATTAAATAAAGAAAAGTTTGTAAAGAAATAAAATAGAAATTGGTCAAAAATGAATCCTGGTGGACCAAATTATCAAATGGCATCTCTCTATGTTGGAGATTTACATCAAGATATTAATGAGGCGATACTATTTGAGAAATTCTCGACTGCTGGCCCAGTTCTATCAATTAGAGTATGTCGTGATGTAGCTACACGTCGTTCCCTTGGTTATGCTTATGTAAATTTTCAACAACCAGCAGATGGTAAGTTTTAAAAAGAATTTCTGAAATTTTATTTTGGGAAAAAATGGCAAAAAAAATTGACACGTGGTACGTTTTTTTCCAAATGTATAAAAAATTTCCCTTTTTTTTTGTACGTATACCATCATCCATTTTGCTTTTCCGCCATTATTTTTTTTTTTTAATCGAGGTGGGACTTCATTAATTTTTGAAGTTTGACATTTTTTTTTTGTTTTATTTAATTTAAAATAGATTTGCCACGAAACTTTTTTATTGAGTCATAACTACGTAGATGTGATAATAAAAAATATCGTATTTTGTATTTGGCAAAGTGCTGCTGATGATAATGGCATTGTTTTTTTAAAGAAATTTTCCGTTATGAATCATTTAATTTTAGGTCGAATAAATAAGTACAGTCCAATACCCATTGATCAAATTATCTAAATTAACAATCTTGTGATTTGATTAAGATTCACGACTGTAAAATAAATATCTCACGTTAGTAGTCTTTTGAATAATATATCACTTGACAAAATAATGTTGAGAGTACATTTTGAAAACTAGTTAAAATTAGTCCCGCTTACGAAATAATTTGTTTGGTTGATTTATATAATAATACATATGAAACAAAGTATATGTAATTAAGTGAAAGGAGGTCGATCATCGTTTTCTAATTAATAAATTGGGGAGAAAAATTTTACTATGCTGTTTTCTAAAATTAATGAAGGTTATTGATATTTGCGATAATAACTTGTTTTTTATACAAATTATACATATTTTGTACTGATAAAACACTAGGCCGCAGGTCGCAATAATAGGCTATATTTAAATTATTAGACCGATAGTACTGAAATTTTACAATTATTTTTTCTCTTTATAGCTGAACGTGCATTAGATACAATGAATTTTGATTGTATAAAAAATCGTCCAATTCGTATTATGTGGTCACAACGTGACCCTTCATTACGTCGCTCTGGTGTTGGTAATGTATTTATTAAGAATTTGGATAAAGTAATTGATAACAAAGCAATTTATGATACATTCTCTGCATTTGGTAATATATTGAGTTGTAAAGTTGCCCAAGATGAAAAGGGTAATTCAAAAGGTTATGGATTTGTACATTTTGAAACAGAAGAAGCAGCAAATATGTCAATTGAAAAAGTAAATGGAATGTTATTAAATGCTAAAAAAGTATTTGTTGGTAGGTTTATTCCACGTAAAGAACGTGAGAAGGAATTGGGTGAAAAGGCTAAATTATTTACGAATGTTTATGTTAAAAATTTTGGTGAAGATATGGATGACGATAAATTATATTCAATGTTTGAGCCATATGGAAAAATTACAAGTCATAAGGTAAATAAATACAAATTGTTTTACTTAGTATTGCCTTATTTGTAGCTCTCTGCTATTTAATATCTATACGAATACGCATGCTAGATTGTTCCACAACAAAGGCCTATGTGTTTCTATTATCATTTAGTCATAACGGTCCAATTTTAGAATGCTAGAAATATATTGCAGTTTTACACTCTTTAATCTTTAATATATAAACTTTCGATTAAAATTTAATAACTGCAAAATCAAGTTTCTTACCTTTCCTTACCATAACTTGGAAATAGTATAATTTTATTATTAAGACGGAAAAGGAAGGTTACACTTAACTAATTAAATACGAAAATCATTTATACAAATTCTTTAATAATAAATTAATACTATCTAATAGGTTATGAGCAAAGATGACGGAAAATCAAAAGGATTTGGTTTTGTTGCATATGAAACAACTGAAGCAGCCGAAGCAGCTGTAACTGCCTTAAGTGGCAAAGAAATATCTGAAAATAAAATAATGTATGTTGGTCGAGCTCAAAAGAAAGCTGAACGTCAATTAGAATTGAGGCGTAAATTTGAAGAATTGAAAAAGAAACGACAAGATAGTTTCCATGGTGTGAATTTATATGTCAAGAATTTAGATGATACTATTGATGATGAACGTTTACGTAAAGAATTTACGATATTTGGCACAATAACATCTGCTAAAGTAATGATGGACGAAGATGGACGTTCAAAAGGTTTTGGTTTTGTATGTTTCAATTTACCAGATGAGGCAACACGTGCTGTAACTGAAATGAATGGTCGTATAATCGGTTCAAAACCATTATATGTGGCATTAGCACAACGTAAAGAAGATCGTAAAGCACATTTAGCTACACAATATATGCGTCATATGTCTGGTATGCGTATGCAACAAATTGGTCAAATATTTCAACCAGGAGGTGCTGGTGGTTTCTTTGTACCAACAATACAACAACCACAACGTTTTTATGGACCACAAGTTACACAAATTCGTACAACACCACGTTGGGCTCCACAAGGTCAAGTACGTCCAAATGCAGCGGCACAAAGTGCTGCCGGAGCTGCAGCAGCTGCTGCTGGTTTCCCTAATGCAGCCATGGCAGCTTCTGCAGCTCAATTTAGACCAGGTGGTGCCGCTGGTGGTGTTAGAGCAGGTCAACCAACAGCACAGGGTGCTCATACACAAGCAATGCGTAATACAGCTAGAGCAATTACAGGTCAACAAGCTGGTACAGCTAATATACAAATGGCTGGTACACCAGTTGCATCAGCTGCACAACAACGTGCTCCAAATTATAAATATACCCCAAATATGCGTAATCCACCAACACAACAACAAGTTCAACAACAACAAGCTGCTGTTCAGAATTTCCATCAAAAAGGTAAAGTTTTTCACTAATTTTATCATGAAAGTTACATTCATTGTTTTGTAATTAGGTCAAGAACCCTTGATTGCATCTTTATTGGCAAATGCTGCTCCATCTGAACAAAAACAAATTTTAGGTGAACGTTTATTCCCATTAATTGAACGTATGTATCCACAATTAGCTGGTAAAATTACCGGAATGTTATTAGAAATTGAAAATTCCGAGTTATTACATATGCTCGAAGATGGATCATCACTTAAAGCAAAAGTTGATGAAGCTGTAGCCGTATTGCAAGCTCATCAAGCTAAACAAACTGTTTCGAATAAAATTGAATAAATGTCATTCATTTATTTTTCATTTACTTATTTGTTTACAACAACAACCACCAACAATAAACAAAAACACTCGGAAAAAAACAAACATTCATTTCAATAACAAAAAATCTAAAAAAAAACACCCGGTAAAAATCTTATTACAAAGAGAATTAAAGAAGGATTTTTCTTTTTAAAAATATAATAAAAAATAAATTCTCTTAATTTTTTTTTTTTTTTGAACACTTAAAAACGTAAATATTTAAAAAAAATCCAAAAAAATATATATAAATATAAAATTAAAAACTAATTTAAAAACTATTCATCAGTTTTTTTTTATTTGTCAATATAATTTCAGTTTTTTTTCTATTAAAAAATTTTAAAATATTTATTTTTAATTTTTGATTAAATCAACAAAGCCGTAAAACATGTCAATAATAAATTTGCACATAACACACAACCAGACACACATTTATTACAATTTGTGTAGGAAGAAAGAATAAGAAAACTACAGTCTTTGTGTTGCAATCTATAAAAAACATGCAATGAATTTTTTTTAATTATAAAAGTTTTGTTGATTAAATTAAAATTGGAATAAAATAATTTTTTTTAAACAGAATAATAAATCGGAAAATTAAAATATAAAAAATTAATTTAAAAACATAATTACCAAATTTACTTAGTATTTAAGGTGGTTGGAAGATTTATTAAAAAAACAATGAAGTTTTGTAGAAAATGAAATTGAAAAAAAAAATACGCAAAAAACAAAAAATAAATAAAAAAAACTGAAAAAATTAATTAAAAAAAAAATATAAAAAAAAACTACAAAAATGTTGACAGGGGGGCAAACTACGGCGAAGTTTCTTTTTTAAATAAGAAAAATGTATTTGCTACTTTTTAAAAATGAAAAAAAAAAATAAAAAATAGTCAAAAAATTAAAAATCAAACAAAAAAATCGTAAACTAAGAAAAAATGAACTAAAAAGAATACTAAAGCATCATAACAAAAAATTTTATAAAAAAAACACAAAAATTAAAAAAATTGTAAAATCGGAAATTGCACAATTTTTTCCCCATTATAAAAATGTTTAAAAAGGAAAATTTGTGTCAACATAAAAAAACTGCTATGTACATTTCTCTTTGCACCGTTTTTTTCTACTTTTGGAAAATAATTTCTAATTAAGTTTTTTTTATATACTTTGTTAAATATTTAAAAAAAAATTAATTTATAAGAAGTCTTGTGTGTTCAAGTCTAATCCCAAAAAAACAAGCTGGAAATTTAGTAGTGCTTTTAAAAAATTTAAACACTTGGTTGCCACACAGACTTCAACTTTCCAATGGACACCATTGAAAATATTTTCTTTATTATATGTACTATTAATATTAAAACTATGAAAGAAAATTTTGTGCCTAAGCAATGTTTTTTAAAATGTTATTAATTAGAATTCATGCTTAATTTTTTTTATTTAAAAACAAAAATAATTAAAAGGCACAATAAAAGCCGAACTGATTTACAAAAGAAAAAAGAAAATCGTTTCAAACACGATAAGTTGTTAAAAAAAACGGAGTTTCCCGTTGCAAAAATACTTTTTTTTTAACTTTTGGTGCAATTTTCATTCCACTTAGATATTTTATTTATGGTGACTCAAAACCATATTTAATTGTGGATGTTTGGGGGTAAATTGTCTATAACTTTCATGTAAAAGCGGTTATATTTATTTAACGAAAAAAACGAAGAATTGAAATTTCTTGTACAAAAAAAAATATCAAAAAGAAGGAAAAAAAATGATTCAATAAAAACCCGAATTGGAATTTTCATGTTGGAATTGAATTGGTATATTAATTAATTTTCTGTTTTTTAATTGAATTAAATAAAATTATTTCTATATAAAATTGTATTTACAAAATAACTAAAAAAATAGTCAAATAAAATTCCATTCGATGAAAAATGTGTGTTTTATTTCAGTATATATATTAAATTGGGTTAGTATAGAAAGGTGAAGTATTTCCACTATATAATATATCATTGACACCAAAAGCTGATAAAAAATAGTGAAATTGTAGAAAAAAAAGCAATATACAAAATCACTGGATGAGAATTTATTTTGCCGCTCACATATTTTTATTTTTCTAATCTATTGACGAAAGCAAATTGAGATGGTGATTTATCTATGTAATATGCGAATCATTTTGCTAAACTCCACCTCGGATATAATTTAAATATATTAATACACAATAATTAATATCCATTACATATTTTTATAAGGTTATTATTTGTTGAAATTGTAGAATTCTGTATTGAATTTGGATCAATCCTGGTGATAATAATAAAGAAAGCTTCGATTTCCAACTTTTTTATTTCAAAAAATATAATTAATTACATATACATTACAATGCGATTATATTTATTTTGATTTTGACAATTTTTTAAAACAACATAAATATATATGTTATTTTATTATACGAGATATTTGACAAAATTCATTTTATATTTAAAAATTAGTTTAAAACATAGACACAGTTTTTTATGCATAATATATAAATAAAACAAAACGGTAAATTCCAAAATTTATATGAAGAAAAGTGCTTTATATCTGTGTGTATGTTTTAATAGATACAATTAAAAATAATATTTTAAATTACCCACGCAAAATTACCGTACAAAATTTCATTAAATATTTCATCATAGTGTCTTTTTTTTATGGAAATAATTTTTTTACAAAACGAATTTGAGTCACAACTCACAACTAGAATTATTTTCCAAAACAACTAATTATAAGGCTATATTATGGTTCCTTATTCTCTTTCTGGATGCGGGGTATTTAAAATTGAACCAGGCAATTCGCCTACTTTATTAGCTTCATCATCATAATCTGTAATAGAAAATTGCTATCTTAATTATGTTATCTATATCAGACATGAAATAAGTTCAATGTCAATTAAGATGTCCATTAACAATAATTCCTGCATTCTTTTTACTGTCAGATTTTCTTGATAAAGTTTTTGAACAAATCAAAGCTAATATTTATTAGTTCTACTTGCCTGTTGTTTTACTGTTCATATCCAGTATGTCAGAAAAATCCGTTGGATAATATGATTGATAAGTCATTAGTTCAGAACCTTGAAGGATTTTCATTTAAAAAAAATTACTCGATATTTAAAAAAAAATTATTTATACCTTTCTTATTGTTTTCTTGAAAATTATCGTTTGGTAAATTTGATAAGCCATAAGGATTTAAAATATCTGCATCGTTAAATAACTAAAGAGAATAATTATTTTATTAATTAAACATTCTCAGAAATTATCTTAAAATTAGAAAAACAAATATACTGCGAATAGGTAGATTCTTCTCTTTTAGAGCCAGTTTTACAGACGAGCTTAAGCTTTACTTAACTAATTCTTTTGTTTAAAACTCAGATTTATTTAAGCTATTATTGTTTATTGTTGTAGCTTCCAGAAACTCAAAATTTTTTCGAAGTCATACGCTTCTACTGTTAAGCTTCGGTTTAAGAGAAAACCCATACTTAAGCTCGGACAGTAAAACTGAACCAGAATAGGCATTTTAAAATGAAATATGCAATAGTGAAGTATTGCATGTTCCATTTTCGTGGCATTCCACATTTATGAAATAGCTAAATTGGTGTTGCATTTCAATGAAATAGTTAAAGTTTATAGAGTTAAATAGAAAAATAATATAAGTAATATTTGATTCAGTTTGAACAATATTTGCAGTAGTATTGCATATAATGTAAATATTTCTTTATGGAATGCCTCAAAATAATATTTGCAATACTTCACTATTGCATATTTATACCACTTCAGTTATTATAATTGTTCTATAAATTATTATTTTTTATTATTTCCCTTGAAATTAAATATTTATTTCTTTATTCATCCTAAAATAATACAAACATAATCTTTGTATATAATTATTATTTCTAACCTTTGTCAATATATCATTATCCAGAGGTGACGATAGATATAAACGGTTGGATGAATTGTTGACATTCTTTAAAATATTTAAAATTAAATAAATTGTGAATTATGTAAGTATTATTTAAAAAAAAATTAGTGCATTTTGATTTTTAACAATTATTGAGTCTTAAAAATAATAATTTAATTATTAATATTAGTTAATTTTGAAGTAATAACCCGATATTTTGTAATTGTGTAAGTAATCGAAAATAAATATTGAAATTTTATTAAATAATTTTTTTAATTCGTCATCGTCATGTTATTTTTTTAGTTACTGTTTTGAGCAATGAAAAAATTTATATTTTCAGCCAAATAAAGTTATAACAAATTTATTTTTTTAACTTACACCCATCAATGCATTTGAATCTAGTGAATAACCTTCTCCACGCAATAAATCCTTTATGTTGTCCAAATCGTTTTCACAATTATCGATATGTGATGTTACGTCATCCCTAAATAGATTATAACAATTAATTGAAAAAGAATTTTTTTATCGAAATAATTATTAGAAACTAAAATTTCTCTTAGTTTACTAACAATGAATTCAATCGTATGATATCATCATTTGATAAATTGTTTTGATTTTTATACTTTGTTACTGCTAAACTTTTATCATATAATTCATCATTTGACTCGGCTGTTGATGATAGATTTCCAAGTTTTGTTAAATCAATATCTGTTGCAAAAGAACCTGATTCCTAAACAAATATTATTTTATTGAAATTTATTTTCTTTCTATTAATATAATAGTTACTTCAAAAATATCTGATGGCAATTCAGTAATAATAAAATCACCAGCATTATATAAATGTTTATCAGTTTGTTCCATATTTTGTTTTGTAGATGTTGAAGGAATTGGTTGGCTACTGTTACTATTGGGCGATATTAAAGCCGGATCTATTGTGTTATTAGAAGTACATGTATTTGGTGAACCAACATCCAAAAAAATTGATGGATCTAAATCATTTTCAGTTTTAATATGAACTGATGATGCATTTGGTGTCGTAATATGAGTTTTTGCTGGTAGAACATTACCAGTTCCATTAGTTGCTGGTCGTTTACGTCGCAATCTTTGTTGTTGTTGTTTTTGCTCATTTTTTAATTGTTGTTGTTGCTGTTGTAAATGTTGCTGTAATTGTTTATTTCGTGCCATTTCTTGCTTTACCATTGGTGTATTAAGGCAATTCTCTTCAATAAAATTAATATCATCACCTGTATCAATATTTTCAGACATTTCACTTATTTGGCAAACAGTTTTTGGTGAATTATTTAAATTGTGTCCAACTTCATCATTACCACCGATACTTTGATTTGAATTGTCATAAATTTGATTTGAAACACTTGATACATTAGATCGGGGACGTTCAGTATTTGGTGATTCAAAACCTCCAGTCATATTAGGAGGGCTTGATGATTCACTTAATAATAAAAAAATGTTGAAAGTAGTACAAAAAACAACAATTTAAAAAAAATTATTACAATAAATCATTATCCACAGCCTCAGCTACTTCATCTAATAGTTCTTCAGTTAATTCATGTATAATTGGGCCAGATTCAGTTTCACTAGCTTTACGCATTTTAGAGGAATGTGGTGCATCATTGATCATTAATTGGAAATGTCGTTTCACACCACTCATATTTCTAGATGGTTGAACAATTGTCACCAAAAATTGTATAAGCTAATAAAACAGTAAAAAATATAACAAAATTATTTAGAAAAGAATTAAAAAAATATATAAATTACTTTATTAACGATTTGTTGTTGTTTAATATGTTTTTGTCTTAAAGTTGCAATTTCTCGCCAAAGTGCTTCATTTTCCTGTTTCATTACAGAAAATCTTGAATCCAATGATTCTTGTTTACCTCGCATTACTTTAACTTCATTTAAAACTTTATTTACCGATTCATTTTTTATAATACCATTTTTATCATCAACATTTTTTGTATTTGCAATTTTACGTTTAATATGTTCTAACAGATATGGACAGCCACGCTTAAAATATGGATGAGAAAATTCCATGTCATCACGATCAAATTTTAATCCACCATTATCAATTGATGTAATCTTATGAAAGCCATCTGTGTATATTATAAATGAAACCAATATATTAATTAAATAGTTAGGAATATATTTCATATTTACGTACACATATTCAACTGACGAATAAAGCTGGCCATGTTGTTATGTTTATAATTTAATGGTAACAAATCACGGGCAAACTGGGCTTGATTTTGAATAACAAAACTTCGTCCATCCTGTAATAAAAAAAACATTGTTGAATTTAAAATTCTCACATAAGAAATATTAAACTAAAAGTCCAAATACGGACTAATTCCCAATTTGGAAACTTATAACTTGAAGATAAATAATTTAACTAGTAGATAATTTGCAACATATTCCCATAACAATATTCCATAGGCATTCCACACTACACACGTATAAGTATATTATCGGTTTACAACCAAAAGGTTCTTGTATTATACATATATGTTTATGAGTTCTATTTTGTATTGACAAAACACCCTCAGGCCACAACATAATAATTGAAAAGTAGGCTGAAATGCACTTTACCAAGGGACACGCCTCTGTTCCATCACGGGTCCTTGATAATAACCAAGGGACACCATCACGGGTCCTTGATAACCTCTCTTCCATCACGGGTCCTTGATAATAATCTGCAAAAAAATTGTGGGGGTCGGTCAAATTGGATATAGGACCCCAAAAGAAAAAATAACTGCTTAAAAGTTTTATTCCCCGCCGAGAGACACCAAATTTACCTATATTGGAGAATGCCTATGTTTTACGCGACTATCTGGATGGATGATGTTGTAGTGGGAAGTGCTAGTTAGTGTTTAGGTTTGATATTTATTACGTTTCCATGCGATTTCAACTCGAGCTCACTCAATCCTAATTAGTGTGCATGGAAACAGGGATTGAGTCGAGTTTTCGTTAAATGCATTTCAACTCCACGAAACTAGTCAGATTGGATTGGTATGTGTATGTCATGGGCTGATTCTGATTATAATTGTACTAGCACCACAGCCAGACCCACTACCAAAGCCACAGCAACGAACTACATGTAGCGCGACGAAAATAGTTGCAAATTATTGAGATATGATAATATGGTAATATGTTTCAATCTGCCAAATCAATCTGACGAATCTAAACTTGAAATAGGAAGCAGCCATCAGATTGATATTGATCTGAGTATAAATAAGAAAAACACTGAAAAGAAAATAATCGTGTAATTAGACACAACAAAAATTTTTAAATTTTTTTCCACAAATTACACATATTTACATCGTTGCTACGACATTCAACGTTATTTATTCTTTCTGCATAAATTAATTTTAGAATCAAAAAGTAATTCGAAAATTTATTGATTTAAATTGTTTATTTCCACTATTTGTAGTTTCTCCGTTAAATAAAATTCTAAAAAAGCAACATTTTAAACACCTACTTAAAGCCTATTATATTGTGGCTAGTAGTTAAAAAACATATTACGTCAAAATCTATTTTTATAAGTAATTTAGTCTTTTTATAACATAGGTATAATAATTTTTCCTTGCGCTTCAAAATATAGCAATAAAACAATCTCAGAAAGTAATCTGATGCGCAATTGGAAATATATTAAAGCAATTTTATTATTTTGGAATATTTTATAATTAAATTTAGTGGCTTAGATAAAATTATAATTAAATTGGAATTTTTTCCCCAATTAATTATTCAAGGTGATATGATGTTGCCGATTTTCTAATTTAAAAACCAAGTTATTAAATTATTAATAAAAATATATGTGTACTTACTTTACTCCAATAAATTAATTTATTTGTTTCCGTGTCTTCGACTAAACGCCATAATTTTGCTAAAAATGCTGGGACACCGGAACCACTATCACTAAATGTATGCATTACTTTTCTTGGACTTTGTAGCAGAAAACCAATAATAAAATATTTCTTAGAGAAAGTGAATTGTCATATGATGAAATCGCAGACGATCCAATACAAAAACTTCCAATTGCAAATAGATCTAGATTTTGATTTCAGTTATATATTTTTTTTTAAATTAATTACAGTTTATATAGTTTTTATTTAATAGCATTAAATATTAATATTTTTTTAACAAATTTGCTTTTCACATAATTCTCCATCTGCACAAAATATAAAAAAATTAATTACGACGATATGAAAAGTACATATTGAAGTTGGCTATAAGTTCGAATTTTAAAATGGGCTGCATCACAGCAGCTGACTGAAATCAGTATATCCCTCAAGACGAAAAACATAGGTTATAATCAAGCCTGATAATAAACAAGTCGGATCTGTACGAAATGGTATGATTCCGCTCCAAAGATAAAAAAGAAACCAATAAGTACCATTTACACGATCAAATAAAATCAAAATTTTATTTGATGAAAAAACCTGTTAAATGAAGCTGTCAAACATTTTGCATTTACACTATCAAATAAAATCAAAATTTTATTTGATGAAAAATCTGTCAAAATACAAGCGAAAAGCATTTACACGATCAAATCTATTTGACGTGACGTCATATTTGACAAATTTATTTGAAATAAACAAAATATATTTTGATTTGAGATTTTATTTGATAGGATATTGGATGGACCATTTACACGTTCAAATTTATAGTACCATTTACACGATCAAATAAAATCAATATTTTATTTGAATGACTCATCCATCAAATAAATTTGAACGTGTAAATGGTCCATCCAATATCCTATCAAATAAAATCTCAAATCAAAATATATTTTGTTTATTTCAAATAAATTTGTCAAATATGACGTCACGTCAAATAGATTTGATCGTGTAAATGCTTTTCGCTTGTATTTTGACAGAGTTTTCATCAAATAAAATTTTGATTTTATTTGATAGTGTAAATGCAAAATGTTTGACAGCTTCATTTAACACCTTTTTTCATCAAATAAAATTTTGATTTTATTTGATCGTGTAAATGGTACTTATTTGATGGATGAGTCATTCAAATAAAATATTGATTTTATTTGATCGTGTAAATGGTACTATAGACCTGAACCATGTCACAGTATAGATACAGTAGTGACACGGCAGAACAAAGTGTAGTTCGTCCCGCCAAAATTCCATGTTAGTGTGCGTTCAATACATTAAAACTTTTTATTTGTCGCTATTTGTTAATTTAGTAGAATAAATTAGGGTTGGGATAAATTATTTGATTTGCATTCCGGTCTAATGCATTTAATTTTCACCTTTTTTAACACTTAATTTAACTTTTTTAATATAAATTTTCATTTGTTTTTTTAAATAACTTAGATTATATTAATATCACTTCTTTTTCACTCTGCTTTCAACTAAATTTAAAACTTACAATATTCATGTGATAAAAAACAAACGAATTTTCACAACCCTTTACTTAAAAAATATTCTATTACACACGACCATATGATTTTTCTTTATTTGCGTTCGTGAATGATGACGAAAATAAGACTTTTTCATAGGGGCTTATTTGAAAATTAACTTAAAACGCAAAAAAAAATACTAATAATTTTCAAATCAACAGAGTGATTCTAATTAATGTTAAAGCTTAGCAATTGTTTAAAATTTCAAAATAAAAACTTACTGTAAGTTTTTTAATAAATAAAATTTAATAAATAATCAAGTTTCATAATAATATGGGCTAATAATTTAAAAATAGTTGATTATAATTCAAAATATTATTAAAAAAGTGTAAACTAAAAAATTGAAATGCTGCAAAATTTTCGTTATACACTCTGTCAAGATAAAATAAGCAGAGTGAGATAGAAAATGCTTCATTTTATTTTCGTCCTGGTCTAAAAATTATTTTGTTCTGCGTTTCACTACTGTATCTTATACTGTGACCATGTGTCTTACGAAATAGGGGATGATAAAAATTTTGATATGAGCTATGTAGTTTTTTTTATTAATAGCATGTGTGTCTTTAAAATGAATGAATAAAAAAAATATTTTAATAAAAATATATATAATTTTTCTTATTTTTACATGTGGTTTGTTATTAAGCTATGTTCTGTAACATTAGATTCAGTTTTTATGAATCAAGGCTGAATCATGCCTAACGTGTTAGGCCTGATTTTTCATACTTATTCAGTTAAGGCAATACTTATTCAGTTAAGGCTATATAAACTATGTAAGAATCATAAGCGGATTGGATTGAAATGTTGGATTGTATATGAAAAATGTATATTAAGCAACGAACTATATAATATAGAAGCCTAAAGAGGTTATGTTTTCATATAAATGATTGGTCCCAACATCTGACAGTGACGCTGGGGTAAAATGACAGTTGGAGGATATAAATTTAATAATTAAGCCATGTACTATTTGGTGTAAAAATAGAAGTCGTGACATCATGCTTGTCAAATTTTTTATTGCTTTCTAAGAACAAATTAAATATTATTTAAATTATAATTAATTATAAAGTATAAATAAATAAATAAATTATGCAATAAAAATGATAAATTATACAATAAAAAATTTTAGAATAAAGAGTGACGGCACGACTTTCATTATTAAGTGCCAGTCACAGTGATTTCGATTCGAACGGCACGTACACCAAATAGTACATGGCTTAATTATTAAATTTATATCCGCCAACTGTCATTTTACCCCAGCGTCACTGTCAGATGTTGGAACACGAATTCTAACCTCTTAAGCCTTCTTATTATATAGTTCGTTGATATTAAGCGTTAAGAATCGTAAAATAGAAAAAAGTATGGAAGTTGAAAATTAATATATTCGAATTCAATAAAGATCAAACATTTTTAAAGAAAGAAAAATTGAAAATATAGTAGAATGTAGAAAGGTTTTTTTTATAATTATAAATGTATATAATTTTCTCAAAAATGTGCATGCCCAGAGAGAACTGACGTATATACCAACGCGTAGGTAGGTACTCTGTTGGTATCGATATGACAATATATAAAAATATAATGTCCGAGTGAGATAGAAGATAATAAAAGTATTTTCTCGATTTGATATCAACTCGTTAGCCTGACACGATACCAATTTTCACCCGATTCGTATGGATTGGAAGAAAATTCTACGCTCCAAGCGGATAATTACTGCATACAAAATAAAAATGTCAGAAACAAAAACAATATTGTGTCTTTATATGGTGATTGTAATGTAGAGTATTTTTAATGTGTGTATTTTGTATATTTAATTTACAATAAAATTGTAGTTTTAATAGTAATAATTATAAATTGTATTATTAATTTAAAATATTTTTTTTTCCGTGGAAATGCAGATGAATTTCTTTTGGAATTTCATGAAGAAAAAAATATGTATGTAATACATACATACATACATACATACATACATACTATGTATGTATAATAAAGCCAGACAAAAAATGCATTGAAATTCTAATATATCTCAAATTTATTAATTATTTTCAGAAATACATGTTCTAACTTAATAAAACCTAGAAAATACTAGACTAGAAAAATGGATCATGGATCATGGACGAGCTCTTTGGCAAATTCTTTTTTTTATTTATAATTAAAATTAATATAATGAAAGTATTTTATTTAATATGCAACTATTTATTGCAAAATTGTAATCAAATTTAAAAACATAATTTATTGAATGTATACACTAATTAACTTTATAATGAATAATTGTGGTGAATTGTAAATACGATGTGATAAAATTATGTATAGTAATAGTAGTTAAATATAAATTTGTATTTATAAGAAATAATATGTATATCATAAATTTGAAAAGCCTTAATCAAACAGAAAAAAAATATTATACTTTTATATTAATTAAGAAATCTAATATATAATGTAAAATTTAATAAATTAATATTGCAATGACAATAAAAAAACAAATTAAAAATATATTCAATTTTTTCATTTTCAATAAAAAAAAGCATATTGCAATATGAACATTCCTTGAGCCACCTACCGTAAAATAAATAAACTACAATACCCAACACGATACCTACGCGTCAGTACCAACGTCAGCGGAAGTGGCCTGTGTGTTTGCCATGGGAGAGTATGTATCGTGTCAGGCATACGCGTTGGTATATAAGTCGGGCGTGGAAACGATGCGGATTGAATTCGTATTTCTTATAACTATAATGCCAACGAATTAGTATACATTTACATTTTCTATCTCTATCTAATACATTGAAAAATTAATATATCTAAAAATTTATATAAACAGCTGATTATATTAGATTATATAAACAGCTGATTATATTAAATAAACAGTAGATTATTTAAGAGCAATTCCGGATTAGAAGAAAAACCTAGTCCGTCCCTTATTAGTCGTTTAAAAATTTTGTCAATTACCATGTTTCCATGCACGGAGTTGAGTTGAGTTGAGTTATCGTTCAGTTGAAAAAATTCAAATTTAAACCCCAGTTGTTTCCTTGCAAAAACTCGAGTTGAGTTGAGTTGAACTCGTGTTTCCATGGGGTTCAACTCGAGTTGAACTCGAGTTCAACTCGTCATGGAAACAAGGTAAATGTGGCAACCGAAAAGCGAGACAACTATACCCGGACAGGCTTCAATTTTTTTACTTTAAGTTCCATCCATATATTTTTATATCGTTGGATAATCCAATTTCAATCCAAGCCCAACTCAATCCCTATTCATGTGCTTTTACCTTGTTTCTATTTCAATTATTCGTTCCATTCCAAATCGTTCCATTGTTTCCATGCACTCTAAACTGTAGTTCAATTCGACATGGAAACATACTGTGTGTTTCTTATTTAAATCTGTAGATCGACTAGATTTTTTAAAATCTGAAATCAGATTAATCTGTAGAGCGAAATAAGAAACAGTTAAATTTTTTTCAGATCAAAAAATATTGCCGGGTAAAATGAAAATATGGGTCGGCAACTCTGGAATTCTCAAATTTTTTCATTAAATAATACTTTTTATAATATTTTGTTATTAATAATTTACAAAAAATATAAATAATAAAAAAAAATTGGTTAAACAAATTATTGAGATATGACAATCTGATAATAGTTTAGCCATAACAACAAAATCAAGCCCAAAGTTAGCCACAAACAATAACAAATCTGAAAAAATTCTCCGATCAAAAATATTAATCTGACTAATCTGAAATTGAAATAAGAAACAGCCATCAGATTGATCAGATTGATCTGAAGAAATAAGAAACAGTTTCAGATTAATCAGATTGATCAGACTGGTCTGAGCGTAAATAAGAAACACACCAATAATCAACTCAATCCCAAGAGTTGAAATGGATTGGAAATGAAATGATCAATTATTCGTCCCATTTCAACTCAATCCCTGTTTCTATGCACAATAATCCGCAATGAACTCGAGTTGAATATACCCATGGAAAGATTATTTATCACTTTTTTAATACTTTTAATTATAATTTTATTAAATCACCATTCAAATTTACATGTAAACCATTTGTATCGCTGTATTAAGGTTCTCAAAAATTCCGCGAGGTGTCACGCTTCCATTCATCAATATAAGTCATCAAAATCACCTGTCGTTTGCATTACTTACAATTGTTTGGGGGGTTCACCATATTTCCAGGTTTTCTTATTTTTTTTACTTTATCTTAAAATAAATTTTGGGAAACTACCTTATTAAAAATGGACAATGTTCAAGAAGTACAACAAAGGAAAAGGAAATATCAATTGCCAGATTTCCGTGAGCTATTCAGTGCTTTATTCAAAATAAAAGATTTGGAAGTGCAAAATCGCGTTCTTGATGCAATAAATGGTATTACAGCTGATACCGATACTAATTGTGGATATTGTGGCAAACGGAAAAACATTCCAACCAAGCAAATAGCTACACAAACTAATAATTTATCAGGTTTGGAATTAAATGGTGGTAGTGAAATAGAAAGTGATAATAGTAAAAAAGAAGAAATTAAACAATTTGTTAGAAAACGTAAAAGAGCTAAGAAAATACCAAGAGTAGAGAAGTCATCACCGGTTAAACCAACACATGAACTAGTATCTGCAAAACAAGAGAAAATTTCCAAAAAAGATAAAATATCAAAGATCACTATGGATGATGAAATTGACGAATATTTGGAAAAACCCAATCATTATTTAGAAGATATTTTTTTAGCTGATTTAGATGTAGATAAACCAAACAAAATTACAATCAATGAATTAGAATCTAAAATGCAAAAAGAATTAATTGGATGTCTTCAATATATGCCAAATAATCAATCATATTTACCAATACATCATGCAATTATTACTAATGACTTGAGAAAATTAAAACTACAAAAATTTGTCCTCAAATACAGAAATATTAAATTAAATGAATTATATACGAAATCTGAATATCCAGAAAATCCTATACAATTAGCTATTAAAGCAAATTGTGTACCAAAAGTTTTATTAGAATTATTTGAATTTGGGGGTGATGATTTGTTAGATGATGTAGATCAAAATCAAAATACATTAATACATTTGGCAATGTTAAATTTAGAAAATGATAATATTGATACATTTAAAGTCTTAATAGATAAAATTAAAAATTTACAAATTTTACGTGATACTAATGAAAATGGACAAACAGTTTTACATATTGGTGTTAATCTTAATAAACCAATATTTTGTCAATTGTTATTATTAAAAATGGATGAAAAACTTAATATACCAAAAACAATACCAAAATTGTTGCCAATCAAAGAAAACTCATTATTAGAATTTTATACGAGACAAATGAGTTCAATTGGAACTGGAGAAATTGTTGCATTGAATAAAAATAAAATGAAAATATTAAATGCAGTTGATTTAAAACATGGAAAAACACCATTGTTGTTTTCAATCGCGAAGCAAAATAGATTACTCATATTAATGCTTTTATATAATGGAGCAGATCCAAGAATTAAAGATTACTCACAAAATGATTATTTTGAAACCGAAGATATGCAATTACAGACAGTGTTGGGCAATGTAACTACTTATTTAGAAAAATGTTCACTAATATAAATTAAAATAAAATATATTTATGCTTATATTTATTTACTATTTAAATCAATAAATAAATTTATAATAAATGCATAATCAAAAAAATATCGAATTAAAAAAAAAGAACAAAATGACTATATCTCATGTTTAAGTTTCTCGGTAAAATATTTTATTTATAATAGAATTAAATTTGAATTCTTTGTAACAGGAAATAAATTGTTAAAACTTAGAATTGTAGAATTTGAAAACTAAAATAAAAAAATAGTTATTAATATGTATATATAAATAGATTTGTTTAATAAGATTGTAGCATTAAATAGGGCTTAATATAAATAATGTGTAATTATGCAATGAAAAATCGCATGACTTCACTGGTCAACTAGATTTGTTTTCTTAAAATTTTAATCTTCATCATTTTCATCATCAGACGGTACGAAAAGATCATTTTCTTCAAGAAAATTTGCAACACTTTTACTTATAGCTGCACCAATAAAAAGTCCTGGTATAACAGCACAGAAAACACCAACCATTCCAAATGGAATTGTATCTGGTTTCGGTTTTAAAGCGCCACTACGATAATGAGTGCTAAAGCTGTAAATAAATGTGCTTAGACAGGGTAATTTGGAGCAACATCCAAAATAAAATAAAGCGGCCAAAAATTTACGTACCTATTAACCGTGATGGCAGCTTTTTTTGTTTTATCTAGCACAAACTTTTTTGTTAAAAATGATTGTGCAATTTTTTTCGATATATACATTTTAATTAATTTAATATAAATATTTGTAATTTAAATTTTATTTTTGGTAAGGTGTAGGTATAGGTAGTAGGTGAAGTGATAAATTTGTTATAATAAAATAAAAATGACATAAAACATGTGATTTACATGACATAGTACTATATATTATCATGTTTCCATGCGGATTGAATTCGAGTTCATTGTTCGTTCATACAATACCAACTTCATCATTCTTAACCTAAAAATGTTTTAATACAAGCCGTATCGTAATATAATTGTATTTTAATTTTATATACAGCTTTGCTATTATCTTGTCACAAACATCCAATTACCAAATGCCGAGAATTTATGGCACCATTAAAACATAAAGAAAACTCCACTACGCCCGATTGTATCAATCAATATTCTTCTGGCCCAGTAAGTAGTCAAATACATGGTCAAAAAAATGGCTTGTCAAAAACATTTTTCAAAAAATATAATTTTGTGAATATGTTTACAAACATACCAATCGAAGCGGTCATACGGCATATAAGAAACCGAACACAAAGCAACATAAGAAAATGGAATCGCTACATATAATTGGAATTTGGTTGTGTTGAGATTGTAAATAAAAACTATTTTTTATTTCAAATACAAATAAGCTATAACTACAAAACAAATAAATTTAACAAAGAACCATTAATTATAATTAATAAATAAATTTCATTTTTTAACATAATATATATGAAATTTAGCAAATTTAAATTCTTTTAGCCTTTTAAAATTTTTAAATGATTCCATAACTCTATCAACATTTTCCATTGTTTCGCATTCTGATAAATCCAATTTAACAAGCGATGGACAATTTGAAGCTAACATTTTAATATCAGATGCACAAATCGCAATATTTGGTAAACATAATTCTTTTAATTCAAGTAGTACTGTATTTTTTAGAAATGAAATATCAGTTATTTGTTTACAGCCTTTCAAATTTAAGTATTGTAGATGTTTTAAACGTTTTATAGAGAAACCTTCATCTTCTCCCGTATCAACATTTATTCCAGTAAGAGCAAAGTCCGAAATCTAAAAAGTTTTTTATAGTTTTTTAAAATATATTATATAATTTTATAGATATATATACCAATTTACAACCCTCTAAATTAAATTGCTTTAATCCTGTTAAATCAATTATTACTCTTTGAATAAGACAATTCGAAACACCCATACAATGGCCAATATCAAAAAGTTCTAAATTTGGTAAATTCTTACAAATTTTAATAACCGATGATGCATGTAATTCTAAACCAGCTAAATAAAGTTCTTTAAACTTTATATTTATATTATTTGCAAATGTCTCTTTAATGCCATAACATGTAATTCGTTCACAATAGGATATATCCAATGATTCAAGTAATTTTAATTTTTCAAATATAGAATTTAAACTTAAATCAGTAATTTTGGTACAATATTTTAGCTTTAACACTTTTAAATTTAACAAAAATTTTACTAATAAACGTACATTACCGTCAGTCATTTGTTTCGATTCTGATAAATCAAGTTCAACAAGATGATTTTGTGTTGTTATAAATATTAATAAACTTCGCCATGGTGTTATATCAACACATTTCAATTTATTTAAATAAAAACCATTATAAATAGTAATTGATGCTAAAAAATCATCAGTATCAATTACATGCTTTAAGCTTAATTCTTTTAATGAGTTTACATTGTTAGCAATTATATTTTTCAGAATACTTGCTATCTTTGTTGTATCATTTAGTTGATAACTAAATGCAAAATCAAGATCTAATTTTTCTAATGATGTGACAAGTGAAACAAGTCGTTGAAGAGATTCAATTTCAGGTGATGGTAATACTAACGATAAAGATGTTACATCAGCTATCGTATTACTAATACTAGCAACACTTTCTGGATCAATTAGAAATGTATCATCCGACAATATTTTTGAGCTCTTTATTATGTTAATTTCCTTTAGACCTTTCATGTTTTCAATTATTGTGCAAAATTGATCACATTCTAAATTAACAGTATCAAATGTAATTGATTTTATAGATTGTCCTATGCTAGAAAGGAAAATGCGGCAATCTTCAATAATAATGGCCTCAAAATATAAATTACGAAAATCTCGTGAACTATAAAAAAATATATCGGCAGGTGACAAAATATCAGAAAGTAGTATTCTTGAAAATTTTAGCACTACATTTTGATTGAATTCTTCAAAACTAGCAGCTGAAAACCTGTAAAAATTAAATTACTGTTCTTAATTTTAAATTGTACTTATATTTTTTGCATCGCCATTACCATTGCCTACACGTTTGTGATGCCGCAAGTATATCGTAAAAATCGAGCTGTCTGTATATTTTTATAAGAATCTAATATGAATTTAGTTAATTAAATTTCTTTCTAATCTAATGAAAACTATTACAAATACCTCCATTGGAAGACTCTGAAAGCCAATCGAATTTTCTCCCATTTTATTTTTTTTTATTTTCGCTTCACAATCAGTTCAGAATCAAAAGCAAAGTATTTAGGTGCGTCTGCGTAAATGTATACAATTTAAATTTACGCAGGCGAATATAATATACCTGTACCTGACCTGTCAAATAATAATTTCGAAATTTGAAATTTTGTTTCGATTTCGATTTTTGGAATAAAAGTTAGCGTTTCCTGAATAGGGTTGGATTGAAATGGGATTATCGTTATAAAAAAACACAAATCCAATCCGCATCGTTTCTACGCACATGGGATTCAATTGACAGTTTTGAACAAATTTATATGATATTTATAATAAAAACAAAAAAAAATTCTACTACATTTTCAATATTTCCTTCAAAATGTTTTATGTTTATTAAATATATTAATTTTGACCTGGTCTTTTTTTAATAAATTTACTTCTTTGCTCAAAATATTATTGTAGCCGCCATATTTTACGATTTTTAACACTACATACACATTTCACATCAAACATTTCAATCAAGTCCGACTAGTTTCGTGGAGTTGAAATGGATTTAACGAAAACTCAACTCAATCCTTGTGTCCATACACAATAATCCGGATTGAACTCGAGTTTAATCGGCATGTACTACGTTTCCATGACGAGTTGAACACGAGTTAGCGTGCATAGAAACGGGTTGAGTTGAGTTGAGTTAGAATGGAAGGAATAATTGATGGTTCCATTTCAACCCAATTTCAACTCAACCCAACTCAACTCGGTAGATGGAAACAAGGTAATGGAAACGTAATAAATATAACAACGTGTAGAGTTTTACGTAAGTTTTGTACTTGAACCCCATGGTAACACGAGTTGAACCCCATGGAAACACGAGTTGAGTTGAGTTTTCGTTAAATCCATTTCAACTCCACGAAACTAGTGGGATTGAGTTGAGTTATGTCATTGTATTAGTAAATTGACATTTTATATCTTTGTATGTGTAAATGAACAAAAAATTATTATTTTTTTAATAATAATTGGCGTCAGGAAGACTTTTTTGGAGTGACGATGAAGTAAAAATTTTAATATCAGTAATGGAGGAGAAAAATATATTAAAATTAATGATATAAATTTAATTATTATGAAATAAAAAAACCTGTTTTATATCGTGTTGCCAGAACTGTCAATTCAACTCAACTCAACTCGAGTTTTTGCATGGAAACGACTGGGGTTGAAATTTGAATTTTTTCAACTGAACGATAACTCAACTCAACTCAACTCCGTGCATGGAAACAAGGTAATGGAAACAAGGTTATAGTGGTAGTTGAGTTGGAATGGAACGAATAATTGATAGTTTCATTTGAAGGAATAATTGATAGTTTCAAATGGATTTTGAAAACTCAACTCAAATCCGCATAGAAACGTAATAATTGTTTTTCAATACCATCCGTTTCTACATACGTCAGTTCTCACTGGGAAGTTTAACATTTACGAAAATTCGACAATCGACATCGACATTTCTATTTTTTATATTTTTATGAGTTATTGACGGGAAAGTTTAATTGCGCGCAGGAAGATTTGTGTATAAAAATTATTTAATCGATAAAAAAACAAAGTGAAATTTTCTTAATTAAAAAACTACAAAGAAATTAAATATAAACAAAGGTTGCTGTGCATAATTATTTATTATAAAAACTTTATTTGGCAAACTGTCATGATAAAGCATTTTGCAGAGGCCTCATTCTAATTAATTAATTATATTTTTCTATTTATGAGGCCTCAAAATTAAATGATTTATATTTAATTATACATATTAATTAATCAATCCACAATGTTTAAAAATTCGAATAAAAGAAAAATCTAATAAGTGAAAAGGGAAAATCAAAATTTTTTATACAATTTCCACTGTACACATTTTTATCTTCTTTTTTTGATTGAAAGCAGAGAAAAATGACAGATGAAGGTGGTGATTTGGATCCCCGTATCCAGGTAAATTAAAAATTATAAAAAATAAATTATTATTTGAGTATAAAAATGTTAAGTGTAGGTACTTGTTCAACGACACGACATAGTGTACTATACTTGTTATAGATCATTTCTGATAAAAAATTTTTTTAGTTTTGATAATAAGTAATGAAAAATCTCTTCACGCAAATACATTTTTTTAACTTCATTTTTTTAATAATATTTATATAATGGGAAATACCAGCACTACACAATCCAAAAAATATTCCAACAACCATGCATATTTTGAATGTTTTTGTTTTCAATTTAAATAAAAGAACGTACCTACCGTAGATAATATTTTTCATTTTTTTTTACCTGCGACGAGTACGAATATATATAAGTTCATAAAATAATTAAAAATGCTTATGATCTCAGCATTTTTTTACTCGCAGTACAGGCATACAAATTTGTATACATATGTATGTATTTTTGTTTTCATTAATCACATTTAAAGAAGATTTGTAATATAACATAAATTTGTAAAAGTATAAACAAATTGTACACATTTAATACATAATAAATCAATTACAATGAAAGTAAAACTCAATCAGATACTAATAAAATATTGATTACATTTAGAACAATTGTTCAATCATAAATTTTGTGATATACTTATTCAACCATTATTTAAGGTGAACATAACAATTGATGTTAAATATAATCGGAAATGTTAAACTTTGTAAATTAATGATTAATATAAGTACTATATTCATTGTCAATTATTCAAAAATTATTCAGTCTTTGAACAAAAAGAAATTATTACAAAAATTAGTTTTTCAAAAATTAATAATTAGTAATATATTTAACTCAAAATCTTTTTGTTAATTAAACCTTGAATATTTCAAATATAGAAGATAGTTTTACTTTTATGGAAAATATTTTCGACAAATTTAATTGTTGGATATAAAAGTTGAAGTAGGTACATAAATATATTTTATATATGAAATTGTCGTTTTTGGAATTTAAAAATAAATTATAAATTTTGTAGTATATTAATATAGGTATATATACAACACTTATAAAATGTATTTAAATTTGTAAGAAGAAGTAATTTTACTTTATTTTTGTACATATACATACATATGTATATTTATATTATACATATATATATATATATATATATATATATATATATATATATATACATATATATATATATATATATATATAAATCTATAGGATTGCGTTCTTTGGATAAATTATGGTTTCCTTGGTTGGATAATAATTTTTCCTGCCATTTAGGTGGACAACATAAGAATTAAGTTTTGTTTTACTTTAATGAATTTGAAAAACTTGTTTTTCATCGCTTCTTTTTCTTTGTTGAGAAAGTAACAGGTCTCTAGACAAATTTAAATTGAAGTATTTTCTTTGTCGAACGTTGAGCAATTAGAGCTTTTAGGGCATTTTTGTATTGCTATTTTTAGTTTATGAAATTTTTTTAAATACCTTAAAAATATTGATATAATTATGTATTTATTAAGTTTTAAATTATAAAAAATATGACTCATAATCTCTTTCTTCCATATTACAGATTGAATTAGAGAATCTCAATTCAGCAACTGATGAAATCAATAAACTTGAAATTGAATTAGAGGTAAGTTAAGTAAAAGTTCACTAACCTTATTTTTCTTTTAAAAATTAATCTAAGATATCTTATTAATATGATATTGTTTTCCATTAATCGTGTGAACTATATTTTTCTGTGCTGCTTCAACTAAATAACCAATTGTAAATAAGATCGATTTCAATATCTAATACAAAAAAAGTAAAGTTTTGTGGGTATCATTAAAAAATTTAACGGGAAGACTTTAAAATAGTTTTTAAACTAATGGTATTTTATCATAAATTTGATGCAATAACAAATAAAAGACAATCTTAGTTTATAAATAAATGAATGGGAATATAATAGATGTTACTTTTTTAATGTTTTCGATAATTTATTTGTGTACTTCCTCCGCACGTTTTTCATCTACGCATAATTTGATTACAGTAGCATTAACCTCCGCTTGAAATACTGTTTCTAAGATGCCTAGACTTTCTGATATTTTAAACTTTCTCCTCCTTCCTTACACCTTTTCCAATGCTCGAGTAGATCTAGATTTACGGACAATTATTTATCGGAAACAATTTGTCGTAAGAAATGTTATTGTTACTAATGCGGGTAAAAATAATATTCCTTACGACAAATTGGTTTTACCCAATTTTAATAATTAATTACTGATTTTTCGTCTTACATATATTATTACTATTATATATTTATGTAAAAGATACTATAATATATTGATGAGTTAAGCTTCTTCACTATAATAGTCCTGAACTCCTACTTATTAATTTATTTCTACTTCATTCCCACCCGAAAAATGTTTCTTATTTGCACGTCAATTACTTAACAGCCTCACCTCATAGATATGGCCTCTCAAATATTGCAATATATAAATAGCGAAAAATTTATTCTAATTTTCTCATTTGTCTTTTTTCTTTTTATAAATTATCATGAACTAAAAAAACACTAAAAATAATACCCAGAAAAAGTACAAAAAAAAAGGATAAGAGTTATATACTATACCACGTATACCACGTTCATGTCGTTAATCCTGGGTTTAAAGCAAAGTGTAGAACGACATTTACTCATGTAAAACTAGTACAAAAAAATGTTCTATATAATATACGATAATCGTTATTACGATAAATTGTTCTTACGATAAATGGTTTTACGATAAATTGTCCGGCACCTCAATATTATGTACAAACTCTTAGTCTCAGTAATTAGAGAAAACATATTTTAAACAAAAATCACATGTTTCACCTGTTGTAATTTAAATATGTATGTAACAATATTACGAATAAAAAATGGTTCTCATTTTTGTAGGAAGCAAATTCAACTTTTAACATTCTTTTGAATGAGTCAACTCGTCGACTTAAATTATTATCGAAAAAATTTGGTAATTGTATTGAAAAGGCTCGGCCATATTATGATGCATTGGAAATGGCACGTGAAGCACAAATTGAATGCCAGAAAGCCGCTGTTAAATTCCAGAGAGCCAATGGTTAATAAATTTGTTGCTTATTAAAGTTATTCATGTTATATAAATTTATTCTCAAATAGAAATTCATGCTGCCGCTAAGGAAACAGTTGCCTTAGCTGAACAAAGATTTATGAGCAATTCGCATGAATGGAAATTCGATAATGCATGGCAAGAGATGTTAAATCATGCTACACAAAAAGTTATGGATGCTGAAATAAAAAAAGGTGAATGTCATGCTGAACATCAGAAAAAAGCACAAATTTTTAATGCTGCTGAATTAAAGGTTTGATAATTTTGAGTAATACTTATTTGAATTTTTATCATTTTTTTATAGGTACAACAATTGGAAGAACGTTTTCGACGTAGTATACAAAAATCTAGACCATATTTTGAAGAAAAACAAATTTGCCAAGATCAACTACAAACACAAAAGAATAGAATCCATGAATTACAAGCTCATGTACAGGTATCCAAAACAACTTACTCTACAGCATTACGAAATTTGGAACATATTAGTGAAGAAATTCATAAGAAACGAGGGGATTTATGTATGGTGGCACCACCAGGACCACGAGAACCTGGTGTTGGTGCAGAACTCTCTTTGGATTTTAATTTTGAATTAGAAAAATGTGATCATCCATCGGTTATGAGTAGCGAAATATCATTACAATATTTACCAAATAGTACTACAACAACAAATTCAAGTCAAATGGATCTTGGAGATGATATTGAAAGTGATTTTGATGAATCTGATGAATGTCGTATTTTTAGTGGTGTTGATAGTTATAGAAGTACTTTATCAACAACAAATTCTTTCCCAGTCGAAGATGATGTAGAAAAATTAAAAGCACATGTCAGAAATTTGGCTGTACGACCAGTTGAAGGTGGTGATGGTCAACAGGAACATGATGTTTGGGAAAATGAATTGAATGCAACTGTTAATAAATTGGATCATTTAATGATGTTAAAAGAATCTACCACCTCTGTTAAATTAAATCGAAATAATGATAATAGTAAAAATAAAACAATTGATAAGCTTCCAGTAAATAAGCAAATAATAATTAATCAGCCTAATAATTCTGATGATGTTACTAGTTTGCCAGCAACACCACAAAAATTACCAGCCATTAAAATGCTTCAAAAATCTGATCCTTTGCCGTCAGTAAATGTTTCAATGCGTGAATTACCTTTGTTGGCAAGACTTTCAACTGAAGTTATCGATAAACAAATGGGATATATGAAACAACGGCGAAGATCATTGGAATAAATAATTAAAGCAAATAAAAATATATTCCAGTATTACTAAAAGTAATGAATGAACAAAACAAACTATCTTTTTATTGTCTAAAAACGTTTATTATTAATAGGATTTAAAACATAGTAACGCAAACTAATTCATATTAATTATAAAAAAAGATAAAAATGTTGGAAAGAATATTTCAAAATACAGAATTTAATCTTATATTGACAGATTAGTGATTTAATTTTTGCAATATTTGCATATCTTAGAGAAATATTTTAAAATATATATAATTAAATATAACTGTGTTAAAACATTTCATTAAATTCTTGATGATATATAAATGAAAATAATTCCAATTATTATAAGCTTTTTAAAGCTCCTTTAATGATTTATCAATCACCATTTTAATTTGTATTTTTTTTTTATGTTTTTCAATTGAGATATAAAATAGTGAGACTAATTTTTTTTTTAAATTACACAAATATGAAATTTTATTTGGGAGTAATAAATAAAATAAAAAACTAAAAATAAAATATAGTTACTTGAATCGAAATATAAAAAATGTCGAGAGCATTGAAAGAAATTTGTACAGTTTTTTTATATTATTAATTTAATGCCATTTTCAAATTCCGCCCAAATGTTCAACAATCATTCAAAAATTATTAAAAAAAAAACGAAGTTAAAATATAAACCTCCTTTGAATTTTGAATAACTTCTAATTCTCATTAATTTAAGTCAATTTAGACAACCGTTCTGCAAAAAACTTAATATGTAATTGTTAAAAAATTTATAATATATATTTATTTAAATAAGTAAGAAAAAAATTTAATCCAAATATAATAAATTAGTTTTTCTTAAAAACTAAAAAAAAAAGAATAGTGTATAAAACTGAATAAAATACTTTTTTTTTTTTAAATTATTATAAAGATAAAAATCGTTATATATATGTGCCGGTTATTATGAAAGTGGTCTAAGTCAAGAATTCAAAAAAATACATTTTTTGCTTAGTATTATTTACAATATTGTTATCTGAATCACAATCATAAAGATTTCGTAGAACGCGAACTGTTAGCTTGAATTAGTTTTTGATTCGATAATCAAAATCATTCGTATTTTTAAATTTATCCAAACACAGATCTAAATATCTCGAATCGAAAAATATATGTCTCAGCTCAGACCACTGTCATAATCACCGGCACATATATAGTCAGTTCATATTTTTGTTTGTCATCACCACGAGAATATTTTATAGGCTTAGTTTTTTTTTATTCAGGTGGTTTTTTATGCGCTCCCCAGCCATGAAAACATTTTGTAAAACGTTTTGATTCTTTATTTTTCAATGTTAAAAATAACTTTCTTGGTTTTTCCGCTTGTTTTATTCTCAAATGTTGAATATAAACCTGAATTTGTATCAATAATTAAATTTAAAAAAATAATAATTAAAAAAATAATTACTTGTGCTGATTTATATGCCAATTTAATTTCAACTTCACTACATTTGGAACCCAGCCATAGAAAAACTTGTTCACCATTATCCAATATCATTATATCATCATCAGCTAAATCATCTTGACAAAAATCTGAACATTTTTCGGCAACCGTAAAATAACCTTTTTCATTCGAACAGCGAAATAATCTTGTAAAATTCATAAATTCGGCATCGTGATCGTATGGTTTACGACCACCTAAAGCAACCCAGAAAAAGTTTTCAGGCTCTTCGCCTTCATTTAGAATCTTTTTTGTTTACAACTATTTTATTAACACAATTTCAAATAATTTCATATAAAATTTACCTGCAAACTAACCCAAGGATTATTAAACATATCTTCAGCTATTTCTTGAACTAATTTTGATTCTTCAGGTGCTGATTTTGAACCAAGCCAAACGTAAACTATTCCAGACTGCGATTCATCGTCAGATTTAAATGGCACATAAAGAATATAACTAAAATTTTATGTAATTATTATTTTTTATAATTGTATTTAATAATTGAAATGAAATTAAAGCAAATAATTACTTAAAATCAGAATTTAAATATGACGCATCTGGTGATATTTGTATTAATCTTGTACACAAAGCACCACCATTAGACCTTAAATGGAAAAATTCGACAGGGGCTTTCCCATCTAGCGTTTTTAATTTGTCCTTTCGTTTTCCCGATCGAATTATAAATTTCCTTTTAAAATGTGCCATAAATTTTAAACTCTCCTGTTGTTGATGAATTCGGATTACCTCTAATTCTTCACCTAACATTGATTTAAACTTTTTTTGTAGTGTAAAAGTAAATGTTAACCATCCCATATTGCCTGCATCTCGACCCTGCCAAAAATATACAACACATTGAATTTCATCTTCTGGTGGTAGTTTGCTTTCATCAACATTTTCTTCATCTTCATCAACAGGAATATAATAACGACACAAAAATACATAACACTCTGATGTATAAAAATGGCCCAGTTCTTCTTCTGGCAATCGTACAAATTTCTTCCCCTCCAATACAAACGATTCCATAGATTCTAAATCATAGTTCCATTCTTCTTCTAATTGTTCAGCTTCTGGTAATGTCATGGATTGTTGTCGTGGCATAAATAAGGCAGCTAAATCAGCACGAGTTTCTTGTTGTTTAGCCCATTTTGTTAAGTCGGCACCAGTTTTTGCGACAGATGTTGCAGTTCTAGTAAAATCAACCGCCATTACTTCATCCCAACCAATGAATTTTGATTTGAAAATTTGTGATTCCGTGCCTTCTTGAACGCGAGTCACTAAGGAATATTCGGGCCTATTAATCATATTGAAAAGTTCACGGGACAGTTTAACAGCTGCAGCACGAACCAAACGTGTTGATTTCTTACCAAACCAAACAAACAAATCAGAAAAGCAATCAAGTAAATAAACATTTTTGCTATTTAATAGAGTATGAACGAGTTTTTGTCCAGGTATTTCAACTTGTGGTAATTCCAAATATCCCATTCCAAGTTGTACTGTATACAAACGTGGACAAATTGGTGCAAAATATTCACTGACATGCTGTAAGATTTTCTGTTTTGGAGCAGTTTCAGGATCAGCGCCTAAAAGTTTCCAAAACTCAATACTTTCAATTCCTTGTTCTTCCATTATAATTTCAGCTTTATTCTTCCTTTCGTTTTTATTAATTTTTTCGGCTAATAAACGTGACTTAGATTTTAATGTGTTTTTCGAACATTTTCCATACCACATGAATATTTTTAATCCAGTGTCTAACACAAAATTATATCGTGGATCTAAAGCACTTAAATCAACAGCAACAAGTTCCAAGTGGATAGAAGAACCAGCAGCATGAACACGATATAATCTAGTTGTATAAATCATATCATCGATTGTATAAAAACCGGTAGCTATAATTATAAAAAAATTAATATTAATACAAAATTAAGAAAATAAAAATAAAAATTTAATTGACATGTTCGACCACCAGCAATGTAGGTAACTTCAGTATCGAATAAGGCCAGGAATTCTTCCGATTCATCACCTATAATTGCAAATTTGTTTTAATTATTTTATTGTCTTAATTAATAATAAATTATTGCCTTGTTCTTCTCTAATTGTTCGACATCTTGCACCCAAATAATTTCTCAAATTCACTGCATGAATAGCTGCACAAGCTCTCTTATCTAACGTTGCCTGATTACCAATTAGAAAATATATTTCCCAAGTCAGTTGTCCCAAATCATCATATGTTGTTTTTAATATAATATAACAATCACCTTCGTAAAATTTACCATGTGTACATTCATCCACTTTATTTGGCACAAAATTTTCAATTTCCCAAATTGTCAGCCCAGGCAACTGTCCATCGTCTTTATCAAATATCTTTGAATAATCTAATGGTGGTTTCTCAAAAGATTCATCCCATTTCTTTGGCTTTAAACTTTCTGGCTTCTGTGCAATACCATCTTCATTCCAGGCACTACCGGTATCACGATCTTTCGCTACATCTTTCATACCTTTAAGTATTTTTGCAGAATCTTGTTCAGTATCAGTACGAGGGCCACGCCGTAATCGGATTTTTCTAGCAATTGGATCTGATTTACCTGTATTACTAACTGGAATAGATGGTGGTACATTAGCACCAGCCAATCGTAATTGGGTTTGTAATGAGAAATCAATGTTATAAAATTCAATACCAGATCCTTTTATTGTTTCAGTTGGTTTTGGTGGCATTATTAAATCTGGATTATTTCTTAAATCTAATTGATCCAAATCTGATAATAAATGTATTGCTTCAGGCAATGTAATTAAACGATTCGAACTTAAATTTAATTTTCTTAATGCACCACATCTACATAAGCCTTCTGGCACCATTTCCAATTGATTATTCGATGCTGAGAACACTTCCAGACTACATAGCTTACCAATACCAGATGGTATTCCTTCGAAATCTAATTTGTTATCGTTGATAAACAAACGACGAAGATTTGTTAATTTACAGATTGTTGCTGGCAATGACTGCATTTGATTACGTGATAAATTTAATGTTTCCAAATTTTGCCAAAATTCAACACTTGTTGATAATTCTGTTATTAAATTATCACTTAAATTCAAACGTTTTAATGTTGACATATTATACAAACAATCTGGTATTTTTGGTAATGAATTTTGTGATAAATCTAATTCAGCTAAATTAGATAGACTATCCAATGTGGTGGGAAAATTAAGTAATGTTCGTTGTGTATTTCGCATATTTAATACTTCTAGATGTTGTAGAGATGGTAATTGTCGTAATTGAAATAATTCTAGTGGATTATCAGCTAAAATTAATGTTTGTAAATTAGCTAAACGTCGTGTTTGTGGTGGTAAAGTCTCTAATTTATTATGTGATAAATCCAAAAATAATAGATCTGTTAATTGTATAAAAAGTGCTGTTGGAATTGTTTCAATTTGATTATAGCTTAAATTTAAAACAAGTAAATTTTTGGCACGTTCTAATCCTTCGGGTATTTCCTTTAATTTATTATGTGACAAATCAAGTGTTGTTAATTCATCAAGTTGAAAAAGTTCAGGTGGTATTCCCGAACTTTTTACTTGATTATGACGTAAATTAAGTGTCCGAAGACAACCTAATTCTGTAAGTTCACCAAATAGTTTTTCCAATTTATTATATTTTAATGAAAGATGTTCTAATTTATAAAGATTTCCCATTTCTTCGGGTATTTCTTTCAACTGAGTTCTGTCCAATTTAAGCCACTGAACACGCGTCATAAGACGCATTGCTGTTGGAAATTGGTCATCCTAAAAATAATTTTGTGTTTGATAAAAGTAGTTTGTTTGTAAACAAAAAAAAATATTAATCATCCATCCACTTCTTGAACTAAATTTTTGACAATTGGTTGACAGATGACTCAATCACTTTCATAATTAATTTAAGTTTTAAAACTCAAGGTATCAAATTAAATTGATCATTTCCCTTCCCGAAATAATGAATTACAAAATTTAGCAATAATTAAATATTAATTAAAATGATTTTCGAACTTACACTAAAGTTATTTTTAGTAAAATCGACACCCCGAATAAAAGGAAGCACACCAGTATTCGCCATCTTTTAAAATTTACATAAGAGAACTGACTTTTTGTACACACATCCACTCCACATGTGACATGACATCATACGTCATACCATACACCCACTATACCCACAGAGAACAGTGTTTTCTTTCATTTCATTCCGAATATTCCGAACGCGCCTAAAATATGTCACAAAACATTAGATTGTCAAAAAACTTCTTTTTATTCATTCCATATTCTTACTATTCCTTCTATTCTGTGTAATATTTGTCTCACACTTTTTCGTATTAAATTAGCCTTTTTTATAAATATTTTCTCCAGATTATTTTATTTACTTTCTTAATAATTTAAATTGTAATTTTACCACTCAAAATTTAATTTATATGTTGACATATGTAAATAAATTTATCTCTTTTCAAGGTTTCCAAAAATTCCGCTAGGTGTCATGCTTCCATTTCGTTTCCTCTTTAAAAAAAATAAAAACGTGCTCGCTCCGCCTCCGTGAAACTAATTAAATGACATTGGAATTGGATATGGATTTGATTTTTTTTCTTTCGTACGTAAACAAAATCTAAGGACAACGTGATATTGTTTAAAAATAAAAATGTTAAAAGACAAGAGAATTGATTTGATTTCAACTATAGAAGATGAGCAGGAAGTTGAGAATTTTTCCGAAGATTCTGATGTTGAAGTGGAGGTTTGTTATAAAAATTAATTAACAGTATAAAATCAAAAATGTAACCTTAATTATTTTGTAGTATCAGCCGACAAAATTGAAACATAAAAAAATTACCGAGTTTGATAATGGATTTGAATTTGTTTCATCAATTAAGGAATATAATCATGATACATGGGATGATTTAATGAAATATGTGAAACGTAAAGCTCGAACTAAAACCGATGATAAAATTGCTGAAAGATTAAAAAATCGAAATGATGGTGAAGAAGATGAAATGTCAGATACTAGTGATGAGGTAATATAACATAAAACACAACTATTTATATAATAAAACTTCAGTATCATTATTGAAAAATTAATTTCAGATTGATTTATCCGAGGATGAATTGAAACATGATGGTTTAAGACTTCGTGAGAACAAATTGTCGAAAAGATCGCAAAGGAAAAAATCAGCAGGATTGAAATTCAAAGAAGATGAGGAGGAAAATGATAAATATATTTTTGAAGAAGGAGATAAGAATGATGAAATCACATCATTTTATCAAATGAATATATCAAGACCATTAATGAAAGCTATAGGTGTACTTGGTTTTATCTATCCGACACCGATACAAGCTGCAACAATTCCAATTGGTTTGTTGGGTCGTGATATTTGTGGTTGTGCTGCAACAGGAACTGGAAAAACTGCCGCATATATGTTACCAACACTAGAACGATTACTTTATCGCCCAATGAATAATAAGACAATAACAAGAGTTTTAGTGTTGGTGCCAACACGTGAATTAGGCGCTCAAGTATATCAAGTAACAAGACAATTAAGTCAATTTACCACGATTGATATTGGTTTGGCTATTGGTGGTTTAGATGTAAAAGCCCAGGAAAATGTATTGAGACAGAACCCGGATATTGTAATAGCAACACCAGGACGTTTAATTGATCACATTAAAAATACGCCGAGTTTTAGTTTAGATTCTATTGAGGTAAATTTTAATTAAATACATGGAGTTTTTCTTCAATTTCTTAACATGATGACTATTCTCCTTGCGCTCTGATTAAAAATTTTTAAAGAAATTTTATATTTGCGGAAAGTTTTCGCAGTCTTTCTTCATGTTAAAGAAAGTCCTGAAAAATAAAATTTTTATTAAATAAAATTAAATTTATGTTATACAAATTTTCTAACTAATATTTATATAAAAGGTTCTTATTCTGGACGAAGCTGATCGAATGCTTGATGAATATTTTGCTGAACAAATGAAAGAAATTATTAATTCATGTTCAAAAACCCGACAAACAATGCTATTCTCTGCCACAATGACGGAACAAGTAAAAGATTTAGCTGCGGTATCATTAGATAAACCAGTTAAAGTGTTTGTAAATACAAATCAAACAGTAGCATTTAATTTACGCCAAGAATTTATAAGGATACGTGAAGACAAGGAAGGTGATCGTGAACCAATTTTAGCTGCATTAATTTGTCGTACATTTCATGATCATTGTATGGTATTTGTTCAAACTAAAAAACAAGCTCATCGCCTCCATATTTTACTTGGTTTAATGGGTGTACGAGCTGGTGAATTACATGGTAATCTAACACAACAACAACGTCTTGAATCATTGAAAAAATTTAAAGAAGAACAAATAGATATATTAATTGCAACTGATGTGGCTGCTCGTGGTTTGGATATAGCTGGTGTAAAAACGGTTATAAATTTTGTCATGCCAATTACAACTGAACATTATATACATAGAGTTGGACGTACTGCTCGTGCTGGAAAAGCTGGTATTTCAGTATCATTAGCTGGTGAAAAGGAAAGAAAAATTGTTAAAGATATTATTAAGAATGCAGAAAATTCAGTTAAAAATCGAATTATTCCACCAGAAATAATTGAAAAATATAGAAGAAAGTTAATATCATTAGAACCAGAAATACGTTAGTAATATTTTTTAATAAAATAAAATAATATTTCTATTTTGTTTTTCTATTTTAAGAAAATATTTTGGACGAAGAATCAAGCGAACGACAAATGGCTAAAGCTGAACAACAACTTTCAAAAACTGAAAGAAAATTGTTGGGTGAACAAATTGAAAAACGTGATTGGTTCCAAACTAAAAGACAACGGGAAGATGAAAAAACACGACTTTCTATTAATCCAAAGAAAACTGAAGGTCCGCAGCAGCAACAGAAAGGTGTTAAACGTAAAAAACCAGAATATGGTGGGGATGGAGAAGATGGTCCACCAGTTGAGGAATTACATAAGAAAAAAAAGAAAAAGGAAGAGAAGCCTAAATCTCCAGAACAATTGGCTAAAGAACGTGCCTTAAAAGAATTAGAAAAGGTTTCTTTGGTACAAGCAAAAATAGCAAAAATTAAAAAACGGCCAGAACGTTTGAATGCATGTAGTGACGGGCAGAAATTTAAGAAAACTGATAATCTGAATGTAAAAAAGAAACGATCTACATTTTCACAGGATTTAACAGATGTGACTAAAGGGGGAGCAAAAAGAATAAGGTAAAATTACAGTTAGAAAAAATTAAAGCAAAATTGGAGTAAATATTAAATTCTAATTTTAGATCAGACGCCAACCGACATCAGAAATTTGCTAAAATTCAAGCGCGAAAAAAAACAAGTCAAGTAAAATTAGCAAATAAAGCGGGAAAAAATAAATTTAACAAAGGTAAAGGTTTTGGAGGACCACGATTTTCAAAAAAGAACAAGTAAAATATGGAAAGAAAACTATTATTTTTTTATATATAATAAATAAAATATTAAAATAAAATTTGAACTTTGAAGTTTTAGTATCATATATCAAAATTGGACCAATAAGATGGTTTATTTATTTGGTGTGATTCATGTTTTTTTGGTTATAAATAATACATAAAGTTTCGTCTTATTGTGAAAGTAATTTTCCTATTTTACAGTTTTGTATAATGTATGTTCATTTATTAAAATCACTTATAATATGACATAATTATAAGTGTAGTAAAAAAATCTACTATTATTGCACATATTGAAAATTTAATTTTAAAGAATTATTAAAATAATAATTTCTTTTACATTACAATGCACAAACAAATAATAAATAAATAAAATTGATTATCAAGATCATTTAGAAAATATTTTTTTTTTTCAGTTTTCTTAAATGATTTACTAAAAGTGGTAGACACATTGTAGTGAATATTTTTATAATATAAAACTGTAAAATATTGTTTTAGCTTAACTAGTAACTAGTATTTTGTTTTAGCTATTTTAGCTTTAGCTTTTAGCTTGAGAAATTGTTTTAGCTTAACTAGTATTTTAATTATTTTGAAATTTCATGAGTATGTAATCTTTAAAAAAAATTTGACATTCTTATTTGTCGTTACTTTTTCTTTAATGGAAATTATAGTATTGGAAATAATATAATAATGATCCAATTAAAATGTCGCGAACATATCAGTATTCTACTGTTTTCCTTATTTGAAAGATATCACATTTTCATAAGTTGATGAACGATCTATATTTATATTACGTAGAGTTGGTATATTTCTCATTATAAAATCACTATCTGCATTGATACGAGTACAACGATTAAGCGATAAACACTGAAAAATAAAGTCATGAAAATTTATTAAATTAATTAAAATTAATATCGATGTTTTTACCTGTAAATATTTGCAGTGAACTATAATTGAATCTATACTGTGGTTAGATAATTGTCGGCAACCACTTATATTCAATATTCTTAATCTTTTAAAACCTTTAGCTATATATTGAATAGATCTATCACTGAATGCACAATCTGAGATATCTAAATCTTCAATAGCTGGACAATTTTTTATTAAATATTGTATACCCGTATCTGTTAATTGAGTACAATTTGCTAATATTATGCGTCTCAATTCCAAAAATTTTAGACCAACTTCTAATGAAATATCGGAAACTTTACATCCTTGTAAATTAATTGATTGTAAGCCTCTTAATAATTGAACACCATACAATTCTTTATTATTACTTAACACATAAATAGCTTTAATAGCTTTTCTTTTTTCCGTATCTTGTACAATTTCTTCTTCAGCTGTACTACGTAAACATATTTTCATACTACTCCTAATATTGTTCCTACCATCCATAGGTGGTGGTGGGGTTGGTATTGGTGGAATTGCTATTAATGGTAATGAGCTTGCTCCTTCAGATGCATCTTCATTATCTACTGTAGATGGTGATAGTGTTGGCAATTGTTCTTTTAATGGTGGTGTAAATTTAATTTCTGATTGTGCTCTTGGATCAATATAAAATCCATCAACATATATTGATGAAGTACAGCCGCCACCAGATGATGAGGATGTACTACGTTGATTAGGTGATGTCGGTTTAATATTTATTCCTGTTAAAGCATCATCATTAACTAATATACATCCTTCAAGATCTAAACTTCTTAATAATTTTAAATTTACAGTTATAGCTTGAACTGAAATATTAGTTACACCATTTATACAATGACCAATATCTAATACACGTAAATTTATTAAATTTGTTGCAATTTGTATAATACATTCTTCACAAACATCTATAGCAACCATATATAATTCTTCTAAACATGTATTTTTATTTTTAACCAAATCATTTAAATATCCATCAGTTGACATACCATCACATAATGATATGTCTAATACTTTTAATTTTCTTGCTCTTGCCAATAACGTAGAACTTAAATTTGTTAATTTACGGCATCTTCTTAAATAAAATTTTTCTAATAATAATAAATTATCAGTTACAAGTTTAATACATGCATCCGTTATACCATCACAATTTGATATATTTAATTCAATAATATTTCTTTGTAGTTCTGTAAATAATTGTAAGCCATTTCGATTTAATTGACGACAAAAATTAAATTTTACAATTTTCAATATTAAACTATTTGTACGAGATAATGTTTCTAATGAAGATCCACCAACTAATGTATGACTTAAATCCAATTCATTTATTGTTGATGCATGACTTTCAATTACTCTTAATACAAATTTAAATGTTAATATTGATTCACTTGGTGTATTTGCTAAGTCTGGTGGATAAAAACGACGTTGAATTGCTGTATGATATGCAACATGACAACCACATAAATCCAATTTTTCAATACAATTTATTAATGTTGTCATACGAATTAATATTGCATCGGATAAATATTGATTTTTTCTTAATGATAATTTTTTAATATGATGAAACCAATCTTTCATAAAATCACGATCATTTTCTGATTCTAAAAATTGTCCAGCCATAAATAATGATGTACAATTTTCAATTGTTAAATCATTAATATTTGGTAATTGTCTAACAATTCTATAAAACTGTCTATTTGTAATATCACTTGATATAAATATTAATTTATTAACAGTTTTACTTAATGTGTGAAAAAATCCTTGTAGTGATCCAAAATTAGTTTCATCTAAATATAAATTATGATAACAACGTAGTGTGCGAACAAATAATTCACCAGGTATTGATGTATCATCTAAACATGTTCTTAAGATTTTTAAAAAAACTTTTGTTTGAAATTCATTACTTTCAGATGCTTGTAACCATCGGCGACATGCCAATGATGCAGCTTGTATGTCATAAAAATTTAAATATCGGAAAATTTTTAATATAATCTGTAAAAAAAATCACGTGTGAGTTTTATGTACATTTTGTCTAAAAAAATTCAGTAATCGTGTAACTGTATAAAATAAGTAGAAGGTACACTACACATACATAATATTTAATATTTTTAGATAGTAGATTGTAGATAATCGTTCCATTTTAAAATTAATTATGTATTTTCGGGTTAATTTTTTTTAGTAATTTATCAAAATTTGATTTTAACTTACTTCCATCGGTAAATTTGCAAAGCCTGGTTGATAATTCCCACACCTATCACTGTAATCAAAGGCTGCTGCTGATGATGTGCTAGGTTCCATTTCCATTTTGTGTTAGTTAGAATCATTTGACAATAAAAGTTTATTATGAATTCTTTTTTTAACTTTCATTTAATATTAATAAAACTTTTGTGTTCAGCAGCCCAGAAATTATAAAAGTACTCTCAGTACATTACGATTACATTAATTGAATAAAAAAAACCTTTTTTATGGTGAACTTTTTTTATATGTTTAAATGTCAAAAACACCTGATATTTTAGAATTGCGCTATTGCGCATGACCTTGAAAAATGTAAATAAAAATATAGTTATTATTATACCCCTTTAAGAAAAATAAGCGAATTCGCTTTTGGCGAACCGTATACGAACTAGATAAGTAACGCCTTTTTAAAATAAACTTTATAACTTCATAACAAAAATAAACAGGAGTGACGAAGGTTGTGTCTTATAATAGTATTTTGTGAAATATAATAAAATAAATATTAATAAGTAATTTTGTGTTTTATATAATAAATTAAGTAATAAAATTTAAAAAAATTAAATCAGTGGTGAAATAATTATTTATTGTTAAAAATTATATTTTTTATATGAAATAAATGCTAAAAAAATAACTTTTCCGTATTTTTATTTCTAGAAATAAAATCAGTTCGTAAACGAACCGAATTTGGCGGTTCCAAAACGAATCGTGGCGGCGTTTCGTAAACGAACCGATTTTGGCGAACTCTTGGCGTTACGTTTTTTTTTCTACTGTTCTTATTCTAACATTTACGTTTCCGGTTCGCTTACGAACTGCCAAGGCGGTTCGTAAACGAACTCATATATGAAGAAAAGACTTCGCCGGCGGTTCGTTTACGGTTCGCTTTTCTTAAAGGGACGGTGTGTTTCTTATTGCTCAGATTATGCTCAGATCAATGCTTCGTATTTCAATTTCAGATTAGTATTAATTTTTTTGTGGGGAGAAAAAATATTTCTGGGTGGGTGATGCTAAACAATCTGGAGACTATGGCGTAAAAGACGGGTTTAATAAAAGAATATAGGGTTCGAAAGGAATATCAAAAATTAGTTTTAAAAAATTTATTGTATTCGTTCGTTAAGTTACAATACAATTGCAATCACGATGTTTTAATAAAAACGTAATCGTCGTAACACGTAACGCAACGTAACTCATAACCTTTTAGATTTGAGAATGAGAGCTTCATAGAGAACCAATCATTTTATAGGTCTGTCTGCTGAATCGAATGTGTGGTGGGTTAAACGTTGAAGGGTCCGTATCCGTACCGTATTATAATTTTTGATTCAATAATTTAGGAATTTTGCTAATCTAATGTCATTTTTTATAAAAAATATTTAATTTTTAAACTACATATAAGATATAAACTTTAATTTTTCTAATATCGTGAGAAAATTTGCTAAAAGATAAAATTAAGATAAAAGTTCGTACAATATAATCAAATCCAAATATATGTATGAATCCCCCTTAAAAAATAAATGAAAAAAAGTCAAACAGATTATTTAAAATTTTCCCATCGCAAGTCGCAGGCAGAAGCAACCCCCCAAAGAGTGAGCACAGCATGTATAAGTAAATTGAACTATATGTTCTATGCCATGGGTTGGGTGTATGTAGTATGTGAATGTGTGTGTAATATACGAATACGAAAAGAGAAATTCCCTATTTGGATCTCATCTCATATCTCATTCTCAATTCTCAATTGCCAACCAACACCAACCAAACCAACCCCTAACTCTACTAACTAAACCTAAATATAAGAGAGAAATTTTAACCCTTCTTTTTGCAATAACTTTACTCTACTGCTATAACTCTACCAACTTTTCAAGATATCTCTTCTCTACGTATTATATTATGATATGAATATGATGCTGATTGCTGATCTGATCTCTGATCTGATCTGACTTCTGATTCTGATTACATACATAATATGTAATGTATATGAAAATCAATGTGGCACATTATGCTGTTGCTGCGCCTATAGTGGTTACAAAACTTCCTTGAATTGTACTTTTTTTATATATAAAAAATTTGGAAAATTTCAGTTAATAAGGGTTGACCGCGGAAACTGGGCTAAAGAGAAAAAAAAATTTGTATTTTGAAAGAGAAAATATAGTTTTTTTTTGAGTGAGTAAAAGATGAAAACGGAGGGGAATTTTTGTTAAGTGGTGTGGTAGTATTTATCATTTGCAAAAAAAGAATTATTTACTCGTATCTTATCTTGTAGTGCTGTGCATTCTTTCAACGTTGTTTGACGACTAAACAATTCTTATATAAGCAATTTCCGCCGGAACTAAATTTATATACATAATAAGAGATAAATAAATAAATTAAAAAAAAAATATACAAAAATTTATTTAAAACAAGTTACTTTTTGAGTAAAAGCACGTGGATAAACTTCCTTTAATTACTGAGTGTCTTACTGTTTTTAAATTATTAATTTTTTGCATACTTATAGGCAAACTTTAATATCATCAATTTGTTAATTATGTATGTACATATGTACAAAATATTGTAAGTATAGATAAGTGATGTTAATAATTTTATAATAAGAAATAATTATTCAAAGTGTAAATTTGATGACAATAAAAAAGATAAATTGTGTTAAACTTTCATAGTGGATGAAATTAAAAAAGCAATAATGTCTCGACGGAAACAGTCTAAACCACGAGCAGTTTTAAAACGTAAGAAATTTTTTTAACTTTTTTTATACAAATTTGAATAAAATTTTAAGTTATATCTTTTATAAAAATATTATTAGAGGTAAAAGAAAAATTGCTATCCAAAATTCCCATTCATGAATAATATCAAAACCGAAGTGATTAAATTAAAAGATATATGTTTTGTTTTTGTTCTGTTTTGCCTCTTGTGTGCTTGGTCGTAATCCAATTTTCCTAATATTTTACTAAAGGTTCCATTAAACTGGCTACCCAGTAACAACTTTCCTTTCCATACTAAAGAATAATTTAGTTCATATCCTATGCAAAGTTATAATAGTACAAAAAATATCTATATAGATATAGTATAGATATAGATATAGATATCACCATTCTCTGTGTAAAAACCATAGTCTCTATTTCTCTTGGGAATTTCCTTACCCAAGGGGACTCCCTTGAGTATTACTTGCTGCTTGCTGGTAACATCAATTTTATAATATATATATATATATATATTTATATTTATATATATGTATGTATATATACATGTATGTATCTATATCTATATGTACTATTAAATATATTATTTTTGTTCATTCTGTTAAGAGATTTTATATATTAAAGCTTTGTTATGTGTTTTTTTTGTTATTTGGTTATTTACCAAAAAAATAAAAAATTCAGTGCCGTGGAAAAAGTGTACAAAGAAAACTTTAAGGAGTTCCTTATCTTTCAGTTTTCAAAATATATTATTTATATATATCCCTTCTGGATAAGGGATATATGGACTAACAATAATAAATTGTTTCAATTAATAGGTAATAGTTTATCTACAGAAGCAAAAGCAACCTATAGAACTCTTTGGTTTGCTTCTGTAAAGATATAGACTATTGGTTAGGAAAGTCAAATTTGAAATGGAAATTTCATTTGTTCTACCTACTTTATAATTCTATGTATACATGTTATTATTAATCTATGAAAGAAGCAACTTATGATTTGGAACTATGGTTCATACCATATAAAATGACAAATGAAAATTAGAAAAAACTATGCTGTGAATGTGAAGGTTGTGAATTACATATTCCCCTAAATCCACTCCAATTCATATGTCCCATACGAAATATATAGAGAAAAATTAATTTTCGTAAAAATAAAAAGCTATGCCTTTACTTTGAAAAATCTTGAAAGTATTTGAAATATTCATAGTATGTATAATTAAATAGAAACATTGTCAAGAATTGTTACAGATATTTAAAGATTTATAAAATTATCTAAAGATTTATAAAATATAATTAACTTCAAAATTCATAATTTTCCTAAAAGAAAATATTTGCTTTTTGTGGAAAATTATTTCAAATACACTTTCCAATTAAAAGAAAATTAATTTGTTTCTATTTATTAATATAAATTGATAGCGTTTTTATAGAAAATTATTAATGTTTCTCTTATACCAATATATACATATATATACATATTTTTATACAAATGACAAAAAATCAATGGTAATATGTTATAAACAGAAGGGTATAGTAAAAATTATAAATTTACATTATGTTGATATACGAAAACGAGTATATAAATCCAACTATAGTTTAATATGTTCTTACTTCTAGTATGATAAAACCAAACCTCTCCTCTCAAAACAATACAAAAAAGAAGAAGAGATAAGTGCAACAAGACCATTGGTTTTCTAAATGGCAATCTAGAGATTAGTTTGGCTTTTCTAAAAAAAACAATTTTTTATTTAAAAATCGAATTATATTTTTCCATAGTCCTTTTTAATTTTATCCACATTTGCTTAGAATATATATGTGCATATATGTATAGGGGTGGATAGCGTATAGTTATAGTATAGTATATATACAAACCATTACAATATTTATTGCATCAAAAACTCCGTGTATGATGCAAAAAAGAGCTAAAAATCTGTTTTAAAATAACCTACACAAAAAGAAAAAGAAAGGTATTTTTAAAACACTTAAGGATCTGTAAAGGATAATATTTAAGGATATAAATTAGATTTTTTGTGTGTGTTATTTAGATGAACCAAAAAATATTATAAAAACAAATGAAAAATATAATTCAATATTTATGGTATTATGTTTGTTAAATGGTTATAAAACATTTGTATATATATTCAAAAATTATAATTTAAATTGCTATTTTCTTTTTATCTTCTTTCAAAAACGATTTTTATTTTGGATATTATGGGAGAGATATTATTAAAATATAATATTTAAGATATGATCTTCGTCCTTTTTGCAAGAGAAACAAATAAAACATAATATACATGTATATACATAAATATATTATAATGTTCCAGGATCAGCCAGTAAAACCGCATTGTCATATTATATCTTGTTATGTACTAAAGGTAAAATTATTATATTTTCAAAATTTTTGTCCTTCGAAATCCCAAGTTTGTCATATAAGATATCCAGTGGGGTACAATAGAATGCTGGAAAATCGCCATAAAATTGAATATTTTATTTGCGGGGGAAATAGGAGGTAGAAAATTTATATATTATATGATGTGATGTGTATTTTATGTACCAGTTTTGATGTACCAATAGAAAGGAAAAAAGACTTATATAAATACAACAATAATAAAATCATTTCTTATAATACATTGTTAAGTGACGAAGAAAAAAAAATTGAAGTAATTGAAGTGTCCTTTTATAGGTTTTGATTACATTTCGATTTCATCCAGAGGAGCAACATACCATTAGTTTTTTTACATCTACCTATAACCTCTGTTTATGATCCATATAGAACTTTCATTCCTGCACGAATAATTTGCAATATGTAAATTTGTTGTTGCTGTTGTTAAACAAACCATTATCCTTCCATACATAAATAAATGATCCTGGTTTAAAAAAAATTAGGAAAAAATTATAAAACAGAATAGAACAAAATTAAATAAATGTCAAAATAACGACTTTATAAGCAAACAAACTTCAAAAAGAATCAAAACCATCAAAGCATTTATTTGAAAAAGAGAAGGCAAAATAGGATATACATACATATGTATGTATATTCTACTATATATAGTATATAAAAATATTTGTTGATATACATTTTTTTTCCACCATCCTTTTAGTGTACGAGTATATAAGTAGATATGGCTGTTATATAGGATAGCTATCAAGGATGTAGTGTAGTGAACATTATTATGTTTCATTCATATATGTATATGTATGTATGGACAAATATCTTTGCGCGCCCACATGTATGCATGCGATTTTAATTTTTGTTTAGAGCCCCCAAGAGTGCATTTCGCACTCAGTCAGTGTAACTATATCTATATAAATTTTTCTGAACACTTTACTCGTCTTATTCTCTGTTTTTTTTTTTTGTATCAAAAATTAATATACATATTTACAGGCGCAAAATATTATATATAAAAAATTTTGAAGTGGTATTTTGGTTATAAATGGTTTTTTTTTTAAAAAGTATTTATAAAAATTGAAGAACGAGGGTATTTCCCGGGCTGGTAATAAAAAGGGAGATTCAAATAATTGTTTCTATGTAGATTATAATATTAATATGAATATTTATATAGTAGTTTTTTTTGAAATTTTTTTTTTGAAATTCAAGTTAAGTTTTAATTAAAATTCTTTTAAAAGGATTTGAATTAATTTGAAGATGAAATTATTTTACTTAAAAAATATTAATAGAATATATATGTAGATACATATATGATATGTCAATAGTAATGTTATATGGTACTTATAGAGATTAAAATAGTCTAGTTGAATGGCATGAGAAAATATTGCATTGTGAAAATATAATTCAAAATACATCGACTAAAACGATTATACAACCCTACCGAATATTTAACTTCCACCATACTCTGGCAGGCTGGATTAAATCTATTAACACTCTCGTTGAGAAGAACTCTTTTGACATCCTGTTTTACTTTCGATTTTTTAAAACTAGATATCAAACGTAGACTTCATTTCAACATTCATGTGAAACGGAATAAATGGCATATTCTACATCGTAAGCTTAAGCCCACAAAAGCCTGCTAAAATAAGAAGAAATTAGAAATGGTCATCACAATTAATTTTCTTGCTCTTTGTAAAAGGTTAAATATATTTTTCTGCCATTCAATTTAAGAATTTAAAAATCTCAATTTCTTACCGTTCGTCTACCATCTACCTTAATTAGTTTTTTTTTATTTAAAAACCTTTTCTTTTCTTTTTGTTTTATGTATCCATAAAAGTCCATAAAATTATCTCCAAAAATAAAAATAACATTTGAAAACAACATGGGAAACATTTATTCTAAGCGTTTTCATTTTGTCTTTTGTTGGTTTTGAATTTTGTTTGTTTTTTGTAAGTCGAAAGTACCGGCAGTTAAAATGAAATTGAATATCACCCAGTGTGATTTTTTTCCAAACCAAATTGCGTGCAAAATGACTAAAGTGTTTACAAAAAGTTTGTTTTTCATTTTTATTGTTCTTTGTTTAAGGTTATTATTGGTTAAAAAACCAGAAAGTTTCCAATTTTAGGTATCAGGATTTTTTTAGGCTAGATTTTCTTATTTTCTAAACGAAACAGAAAAAAGACTAACTTCTTGGTTAATACAAAACTTTAATAAGTTTCTTAGGAAAACCCAATAAGTCAAAATATTTCTCAGGGGCGGGGCGGGAGGTAACAAATAAGTTGGTCTCTCATGTAAAATAAATATGCTGAGCATTTGCATCAACTTTATTAAGTTTTATAAAAATATTTTGAGTCCTTACTTTGTTTTTTTTTTAATTTCATACCGCATAATGTATTCCGCAACGATTTTGCATCCTTTTAGAACCCTTTACTTTTTTTAGAATTCTGAGATTTTTTTTGCTTTTGATATGCAAATTGTTGCAGAGTTCTTAAATAAAAATTTTCTGTTTATTTTCAGATGGAGCTCCTGAAGAGGACATTTTATTAGATCCAAAAGATGAAATTTTAACTGATATAGAAAGTGATGAGGATGATCAAATTGTTGATGGTAATTTATTTTATACACAAACTATAATATACTTTCTATTTATGTAATATTATTTTTATGATTCAAATAAATCTTTTTAATGACAAATCTTTTAGAACATGAAAGCACAATTTCATTTGGAAGGCCCATTTGAATTTAAAAAATATCAATTTGACTTGAAAATGATATGTACAGAAATACTCAATGATAAACTAAATTTAAATATAACTTTTAATTTTGTTGACCTCAAAAAATTTTTATAAAGAAAATTTCCTTTCACAAACAACAACAAAAAGAAGAAAAATTATGGTTTTTTTTTTAATTTGAAAACAAAAAAATCCTTCAAAGCCTTATGAAATGTATCCCCAATGCTGAAGTAAGCATACATATAATATCCACTATAGACAAAGTTATTTTATATGTATATTTTTTGGTATATGTATACGAAAAGTGCGTTGTTTTTAGCAAAAAACTACCAAAAAAAATCATGTGACCTCATAAATGCGTAAATACAGAGGTACAAAAATATAAAACCATACATTTACTATAATTCTATATTATGCACCTTTATGGGATCTTCCGGCTCCAGCCATTTTTTTTTCTGGATTAAAAAGCTAGGTGAAATTCATTTGAAACAATATTTAGAGATAACAAGGTATAAGCACATTTTCCACATATAAGTAATGTGTTTTTATTAATAGGAATTTGTGTACTACATGCCAAAAAAAAATTAACCAGAGAAGTTTACGTATTACGTACCCCCGAAAATATCACCAGTTTTGTAATTGTAACATATACGATTTTTTATGTTATGAGAGGAGAAATTCAAATTATACTACAATCTAAATGTGAACATATACATACATACATACTAACAAAAAAAAATAGTATATAACATAAACCTGTGTAAGGATATAATACAGAAAATATAACATTTATTTTTGTGTGATGGCACATGGGTGTATAGTTCTGTGCCATCACTGGTTCCCAAGGGAAATCCCCGTATACTGAATATTATCAACACAAAAAATATTGAAGTAAATATAATATAGATAGAACCGTCAGCATCATCGTGTGCCATTAGAGATATTCTTTACTTTTGTAAATATTTTACATATAGGTATATGTGATGCTAAATATCAATATAAAAGGAAAAGGATATACGGATATTTTTTTGTTGTTGTTATAAAATTATATGTTTAATGGGAAGCCCCAAATATAGAATAAAAATGAAAAAAAAACATATCCTTTTATATCCTTTTTACATACACGCAGTATTTTTACTTCGCTTTGGCGGTAAATGTTTTCATATAAAAACTTATATTTTTATTTATATGAATTTTTTTTTTGGAACAAACAGTGTCGGATTTTAAGACATTTTCTTTAATCTGAAATATCATTGGCATTTCAGGTCAAACAAGTTTTTTTTTTCAATTTAAATATGACTGTTTCCATAAAAAAAGCGAACCTATGGCAAAAATACGAATTTAGATTTAGAAAAGGATAAATATCATTTATGAAAAGGACCAGTTTAAATTGTAAGAATACAAATTTGATCTGAAAATGGCATATCTAAATTATTTTTTTAATGTTCAAGAAATGTTGCTTTAGTTGGTTGTGATGTGAATAATGTTGAAGAGTGGAGCCATTTAACTAAATTCCATTTTGAATTACATTATTATTGATGGATTCAGTATTCTTTTTGAACATTTTAATCAGTATGGTAAAAATGACTTAACCACTTAACAAAACTTTCCAGATTTTTTACCATAAAAACCTTAATAAAAATATACAAGAATATTTTCGTTTATTTTGCAGACCTTTAGGCGCCACGGAAAAATCGCTATGTTATAATCTAACTAAATCTGTTTTTTCTATCAGCACTTATTTTGCCCCGGCCGGAATTTATTATTAAAAAAAAAATTAAAAAATGTGTTTAGGTTTTGTGTTTAGGTGGAGTCTGTCAAAAAGATTAAATAATTATTTCGATTCAAAAATATCAAATAAAATATTATTTATAATCTAAAAACAAAAAAGCCCAACTAAGAAAATTCAAAAAAAAAAAAAAAAATCTTTTAGTTAGTAAATTTTCTACTTTTCTCTAGAGACACAAAAAAAGCTTATTTTCCTAGAATATTTTTTTTACACATTTTTAAATTTATTTTCCATACACATATACATACATATGTATATCTTTATTGCCGTAAAGGACCAAAAATATGTATATACATATGATTTTATTTTTATTTTCTGGTTGTTAATTCACCTGTTTGCACCCATGGGACACATTTTCCAACATTTGCCTCTCCCGCAACAAAACTTCCTGAATTGTGGATGATATTTTCTTTTTTATATTTGAAGGGCCGGCAATCGTTTTTCATTTTTCTTTTTCTCAATATTTATGTACATTGTCCTTCTATGTCCTGTTTCTAAAAGAACGATATCTTATATAGTGTAGAATTTTTTTTTGAAGGTTTCTATACTGTTATCCACAAAATTATTTGCCATATATTTCTCACCTCCTCTATTCTATACTTCAAGATTTTATATAAAAAAATTTTTTTTATTCATTTTGATTGTTTATCTTTTGTTGTTGTGTATTCGCTGCTGCGTTAGTTATCCTTAAGGGAATCAGTTGAACGCGTTACTTTGATGATGTTTAGCTTCAAGATTTCAAAATATAAAAATAAGAGAGAGTAATAACTGAAATATAGTAGTAGTATGTACATATAATTTTTTCACAATGTTTTTTTTTCGTATTTTTTTTTGTTGGCCTGAAGGCTTTCCAAAGGAATTAAATAGATAGATGAATTCTCACGAAGTAATATTTAACAAAACAGGAAAAAAAAACATTAAAAAAAAACGAAAAAAATGGGTGTTTTTTTTATCTAGAAAATGTTTGGCAATTTATTTAACTTAGTAATTACTCTAATCTCTAAATTATATCATAATTTCATTTTTCTTTTTTAGGTAGGTATAATGATTTTGGGGGATGGAGACTGTATACATATATAAATATATTACGTACATATATATATATATGTTTTGGAATTGCCAGAAAGATGGGGTTAAGCTTTTAAAACATTTTAGCTTTAGTGAAATCGTGAAACGAAAATTATTTTCTAAACTAAAAGTCCCCATCAAATCCTGTTGTTTTCAACCTGATCTCATGAGTCGCGACTATGACATGAGTATATATGACTTTGGTGATAGTTTTTTTTTTAGATATTTTTATGGTGCTAAGATTCTGGTGTCTTAATAATTCAACAATCAAGGTCGAATTATTAAGAATAAAGGAATTTTTGAATAATTCGAGTTTAACATAAATTTACGAATCATGCAACAAAGATTTATATACCCAAGAAATTGTGCAGTGTATAGATTCAAAAAAATAATTTAAATAAATTTTGCTATAGTAAACGATTTACATTTAATAATAGAGTATTTTCAGGATGATTCGAAAACTATATAGTATTGAGTAAATATACATATTCTATAAATTTTATAATTTTTTATTAAAATTATTAATTTCAAATCCTCGAATAATAAAAATAAAAATTGTATATTTACCCGCAGTCATCTGAATGTAAACGTTATGGGAATTTATCAATTTCACTAGAGAAATGTTTTTCACGAGAGAAATGTTATATTCATGGAAAAATTATTATAAGTTGTATTGTAATCCCCAAAGAAGCACATGTGACCGTCAAAAATATTTTTATACTTGAATATGTGTACGTGTATAAATTATATATCCTTTATAATAAATATATTTTGTGTTCCAAAATAAAATATAGTATTATATGCAAGAGAAAATGAAAAGAGATTCCCTTAAGGGACGCTTTTCTGTGTTACCAAGGAGACAAGCTTTATAGTTGTTAATATAAGTATATAAAAAATTGTATAAAAGTTAGAAAATATACAAAAAGCATATATCTTAGTTTTAATTTTTGTATATTATATACCTATGTGTATATATGATGTTTTTATATAGAAATTTGAAGCAGCCGTCAGAAAAGAGAAAACTCCCATGAGATTTAAAAGAACCTGCGAATAACGAGTTTTACTTTTCCATTTTCAGTAACAAGAATCCCAAGTGAAATCATCATGTTGCCAAAAAAATGAAAATACATTTTCTTGTGTTTGTTTTGGGTGGGTTTTGTGGGATGGTTTATTATCTCAGTTTTGAGTGTGGCAGTACACAAGTTTCCTAAAAATTAAATAAAAATAATGTTTGCAATATGTATACATTTTTTTTTAGCAGGATTTTCCAATATATATTTTTTCGGTTGTTTTTTTTTTAAAAAAAGGAGTTTTACTTTCGAGAAAATCATTTGGGAATATTTTTTACAAAGTTTATTTTAAGATCAAGAAATGTACTTTACCATAGGATCAAGAATATAAAAAGTATTAACGTTTTTCGCCCAATTTTATAACTTTATATTTATATAAATTTTCATTTTGAAATATTTTTCGTCATTTTGGGAATTTTGCACTTTTTTCATATTCAAGAATATATAATATGGAAAATTGATGTTAAAGGTAACCCAATAAGATTGCTCAGGGAATTAAGAATAAATACTTATGTATATATAGATTTTTATTACTAGAAAACATATTATATAAAAATTGAGACTTATAACAAAAAAACATTATTTTATTTATATTTTTGGGAAAGACATTTTTATTTCAACAAAAGTTACATTAAAGTGAAAACCGAAAAAAGAACCGATATATAATTAAGATTTATAAAATACTCATTAACACAAATCATGAAGATTGAATTACATATTTTAAAAATTGTATCACTTGTATAAATCATTTTCATTTAATGACAATATTTTTCTTAAAAAATGAAATAAAATATTTTCAGGCTGTATATATTGAAGAGGCCAGAAATGCTTAAATGGCTATATAACTATACTTACTACAAGAATTTTAATATATTAATATGATTTCAATTAACCTGTACCGTATTATATATTGTATCCGTACGTTGAGAGATAAAATCTTCTAAAGTTAAATTTTCCAAAATTTTCAATAATCACACTAAAACTAAACTATTTTCAAATTTAACATAAGCATAGTGTAATAATGTTTATTAATAATTCGAAAATATTTCCCTTAACTAACTATATAAAAATTTTTCGTATAAATAACAAAAAAACTAATATATCCTCGTATATGAAAATAAATTCTTTTGGGAACATATCATCAAAAATAGCAGCAAGGACAATCAAAAAAAAAAAATTTAACATATTATTCGCACTATTCTTCCTTCAATATTCCACAAAAACAACCAAAAATTCTCTAATATTTATATGAATATTCCCTTTTATATAATTCAGAAAAAAAAAACAATATTACCAAAGGAATTCTTCGTTATATTTCGCTTATTTTCTATCCAATAATACACATATTCATACTCATATATAAGTAATATTTACATTGGCCCCAATACCAATTTTCTTGCGGATTAGTTTCCCTTTGGGAAATACCTCTACTATACACTTTAATATTATATCCACCTACCGATATGCTATAGTATATATTAGAAAAATATCAAAACAGAAATATGTATATATTATATATATGTATATATAAAATATGTATCTTTTGAATTCATATGGTAAAGAATTTTTTTATGAACAAAAAATTATACAATCTAATTTCTTGTAGAGTAGTACATGTGCAACTATTTATACACCATCAGAACTGTCAGCAAAACAAAAAGGATATAATGATTGCTATATGTGGTGGGATGCTCAATTCGGTTGTTGTTGCTGATGTTCAACCAAAATATATTCTATCTATTTATCAATAATTTTTTTTTTAAATTACTCCCTTTTTCAATTCTATTAATTTTGCTAGGATATATTATAGAGAGTGTAGAGTAGAAGTTATGTTGAACCAAAAAATATTATATCTATATAGAGTAGAAGTAGAATAAATATCTAGAAATTCCATGGTATATGTCCCAATTGAATATATATTGGAATATAATCATCGCGATCGGTAATAACTAAACATAGAAAACACGTGAATTCCAATTCAAAAAATTCTGCATAAAATTCCTATGGGTAAGGTGAACTAAAAAAAAGGAAATACATAGTTGCAAAATATAATATAGTTTGTTGGGTATTACAAAATAGTTTGCTTCATCACAAGAAAGATATATGAAAATATGAAAAATTAAAAAAGAAGAGTATTTTTGTTTAGTTTCCTTGTGGTAACTTCTATTTTTATGAATTAATTTTTTTTTAACTGTTTATCTAGCCAAGGCCCCAGGATGAGCATTAGCAAGGATTATGTAAATTGATGCCTTAGTTTTTCTATAACGAAAATTCTCGAACTATGAAATTAATATCGAAATCCAAATTAAAATAAGGATTAGGATTTTAGGATTAATGGGTTCATCATATAAATAGTTAAAAATTTCGATTTGCTAAATTTAAAATGTTAAATAATTTAAATGAAATGAACATAATTGAAAATTGTGTGCAATTCTCAAGTGAGCAATCGATTCTGGAAATAATGAGCTTTTCTTAAAATATTATAGATTAAGGATAAGGAGGAATTTTACGGCCTCGTTGGTTTAACGTTTAACCCATGGGAGACATTCTTAAAATTTAAAACAAAGTTTTTATAACTCAAAATAAAAATGATATTTTTTAATATGTTTAATAATTGTATTGTGAGTATGTATAATTTATTGACTTTTAACGCTTTTCTACTGTCAGAAGTGACAAAATATTTAAATACAACAATTTTTCAATGAAAACACATGGACTTTTCTTTATGAAACACGTGAAATTTTGTATTTTTTTTTTCAAAATATTTGTTTGTTATTCCGTAAGAGAAAAAAGTGAAAATATAGAGAGAGTTTTTAAAGAAAATTTGCATAAAAAATGAGAAATTACTATTTTGTATGAATTTGTCTATTGTCTTTTATCCTTATGTAATATCTTGTTCTTGTCTTGTCATAAATAATGTAAAGCTCTTCCAATTCCCAAAACCCAGAGACAAAAAATTATAGGTTGACGTTGGTGCACAGGTGCAATCGTGCAACGTACTCCAAAGTTAGTATAGTAAGTAAGAAGTAAGTAGACTAAAAAGGTTCATAAAAAAGGTTCATATTAGTTCCAAGTCCCAAGCGATTTATATAATCAGAATCAATTTCACTTGGGACAATACTAAAAAGATATTTTATTAAAAAGTTGAAATTATCATGAAATTTTGAAAACTTTTTTTTTTGCTAATAATAAGTAATGGTTTAGTCTTTAGTAGATTATAAATAAATTAAGAAGTTTTTGACTTTATTTCATCAGTAAAAGATGTAACTTTTTTTTAATTTGACGAAAAAAGTAACATAAATTAAATAAATATACAAAAATAGAATTAAATTTCTCCTAAAGTTATGCAGTGATGAAAAAATCGACATGCTTGTGCCGAAAATAAATCACATTATAATTTAAACATAGGTCGGCATACAATTTGCCACTCTGTCCTTAATGACCAATGTACTATACATATATAGAGTATATTATGAGGACTAAATACTAAACAAAAATTTTCTTACCAATACAATGCTAAACGAAAATTCTAAAATTAATTTTGAATTTTGAGAGCTTTTCTCTTCCTTTGAAGAATAGAGAAACTTATTTACGTTAATTTTTCTCTGCGCCTGTTGTATTGTAGTAATACACATTTTTGCATTTTTATTAAGGGGCAACATAAAAATGACTAAAGGACTTTACTAATTCTGTATGAAAATATGCAAGGAGTATTCAAGGAGTATTATGTCTATTACTGTTTTTGTATTCAACTTGAAAATAAAATAAATTTGGTTTATTGGCTCCCAAAGGTTCTACAGTTATAGTCACAGTTCTTTGTCGTTGTAACCACTTCATCACCTTATTTACTATATTCTTTATATCGGGATTGGATATAGTGTAAATGTTATGATGCTAGTGGTGATAGCAAAATTATATTTAAAAAAAATTTCTTAGGAGCTTTGGGTTTTTCTTATAGTGAACTTTTGGGAGCTATAAAAAAAGTTAAACTAAAATTTGAAAAATTTTGTAGGAATGAAATGTAAGTTTATTTTAAATGTGTGGGAAATTTAATTTTTTTAACGACTTACATTAATCCTTTTTTCGAAAATGTAAATAGCATTTTTTTTTGGTTGATATTGAATTTGACAGGATCAAATTAGTTTTGTCCCATCAACTGATAAAGTTTAAAATTAATGTAGATTGTAGATATAAATAATTATAATTATATAAATTTGATTTGATGTAAATTCAAATTAACTTTATAATAATTCTTTACATATTTTTCGCCTGTTGTATTGATGAATAAATGATAATTTTATATAAATAATATACAATGTTTTAAAATAATTATATAATTAATTATTCATTTACTAAATTCAATTTTTTTAACACTAATAAATTAACTTATAGCAAAAAAATTTCCTACATTTCTTTTTGAAACAGATGAAACCAATATTGAATTAGAGACCACAATTCTAAATGAAAATAAAAATAACAACGAAGAAGAAATAGAAAAATTGATTGACAAACCACAGAAAAGTTTTAAACATCACAGTAGTGATATTAATGAAGAATCACAATTTGAGCCACCTGGAAAGAATAAAAGAAATCTTGATAATTTTGGGGAAGAAGAAGATATCTATGATGATACTGGAGAAATTTATAATGAGGACGTTAATAGCTCTGACAGTTTTTATTCAGGTAAATACGAGTTTTTTTATAACATTAAAATTTTAGAAGTCTCCTTTAATTAGTCCTAATCGTTTTCAAAAAGGGTGAATAGTGTAAGGGTAAAATTACAAAAAAAAATTGTTTAATGGATGAAAACAGAAGAAGGAAATTTAATATTTCGAACCGCAGTTTTGGTAAAATTAAATTTTTCTACTTAACAAAATAGAGAAGATTATTTTAAAAAGCTTACTATATAGGTATAGGCAGACAAATCTGTTGGGTCAGGTGTAAATTTTTAAAATATTAATATTTTCAAAAAATTATAAAAGAAATTGTAATAAGGAAAATATTATTTTAGGTTTTAATTTGGGTAGAAGCACATGGAAAATTATGAAAGAAAAGTTTTTGTTCTTTTGAATTTTAAAAACATGTAAAATTGATTTGGGAATAGAAAAAATGAACTGAATTAAAGATTAGAAATCGTATTTTAATATTTTGTTATAATAAAATCTTGATATTTTATATTATTTTCTTATAATTTATTTATAAGTTCATTCTTAGTATTTACAGTTGTCTACATTTAATATGTACACTTGACTATAAAAATATTGTAGTTTTCCTCAAACTTGATATTTAAAATTTCCCAGCTTATTTATAATTATCATTGGTTAACAAAATATAAAATATAATCTATAATAAAAATTTATGATACATATATCATTCAGTTAAATCGTGAATTTTTAAAAGTGATTTTTAAAAGGATTAAAACGACATAATCTCACATACTCCAACTCTAATCGTTTTTACATCATTCTAAATATAAAAGACTTAATTTAATGTTGGAAAAATAAAAAAAAGCCACCAACAAAAAAATTTTAATGTCCATCATGGATGATAAATTAAATGTTGAATTATTTATTGTATGAACTCCTTTTTAAATAAAGGATATAATATTTTATTTGTGTCTCTTAGAAAAGTTAATACTTTTATACATCTACATCCTTCCTATTTTTGTATAAACTTTTGTATGCCTTTATGAATAATTTACCCAAAGGAGATTATACGTGCGCCTAAATATATGCTTATAAATTGTATATGATATATATTTATTTTTTCAACCTTATATTTTGTACATTAAATTTGACCAAAAAAAAAATTAACCATAACCAACGATAATTTTAACAACAATGAACAACAATACTTAATTATTCTCAAAGCTTTAAATTATATTACACACACACAAAAAAAAAAAGATAACAAAATCCTTGACAAGTCTATGTACATTCATTTATACAAAAATCATACGGAAATGCAAACTGTCTCTTAATTAGAGATTTATGTAAATTTGTCTTGTTTACTTTTCTTAAGTAATAAAAAAAAAGTATCCTTTCCGGATATGGTCATATCTTAAAAGACGAAAAGAGGATATGAAGTTGTTTATTTTGTGTTGTAAATGTAAACACAATTGAAAACAGAAGAAAAATATTTGGATTTATTAGGATTTGAATTAAATTTTATTACTTTAAAATATGAGGAAAAATAATTTTCTACTAAATAGCAATTTGGTATATAGTGAGATTTTTTTTAGAAACAACCTAAATTATGTGTGACTAAATCAAGTAGATATTTTTGTCTTCAAGGTAGTAAAAGGCTTGAATATCCTTAAATCTGTTTCCGCAATAGTATTTTTAATTTTAAGAAACGTCTACACATAATCATTAATTTAATTTGAAAATTCATCAACCTTTAGTTTTATTGACTTTAAATTTCATATTTATAAAATATATTTTTTTCCTTATCAAAACAAGGATATATTTTAAATGCTATGCGATATATCACCTATTCTTCTTTTCAACATTATAAAAAAATAAAACTTTATACATTTTTAAATTGCTATTTTTCTTCTACATATATATCCATGTTCATCTCGTTCATTTTTCCATCGAGCTTTCAATTTCAATGTAAGAATAATTTTGTTAGGTAGTATATATAAAACGAATATTAATAATAATAATTTCCATAGAAGCATCCATATATGGTTTTTTTTAAATGGGAAAATACTATAAAAGGAAAAAATATATTTCAATGTATATACATACATATATTCAAAAACATTATAAACAAAAAAAATATTCGTTTATTCATTCATTTTTTGTGATGTTGATTGTTGTTTTCGGTTTTTAAAGGGCAGTTAGGCCATATTGAAATGACTCCCTTGGTTCAGGTGTAGGGCACCCAAGAGTGTCGTGGCCAAACAGAATAAAACACCCCAAACACCAATTGTATTACGAACACTGAAGACACTGTTGTATAATATATAGAAATTTTATATATTTTTTCATATGGTTATTTATTTTTTTGCGTTTGGTATTCAGGATAAAATGAGTTTTTATATTTTATTTTATTTTATTCACATTATATAAATACAACAAGTCAGGGAAAAAAGGATGTATCGAATATTATATTATATGTATATGTAAGGATATTGTTTTTTGTGTTACGTATTTTTATTTGAAAATAATGATTTTAGTATTGGTTTTTACTACTTCGTTTTGGAATTATTAACAATTTCACTGTTTGCAAATAAATAGAAATTTTTCACCTTTGCGTAGTTTTTTCATAGAAAATTGGATTGTTTGAAAAATTATGGACTAGTCACTATCTGCATTTATTAAGTGCTACTCATTTCTATTAGATCTATCTGATCTTTTTGGTATGTTTTCTATATTTCTCCAATTTTCATTATTGCTACATAAATATAAAAGCAAAAATCTTAAAAAAACGAAAAACTTAAAAATAATTCTTTAAATTATAAATCATAAAATTTTGTTAAAACGAAATCAACTATTATACATATCTATGCAAAAACTCATAAATAAACTAAAATTGGATTTTTTTTCTGAAGATGAAATCCACACCAGTCCAAAAATGAAATGAAAAAATATAAATCATAACTATAAAAAAAAAATGTTCCTCAATCCTCACAATTTCTATTTCGCTTCTTAAAGAACATAAACAAAACAGGTAAACAGGATCGTATTTTCTTTAACAGATAATTTATTTTTTGCTTCAAATTTGTGTATTTCTTGTTCTCGTCGGAAAACCCTCATAAGATTAAAAAAGCTGTCCGCCATCAGGGAGAATTCAAAAACGTGAAAACCTGAAAACAGATGAATATTATGAGATAAAAGTTTTCCAAAGTCTTAACAAAACTTTTGTTAAGTTGTTGTCATTGTCATCGGTGTTTTGGTTATTTCTACTTTTTTTTCGCACCTGACAGAATTTTTCTTTTGTCATATATATATATATATATATATATATATATATATATATATATATATATATATATATATTTTTCCTTTCAACTTTCTAACAACAAGGACAAAAAAAATTAAAAAATATATAGATGTTCAGTTTTTTTTTACAGTCGCGACAATTTTCTGAATGAACATTTTTGTATTAAATTTCAAAAAGAGGGGGAGGATTTCTTGGTATACAAAAGTGCACATCGTTTATTTTTATATAAATATTTTTTTTCGATAGTACATTAAAATCTGTTCATATAAATTGGATTGAGTGGAAATTCAATTCAAATTATCTGGGCTATTATATTGTTAATGAACCATAAATGGTAAAATAAAATAGAACGCCTTTTTTTAATCATTCCTTTTGCAGTTCACACAGCACAGCATGGGGTAGACTTATGTTCTCGGAAATTGAATGATGACAATTTTTTTTTTTGCAGAATTGTGTGCACATTAATAAATATAAAGGTTCACCCTTCTTATTGCTTATATGTGCATTCATATGAATCGAAAAGAGTACACGAAATTCAAATTGTCTAAAAAGGAATTTAGTATTAAAATAACTTGATTGAAAAAAATGCCTTTTATAATTCCAATTTGTGTTTTTTTCTAAAATAAAGACGAATCTCTGAAAAAGGATGAATTTAATATAGAAAAGGATAAACCTGATTTGAGAAGAATCTATTTGAATTATAAAAAAAATCAATTTAGAGTGAAACAGCTACAATATAAAATGTTGGACTATATATTTACAATGTATATATGCAATTCATATAAAATAATGTCATAAAATTAACTTATTTTTTGTTAGTAGAAAAAAGGGACACAGTTCTAAACTCCTCATCATCATATCACTATCACATATGAAAAGATCTAAGTCAATTAAATTTACGACTAAATACCAATCCAGATTTTTAGGATTATTAAATTTGTCACATGGGAATTAACCTTTATATTATTTATACAAAAAATATTTTTTAAAAGGGACGTTTATAAATTTCTCTCCATCTCTGTTTGTCAATTAAGATGTGTTCCTATGCATAGTAATTAATTCTCAGGTTAACTATAATCAAATCATATATAAATTTTTAGTCTCATAGTATGTGATATTCAAGTCATACCATTATAAACGCATCGTAAACCATCACCCCTTATATCGTCTATATCTATAATATCCTTTTTGGTTACAGAAAAGGCAAATAAATTTATACATGTACCAAAAATTAATTCAGAAAAAAAACCCTTTTATGTAACATAACTTCACCTGAGCCACCACACAGATGAACATATTAAAAATTTTGTGGAGGATATTTAAAGTACAAACTAATTCTCAATCTTATTCTTGTCGCTGACTATTAACTATGTATATGGTGTGTCGTTGTGTATGATGGAAATTATCCTTGAAATATTTTGTTTAATAAATAAATAATGATAATCCCACGGAATTCATTTGAATATAGCAATACAAGAGATCCCAGGATTAAAATATGGTTATTCATATCTATATAATTGTGAATATAATGTATGTATACAGTTTAAAAAGAAAATATCCCAGAGCTCCTTAAAATCACATGTAAAATATTCCCCCTTTCCATATATAGTTATATGGAAGAGAAATGGTACATATATACATAACTTGAGCACAGTTTCTTTAAAATTATGTGTAGAGGGTAATTTTTGGTAATAATTTAAAGAAAAATTTTATGTTTACAAATTTTTGGTTATTATCTTTCCTAATATAAAAATTATGCCATGAAAAATACGAGGATATTTTGATTAAAAGTCTAAATCTTAAGAAGAATTTTTGAAAGAACGGACATAAAAAATGTGTACCTCAGATTATCGCAGAGTCAATATCTTTATTTCAAATTAGTGTTATTTCATAGCTCCTGTTAATATGTATGGATAATATATAAAGACTATTTAAATGGTAAACAATATCAATCCATTTGTCAAGACTCTTCTCCTTTCTCCACTGCCATTTACAGCAGTTATATTTATCAGTGGATTTCCAATCTCCCCTATTTCCAATTTTCTTAAATCTTTATTTTTTTAGCTTTTACCTGCTGAATTTGTAGCGAAAATATTGTAATATATTCAATATTCGATGAGGAAAATTGAATGGATGGTTATCAAAATTGGAAATTAGCTGGTAAATTTAAACAATAGCATTTAGAACCATTAACGATCTCAATTATATAGCTATAAATTAATTCTTTTACTAGATGATTAAATTTCAATGTTCAATAATTTGTTTCTCAAATGCGATACCAACATTTCACATATTTCTGCTGCTAATATTTATTTAGATTATATTGATAACGAATCATTGACATTATACTTAAATATCCTCCCATTTTACGGCATTATTTACAAATTTTTGAAATTATCCTGAACTAAATTACGGAAATATTCTTAAATATTTTTTAGAGATATGTTTCTTAAAACAAAGTTCATAACCTATACAAATATGACTATAGATAATTTTTGCTGTGGAATGAGAGGTTAAAAGATTATCAACTCATATATAAGAAGATGTATTAGGATCTCATGTATCCTTTAGATTTAGATGTTATACTGATGGATTATTATATATGTATGTCATGAGGAAAAATATAATGGTCTCCTTATCGTTTCTATACTATACATAGGATAGAAGGCGAAAAAAGACAAAAATGTGTACATAACATATATATACAATTTTATAAAATAACGAAAAGGAAATTCCTTAGCGAGTACTCAAAAAATGTGATACACCAGAGCAAAAAAAAAAAAACACAGATAATACGTACGTACCATCAAGTATAATATAGTAACTCTAATGTAATGTAAGGGACTGTTTGTACTTTTTCCACATAATACATGATATTATTAAACCAATCCCCCTCCACATCTTATATTGTGTTATGTTGTATACCCCATTTATTTACTCATCCTATTTTCACATAGTACGTGGTGTACATATATGTCAACAGGAAGGATATTTCTACTTGCAAAGAGGAATATATGTATAATACACACACAAACATTTTATGATGCTATGAGTTTATTATAAAAATGTTCTCTGAAAATTACATTCATTTTCTTTTTCTTTATGTATTTGTATAGTAATTTCCAATTGGATGTATCCTTTTGGGACACTTTGAAGCATTATGGTACTCTAAGGAGCAATCCAATAAAATCCCATGGGATCGTAAGGGCAAAATAATTTTTTTTTGTGTATTTATTTTGTTTTTGCACCGCACTTAAAACTTACACAGACGCAGAATATTAAAAACTATTTTTTGTTGTGTAAATGTATTGAAATATTAAATTTAAATCCACATTATTCAAGGATACACTATTTTTTTTTTAGTTTTTAGCTATGATTTTATTCTATGTATGTATATGGAACGGTTTTTTTTCGATATGTATGTGGTATGGTGTTTTTTGGATGGGATCCCTTTGCTGATAATATCATTTCATTTGGAAGTGTTTTTGTGATTTTGTATTTATTATTTGTTTTGTTCTTTTTTTTAAAATAAATATAAAATGAAAATGTATTTGAGAATAAAAAAAATTATAATAATGATCCTTAAGGATGCTTTTTGGGTCGGAGTTGTTGCTGTTGTTTTGGTTCACACTCAACAAAAATGTATAATAATCGTGCTTCTGCTACAAAGCAGGATTAAAATATGTGAAATTAACGTTTGTGGGTTTGGAGAATTATAAATGGGATGGAAATTGTGTTTTTTTTTTAAAGAATAACCATTAATACAAATATTATATTTTGCGTCCAGTAAGAAAAAGTTGATTTTTTTTATTATAATTCTCAAGAGGAAATTATTCAGTAGATTTATACTTTTTTTGTGAAAGTTTTGAATAATTTTAAAAGTAAATACATAAGATGTTTAAATGGAATTTAAAATATATATTAAATTAGAAATAATTATTAAATTTTTTTAAGTTCAACTACATATTTTCTGTTGATGATATTGATATTGATAATTTTAAATTTAGGATTCACATTTATAATTTTAAGTAATATTAGTTATATTGAGTGCCTTTATCGTACTTTAAAATATAATAATAGAATAATTGTCATTATGAGACCGACTTGTTCAACCGATTCTTATCTTATCAAGAAATAAAAGTCGGTTGAAAAGTTATAGCTTATGTCAGACTAGTTTTACTATTTTTTAATAAGTAATTTAATCAATTATTCGTTAAATTATTTAATTAAAAGAATTTATATTGAAAAGACATTTTTCTCTTTAAAAATAGAAATGACATATTTTTCCTTGAAAAATTATTCATTTATATTTTAATATAATATCTTATTAATATCTTATAATTTATTTAAATTAATATTATCAGCACATACCAAAAACACAAAAATATAAAATAATTTTTAGTGTAACACAAAAATGTTTTAGTATAGCTGACCCGTCATGTGTTTATAAAAAAAAAACTATAAAAAATTTTTTTTAATATATTTTAGTTAATGTTTACTTCGTTTCCCAACAAGAATTATGTTTTTATATATAGTACAACAAACAGAAAATGACCTCATAGACACGTTCCATAGACAATTTTTTTGATGGCCATCACTAAACTGGCTCGAATTAAACTACAAACTATATAAAAAAATCGAGAAATTTTTCAAGTCGACAACAAATAATAATAATAACCATAAAGAAAAAAGTGTCAGATCAAATTGTCCACTCATAATAATAATGTATACCACGAAATTTTTATTAAGGTAAAATATTAGCGCAGTGTAATGACTCCCCGAAGGGGGATGGGGTTATGAAAATGTGGTAAAAACTCTTTGGTATACAAATTTATTATAATTTAGTTTATTATCATAAAATAATTTTCTTTTAGGTTTCATATTCTTTTGCATATATGATGACAGGGTGTTGAGAGCATGTGGAATATTAAAATATAGTGTGTAACTTTGTTTGCTACCGTATGCATTTTTTATCTGTTCGCATCTTTTTTTAGTGTAAAAGCTGAAGTCGTTTCTATTTTTTATAGGTTTTTCTTATTAAATATCTTTTTAAGTCGTTTCTATTTTTTATAGGTTTTTCTTATTAATTTAATTTTTTTTGAAATGATGAAAACAACTATTAAATGGAGGATTATACTAAATAGGAGGAATATGTGTGCAAATAGTTGGTTAAAGCTTACTTTTGAATTTTAAGAAATTTCGTTTTTTATTTGTGAGTTTAGGTAAAATCATATAAGAAAATTGCAACAAATTATTATTAATTTAAATAAATTCGAAATACTTGTTTGGCATTATCAGAATATTTTTTCAATTTAAATTTCAATAGCAATCTCTGTTAGAAAGGAAAATCTTCACTTATACAGACAAAATTGTATGCTGAAATGTTAAGTAAAGTAAGATAATTTAAAATTAATATTTATAATATTTAAGAAAAACTCTAATAATGTTCGAAGTGACTTCCATCTTCCATTCTTATTAAGCATTAAGAAATAAATCAAGAGATAGTTTTTGAATTAATTATTTAATCGTTATCTGTTAACATAATAAACTTTTAATTGACTGTTAGAATATATTAGTTACCTCACTTGTTATTTATGTATTATACATATAATTGTCGTAGAATAAGCAATCTCGCGTTAAAATAACAAACAATCTAACCAGATCGACAAACAGGGTTAAAATAATTTTGCAACCAAAATATTCTTTTACGCAGTTCTAAGTTTATCAATGGTGTCACCCTTCAACTATTCATAAGTTGTGCCCTTTTATTTATTATTCCTTTCACTCAGAATGAAATTTACTTTAATGTTAGATTATATTTATATATGTATATTTCATATATAAAAAAAAACTCAATCATTCATTAACTTCTAAATTCCTCAAAATAAATATATTATAAATTAGAACACATAGATTATTCAATTTTAAAATCATCAAATAGTCCTTTTACTGTCACCAGCTATGATGTATTTCAATTAATCAATTTTGCAATATATTTTTCATTATTGAATTAATTTATTTATCTAAATGTCATTTAAAAGTCATTACGACTTGAGGGCACCTAATTTATCTTCCATTTATATTCTAGTTTGATTTAACATTTAGTTACAAGATTTCGCCTTAAATTATTAATTCTTTTATTTTAGATCCTTTAACACGATACCATAAATTCAGTATAAATTTCTTTACAAGATCTTTTTCGTGAAAGATCATTTTTGAAATGTATGAATTTGTCAATGTCATTGATGACTATAGAGCAAGAGTAAACCGTAACGACCTACCACTGTGCCATATCTAAGTGATGGAAAAATAAAAATTGATTTCATTTTCCATCATAGAGACAGGTGCTTTATTGATTATAAATTTACCTGTTGGCATTGATTTTAAAATTATTTTGTTTTTATTTATATTTAGATTTGTTCCATTCAACGATTTACTGATTTTTTTTTATTTTATTGATTTGATTATATCAGCTGCGCGTTTCAGGTGGATTTTATTTGTGGTTAAACTTTTAGAACGCGTGCCCTTCTTTAAGATTTAATGGTTTAGTAATAGGGTTATATAAATATAGAAAATTGATATAAAAAACTATTGGATATAAAATTAATTTTTTGTCGAGAATTTAGAGAGGGTGTATGAGTTTAGTTGAAATTCTCAAACTTTTATAAACTGTCAGCTGCGCGAAAATTAATAAATTTTGTATAACGTGCTATAGTCCTCTACAGATTCACAATATCGTTTTTATAAAAGAAGATATCAATTTCCTAATTTTTAGTTTGAAAATAAGGCGTTTTGTTATGTAGAATCGAACAATTAAGCAATTGAGGAGTCTATTTTTTTTTTAAAAAGAATGTTGTATTTTTGTATAAAGGACAATAAAAACATTAAATTTTAATGGGGTGATATCAGTTTACATCGATCTCCCAAATTATATAAAAATATTCCTCTTACATACAATTTTATTCGCGATTTAATAAAATAAAAAATTATTAAATAAAAATCACGTTTAATATTTTTTGGAAAAACATAGAAATTATCCTTTGTGTAAGTTGTAAGGCGCATAAAAAACACTGTTTTCTTTGTATATTTAATCAAAAGGATATTTTTTTTAATGAATACAAAGGTTTTGTGTGCACTAAGAGGAAGAGTGCTGCTATTGGAATTATTTGTTTTATGATCCCAAGAACAAGAATATTGAAAACGATTACCTCATATAGTAAAATTGTTATACAAAAAAGGAGTTTGAGTTTTTATGTTATTCGATATTTTATGGAGATAAGGTGAATCTTTTGTTCTTGAAAGGATATTGCTGTGTGTATAATGAAGGTTTCTTCTGAGTTTTATTCAAGTTAAAAACTTACAAAAAAAAGTGTAGGATAAAGAAATTTATGTAAAAAATGTTTTACTAAAAAAGTCCCCATAAAATATTAGATGTTAATTATTAAATGGTTGAATGGACTATTTAAAGTATATGACATATTTTACTAAATAAAAATTTATTGCAATAAAGAGTTAAATAATTTTGTAAGTGAGAACTTCCAGTTGTTTGTATAATTTAAAATATAAATTTTTTTTTAGAGTTGCTAAACTAAAGCAAAAGCACAAAATGCATGTTTCACTAATTATTGTACATTGAAGTTAAATCTTACTATAATCTATATGAAAATATGAAAATTATTCAAAAAATGATACCATATACTACATAAATTTCCACTTTATTTATGTTCCAATTTTTGGTACAAATCGGACGAATCCTTGCACTATTTCTAAGCGTTTAAAAAAGTTTATTTTTACCTTGCGTACGGCGGGACACGAATATTTTTTTGATTCTGATTCGCTGACACCTAAAACGTCAAGAAAAATGAAAACCTCGAAAATTTTTTTTTTGAAAATTTAGACTGCGCTACAAAGCTTCATTATATTTATAAGATATACCTGTATATAAAGCAAAACTGTAAAGATTTTGAAAATAGAGATTTCAATCTTTAATTTCGTATATAGAACATAAATATCGGACAAAGATTTCTATATTTTCAAGCAACATGAAAAAAGAGTTCTTGGTAAAATAAAACTAAAATTTATTCTTGGTTTTTTTTTGCTATAACTTGGGCAAATTAAGAGATTTTTCAATTTTGTTTCGTAGTTAATTCAAAGCACTTCGTGTAAGATACTTAAAAGCGGAAACTTGTACCACAAACAACTGGAAAGTATATATATGTGAATTGTTAAGAATGGGTCCATAAACCCAAAACCATAAAGTAACCTTTTTTTATAATAAAAGTATAAACTTATGTAGAGGAGTACATAGAAATATTTTATTACCACATAATCGTTTTTCTTATGCCAATTATTGTATGTACGCAATTATTCTTCTGTTATACATAACCAAAAAAACATAAAAATAATATAGCATGTATACGTTTTGGACACAGTATGCGGAATCTTTTTATCTATGTGAGATTTATGCGCGAAAATAAATCTATAAAGATGTACGTGGATTCATAATTTTCGCAGCAACCAGCATTTCTATATATGTATTACAATGAGTAAATAATAGATGAGAAAAATTATAATCATACTTAAATTAGAAAGACTTCTTTTACATATATAAAACCTCCCACATTGTTGAAGGATTATTATGGTGGTCCTAAAAATGATTTTGTCTCTATGCAAGAGACTTATAGTATAATGAGCCAAGAAAAATATAAATTTTTAACTAATTTTTAACCATCAACTTTAACTTTATTGGAATATAAATTTTTACCTACAAGTATTACAGCAATTAGCACGAATTGTGGTTGCACAATTAATTGATCAATGGTCTATGAGAGTAACTCAACAAGTATCCGTAAAAAAATGGGTCATATAATTTTATTATTCAGATACCAAAAAAATCTTATGTGAAGTTGATTTCAAGAATAATTAAAAACTTTTTCCTAGATATATGAAATTACCATATCAAAAAGAAAAAAGTACCAAACTTTTTATATACCCGGAATCATAAACAGTTTCAACCAGCATAAAAAAAAATTTAATCGCTTTTATTGTGAAATCTTCCGAGATCTGAGGAGAATAAAAATATTTGTTCATACATTGACAGAGCAGAAATGAACTTTTAAATGGAAATTGAATTATGGATGGCTTCATATTCATAACCAGAACATTTTTGTATCACAATATTAGACAGTTTTTTAGTTTAAATCTTAATTGTTTGTTAAATGGTTTTTTTACGACAAAAAATTGCATATTTACGTGCTTTGCATTTAAGAGAATTTACATTTTAAACATAATTGTGGTCAGTAAAGTTCGCAAATTTTGAATAAAAAAATCTTGCATAAAATAAAATTATGTAACTATTTTTTTTTTAGTTTGTTGAAATTTTTGTATATTAGTTACATTGTCGTTTTTGTGATAAATTGGACCAGTTTCGAGTTATTAATATAATTATTTACTTTATGATAAAATATGTTATTAAAGGGCATGAGATTTGCCCTTAAATGTTTGACAGAACTTAATCTGTAGAGTATAAAAAATGTTTAATTTTTTAAATATTTTCAAATTTTACTTAAAATCGCCCGAATTTATTTTTGTTCGTATACTTTGTTCGTATATTTTCGAATATTAGTACTTTGTTCGTATATTTTTCTAGACCGTCAAAATCTCGCATTAATTTCGATGAGAATTTACTAAGTTCAATTATAGTTTAATGATAAAAAGTAAATCTATATTATTGGTGGCAGCGATCTTTCCCTAATTTTCCGTTTCTTCCTAGATTTTCGGATATGCAATATCATATCTCTAATTTTTGCTTTCTATTTTTTAATTTTTGTTCAAATATGAAGAAAATGATGGAAATTTTGGTTTTTTTAAATATTAATTTGTAAAAGAACGCACATAATTAAGAAGGAAGTTTAATAGTAAATTAAATCTCATAATCTCATATTTTGATATACTTTTAAGCAAAAATAAAAATAAGCTCTTTCTAAGTCTTATAAAAAATTTATTTAATTTCTGAGCTTAAATTTTTATATTTAGATTGACAGTTTTTGCAAAAAGCTTTAATTTTGTATCATTATTTTCCTCGAGGAAAATATATATAGTATGTATATATACAAAATACTAAAATGTCAGTCAAAAGTTCTCTTATCATTGTCCGCCACAAACTTTACCGTCATCGCCTTTCAAAAAGTTCAAAAAACAAAAATAAAATGCTTCTATTTAACTATACATTTCTCGTGACTTACACGTAACACGTATATTCGACCTTTAATACATCACAGAAAAAAAAATTCTCAAAATTCCACAAATTTTAATTTCTATTTAAAAATTTAAAAGGGTGTTGATGTGTTGATAGAAAGGACAATCCTAAAAGTATCACTTTTTGTGACATCATTTTTTTTGACTTGACAACCTGACCACTTTTCTTCCTAAAAAACACATATCACTTTTTGAGTTAAATTTGTTGCTTATTTTTTGTTGGGATATTTATGCGAGGAAAGCAATATAAATAAAGTCATCTGATATCCTAAATTTCATTTGTCATATACATAAATAAATTTAAATAAAAAAGTTCAAAAAACAAAAATAAAATGCTGTTTATCCGCGCATTAAATATTTATGTCTGGCTTGTATTGTTTAGAATTCCAGGGGCAAAGACAACAAATTTTTTTTTCAATACTCGTAATATATTTTAGTTAATGTGTAAAAAAATTGTTTTGCCCAAGGGAAAATAGCACTAATATGCAAAAATTTCCTTGAAAGAGTTTCGACTAATGAAAATATTTATAACCCCCAAATAAAAAAGTATATGGGGTAAAATTAAATACTGTCACTCAATTTTCTTGTTCTATAATAGGGAATTAAAATATTTTCTAATATCAATTATTGTATCCGTAACTGCGAAGATCAACAATTTAAAACCAATGAATTCATTTTTAATTATATTAATTAAATATTTTTGGAGGTAAGTTATTGATCTTAATAAAATTTAATTTTTTTTTACCCCTCATCTTTTATCCTTGATTTGTCAGACCTATTTTATATAAAAGTTTTAAGATTAAAAATTATTTATCAACTCTCTCTCTCTCTGATTCGATTTTGATTCCATCTGTATTTCAAATATTAATTTTCTAAAAACAAATTTCAAATTCTGATTAAACTTTAATGATTTCTGATAAAACACCAGGATAATTTATGGACTATATGAATGTTTATAACACTAATAATCGTACAGGAAGTGGATTAATCATAAATGGAAATTTATATTAGGTTACATTTTTATATATAAACCAATCAAAAAAAGTAATCTGGGGGATATTCTATCTATCTAATTAAGAAATGAGGTTGCATTTTTTTTTAAATTTTATATAAATTTTTAATAGAGCCATTAGAGATGATGGGAGAAAATTAATATTATAGATATAGATTATGGGTAAAATACGTGCGTAAAAGTATATGACATTAAATTGAGTTGTAAATAATTTATTTCCACATTGAAGTAAAAAAAAAGCATTTAAAATGTAAATTTATTTTTGGGGAGTTTGATTTTAAATCGTTTTATGATTTAAATGTTAAAATCAAAACTTATAGCAGAGAGATCATCATCATCTGTAAAGCAGGTGTAAGAATAGAAAATAAATTTTATATGGAAATATGATTTTCTATTTAAGAAGTCTATAATAAATTTTGGGATATTCACAAGATTAAATTTCAGTTTTATTTCAGGTCCGATCTTATTTGATATAAATATCCTCCTTATTATTTTTATTTATTGAAATAATAAGAGTGCAAACTGAAAATTCTTTCCCCTGGCATTTAAAAATGCACCCTTCTTAGGGAAAATTTTTTAAACAGATTTTTATATAAGTACTTCCTCTAGTAGTTCTTTATGCTTATAATAAATTTACTTCAGTGGACGAATTTCGTAAAACAAAAGCCCATGAAAAGTCATATTTTTATTTCAATAATAAAAACAAGAAAAGAATGGCCACTGATAATTATTACAAAAATAACACCGGTCCGGAAATAGCCTTTTATCAAAGTACCTAGTACAGAATGGTTGTATACCATTTAACCAATATAATTTCTTTTCAAACTTAGAGGTTGGGTCAACTATATTTTATTTACAATCTTTTTAGTAACTTTGCTTATACATAAATGTGTAATTCTTTATATCTACTTTTCGATTTCCACAAATTTATAAAGCGTTTAATATCCGTTATGCTTTGAAGAAGCGTGAGTATGGCGTGACTATGGATAATTTGCGTACCAGTAATTTATATTATAGTATACTTAGTATATGTACATAAAATGGAATATCTTTAAATCAAAACGAAAAATAATGGAAAATATACAAAAAAATTTTGTATTGGTTACAAAATTTATGCTTCATAGCGGTAGGATTTTGTTGAATTCAATTTGAATTTCAGAAACAAAAATTTACTACTTCTTAAAAGTTAATTGTAATATCAACTTGAATTTGCCATTAAAATATATTGTATAAACTTTGCTGAAATTAAATTATTTTATTTATTAAAATTTATTAAGAAATTTACATTATTTTAAATATTTACAGTTTTTCAGAAGGCGAAAAATCTCTCTTATTATTTCTATTAAAACACGTAGATAGATTTCCAGTTTTTCTGGATTTGCAAACCAACAAAAAAAGCTCCTGTATGTAAGCCTTTATGAGGTTATAACCCCGAAAATGTTTTAATAAAAATTTTCAGAATTAAAAGTCATTTAAATTATATATTCACAAGATTAAAATATATACAAGAATAGCACGCGACATATAAACAAAACCGTTTTTATATGTAAACATTAATTACCTACATATACATATGTCTTATGTAAGATTTTTTTGATATGTCAAACTAAAAAGAATATTTATGTTGGATAAATTTTTGGATGGACTCAATTAAATTTCATAGGGATTCGATTTTCGAAATACAAAAATAAAATATAGATTCAAAAATTTATCTAATTTTCATTTCATTCCTTAAATTACAAAAATTCAATGTAAAATAAAGTATGTATAATACAAAAAATTTTTCTACTACAAAACAAAAGACTTGAATTTAATAAGTCACAAACTTTATGTTTTACAAATATAATATTAATACATACAAGATACAAATATTAAAATCCAATTTTTCATTTATTTCTCACATTCAACCGTAAATATATAAGTACCTAAATTACATAGGATTCCACTCTCTCCAATTCTCTCGCAAAGTTATACGAGTGAAAATTGGAAATTGGTGTACATAAGCCATAACAAAATCTCATAGTTAATATAAAAATAGAAACAGTTATGTACTAAAGCAATGGCTGACATGCGCATAACTTTCAACCAATAAGAATTAAATATTTTATTTTTTGAGTTTGCATAAGTGTTAACAGTAGGTGGGGTTATACTATTGTATATTATTTTTTAATCTTTTAGCGGATGATATATGTCACTTTAATTAGCGATTTATATTAAAAAAAGGTGATAATTGAATTATCAATTATGCGTTGATGGTTATATGCATAAATTACAAGGATATTTTAATTGAATTTTACGCTTTTATTACATTGAATTAAAAGTATAAAAAGAATTTTCAATTAGGGAAATTTATTATAAATAAATGCAGAATTTATAAAAAAATTATAAAATCTTATTCTATATACTATATATAACAATTCAATTTGAAATGACAATTTTATTATTTTTCTTAAAAACAGAATTTTTAATTTATATTTTGTATATAAAATCTGGAAACGATACTAATGACTTTTTAATTTTTTTGTAAAAAGTTTGAATGCATTTATGCATATTTAATTATTTCATGTAAATTTCAGAAAGTTTTCATTGTCCAAGTTATAAAAAATATTTAAAATAGGTTTTTTTTACCTTATCTTCTCCTTTAATAATTCATCATGTATATGTATATAGGTTTTGTACATAAATTGGTAAGTAAAAAGTATAGAAATTTTACTAAGTGGACAAAGACTCTACTACCTCTGTACCAGATAATTTTTAGTTTTTTTCGTTCTTAAAAATATTTTTAAACAAAAGGCAACCATACATTTTTTGTCTTTTGGTGCGGTGCGGAATACCGTTTTTATAATTTAAATTAATATACGGAAGGACAATGAAAGGATTTATATGTATATAGAGGCAAGGACTGGTATAACATTTGTATTTATTTTTTTTGTATACTTTGTTTATGGTATGTGGACAAATGAGTGGTAATTGTAGTTCAGGAATTTTATGATTTGTATTTTAAAAGTATAAAATTGATAGCAACAGAAAAGGTTCTTTTTTAGAACCTGGGGCTCATCTAGAGCTATTGAGGTCGGAGAATATAAGAGTAAGTAAAAAATTGAAAATATAATTGATAATAATCAAAAGTAAATTCTTTCGAGCTTCCGGATGCCAAATTCGAATTTATTAACAAAATAAATTCCAAATTTTATTTTCAGTGCAGATTTTCAATTTAGAATTCAATTTTTACATATAGTGTAATTTTAAATAAATTACTTAAAACAATTATATAAATTTGGCTACCCTTTCACTTAAAAAAACTTATGGAATATCAAATTGTTTTTCCCTTGAGTCGCTAATGCATTTCATGTGTTTTTCGTCAATGTTGTCATTTTGCTGTTTTGTTTTTTTTTTTAACTTTTTTTTATTGCTAAAGGTTATAAATAAAACCTGGAATATAAAAAAAACTGATGCGATTCAGGGAATGGTGTGGTGTATAATTTTTCGAAAAAGGACTATTCTAGAAAAAAATATTTTTTTCCATAAAAATTTAAATATGCAATTTGTATAATGAAAAAGCTTTTAAATGTTTTCGTTTTTCGATGTTCAATATTTTTAAAAATCGTAGGTATTGTAGGTAAAGCAATTTGAATTTTCCAAAATTGAATTTTCCACAAATAAATAATTGATAAAGTAAAACTATACAACTTGGAAATTAAATTTTATATCTGTATATATAGGAGGAACAAAATCCATGACCTATCATCTATCATGTCATTATCTCTGAGACATTTTACATTTTATGCTAAAATAGTTTTTCTAATATAATATTTATTGATTTTATATTGTTGTTGGAACAAATTTTTAAAAGAAATAAAATTTATCTTAAAATTTGCCTCCAACTAGAAATTTTTAATATTTTCCCTAAAATAGGAAAACCCATCAGAAAAATTATTTGTTGGCATATTAAATTCGTATATATAATCGGAAATGGCGTGTAGGCGCTTCTTCAACAAAAATCTACTCTTGTATATAAGTATATGTATATAAGCATTTTATTTTTTTCATTAAATTTTTAAATTTTCAAATATAAATAACAACAAAAATCCACACTTTTGCGATTCGTTGGTTTCTGGGTGGTTATGGTTAGAAAATGCTGCGCCCCAGTGGCAATACAACAGATATAAAAATATATCAATTTGTATATAAAAAGCTTTAAGTAATGTCATTTGCGTGTACATAAATCCCAATCCCCTAACAATAATCGGTGTCGTTGTCGTAGTCATCGCACAACACATACAAAAAATATAAACAAATAATATTTGAAAACAACTAAACACAATGGATGTAAAGTTATTTGGTTGGTTATATCCGCTAGGTACACATCATCGCCATAATCGACTTAAAAACACAACAAATAAATTTCAGTCATTCTTTGGTGCTCAACAGTTTGAGACGTGCGAATAAACGGAGAGTAGATTTATTGTGATTTCATATATAAAATTTAATAAAAAGAAAAAGTTTTAAATGTTGGAAATTTATAATTAAAAAACATAAAATTTAAATATTTTTTTTTTCTAAATTGGTGTTAATTTATTACATAGTGGAAAAACAAAATATTTAATTAAAGTGTTATTTCAAAAAAAAAAATATATACTTAGAAATAATATAGTGAATTATTTGACAGAGCGGTGGAAATTTTTGATTATGGCACTAAAAATGTTATATCGTGGTCCTAGTTCAAGATTGGAAACATTAATTGAAAAAATTCAAGCAACTAAAGAAATCAATACTGGTAAATTATGTCTTTCCTTGAAAATTTATTTGTAATTACTATAATTCCAGTTGAAAATTACCTAATGCAATAAAACATTTTTATTAAATTCTTTCAATATTTAATTATCGATTATATAAGATAATGAAATATAGAAATTTTAAAAATGTTGTTTTAATTAAGTATTTGTATATTTATAATTGAAAATTAGTTTTGAAATTTATAACTACGAATAAGTTATAATATTTTAATAAGTAACTATTATAAATATCGATATCATAATTAATATACATATATATATTTATTGATTGAAATTTACCATTTTATAACTTTCAATTTTGTAATAATTATCCAATTATTAAAATTTCGAAGCTTAATAACTGCACCTGATATGAAATTTCTCCCATAAAAAAATCATAAAATGATATGAAATTTCTATTTAATCAAATTTATAATATGTATTAGTTTTTTCAAAAAAATTGCAAGAACGGTGATAATAACCACTAAGGTTTAAGTTTCGAATGTGGGTCAAATTCATACCTAGGACAATTAGTAATTTTGGGCAAAAATCATATAAATGTAACAAAAAATGCTGAGCTTTAGGACAATAATTTATTAAATGATTAAATGATTGAAAAATTCTTTTTTAAGGAAACCTCTAAAAACTCATAAAATGGGAAGTTTCAATTGCTGTCTGGATTTTTTTCACATCACATTGAAAAAATAATTAAATAATTAATTTGACCGAGGACCAGTAACCAAATAATCAATAGTATTTGGTGAAATGATTCACATTATTTGAAAATTTTATTTTATTTCTTTTCATATTTATTTCTGACATTACAAAATATTTATTAAAAGATTAATGTAAATTTTCATTTTCAAATTGCTTTAATAAAAATTATTATATTATATAACAATATTTTCTTGCCCCTATATCTGAATCGTTAATAAAATTACATATGAACTGGGATGCAGCATATCACAGCTATTTATTAAAAACTATCACATAATTAATTCAAAACTAAATAAAGGAAACGGAAACTCTTAAAATCTTTTTCCATTTAAGTCGATAAAAAAACTGTCACCGAACCGAAAGACAAAACTCTTAATTTTCATGTGATCTAAATTAATTAAATTAACTAATCATCATCATATCATAAATACTGTGCTCCTGCTAAAAATAATTGTCCACCATCCATAAAGTAATCAAAATTAATATACCCAAAAAAGAAAAGAATAATTTTCAACCTACCAAATACTTACATACAAAAATTCATCCGATAAAGTGTTCCACATTTGTAATAATTATTATATTCCCCCCAGATTTTCATTTTATCCAATTAAGTGGCGTTTGGTAACAATTAGACCAAAGGGAAACGACAATTAAAAACTTAGTCAACCTAAAAAACATCGTCACATTAAAAAGTATAATCCACAATTGTAATTTTCCTTATTTAGTGCGAACAATGATATATTTTCAGTGTGATTAATTAAAATTGCTGGCGCATTACAGTCACTTCCCGAATTCAATGAGCATCAATGGTGTGGTGTGATATGTCTAATTAGACAATCTTAAAAAAATTCGAATGGAATTTTATATACTAATTTAAATAAATACAAATTTTCTTAAGCGTCAGTTTCCTGTCCAATTTTTTAAGCATAAATTAATAATTGGTGGGTGAGAAAATGAAAAGTTAATTTAAACTTACTCTCTAAACTAAACTATTATTTTCAATTTGTGTTCTTCGTCTTAAGTAGAAATGTTTTTGCTTTACATAGGTTGTTAAAAGTAATTTTAAGGGTGATATATTAGTATATATCTACATGGAAAATGAAAAATGATGAAAATGAAAACCCTCGTTATTTTATTGAAACTAATGATTTCTTACTTATATGGTTTTTATTTGGCACCCGTTCTACTACTCCTCTACTTGCATAGTAAGTGAAATTATGTGTGAAAAACCTTTTCTATTAAGAAAAATCTAACCCCATAAATATTTTCTTTTTTTTTGTGGTTGAGATAGAATTAATATAGGATAATAATAATTCGTCAAAAGTCAAGAAGTTTAAACATTTTTTACTGGGTCTTTCAAAAGATTAAAAGAATTTTTATAATGTGTGCCATATAGAAAATCCGAAATCTTTGTCAGAAGAAACTTAGGTAATTCTGGGATAATATAGAAAATTTGATTGATGAAATTTAGATTTGTTAATTCACCTGTTAAGATTATATGAAAACCCTATATAACATTATATGCGGCTTTGATTTAATTTTAATTTGGAAAATCAAATTGGAATCAGTTAAAAAAAAATATGAAGCAACATACGACATACCTTTTTAAAGTATCGTAAGCGAACATACAAACAATGAACGTCAGCCTATAAAATCATTTGCGAAACGTATACATATATGTTAAATTTTAAGTAATATAAAATGTTTACTTCAATCGAAGAATGACTTAAGTATTTTTACTCTACTGAAACTTTTTTTTATATTAAATTTTTCATACCAATTTAAAATATTTAGAGAAATATATTTTTTATAAACAATCTCTTAAAAGCCACACCACATAATAAGGATTCATTTTCGGCAAATTGATGATAGAAATAATGTGAAATTCGCGAACATACTAAAGGGTCTTTATATGCCATTTAAATCTTTTTTATTATATCTTATCATCATTTTCATGATAACGTAATAAATATTATAAAAATATCATTACATAAATTTTAAAGGATTTACTTTTATGTAATTGATTGATTGACAAAAAAAATCGGAAATATACTATCTGAAATTTAGAACATAAAAATTAAATTAAAAATTATTACGCCAATTTTTTTTATATACGGTATATACATACATATAAAAGTAATTAAATAAATAGACATATTACCTGACATCTAATCATAATATCAATATATATACCCTATCAATTTTTTACCTCCTGATTCACAAAACCAAAATATTAAAGAGGAGGCAGATTGTTAAATAATAATTTTAAGTAAACATAAAGATTTTAAATATATATTTTTTTTACAGATTTATATTCAACTCATACATCATCAACATATTCACCATCAATGTCGGAGGGAGCAGCGACACCCAACTCCTTATTACATCATTCACATTTATTACAACCAAGAACAACTTTGCATAACACAGAAGATAATGAAGATGGTAATAATCGTCTTACGAGTACCAACACTAACAATAATAATAATCATCTTACAAATAATAAGAATCTTCGTAGACGACGTCAACATTGTCGAAATAGTTCAACCGCAAATGAAGGTGACATTAATGAGGATGAATATGAAATGGATGGCGGTGATGGTTGTTGTGTTGGTGCTGAAAATGGAATAAATGAAGGAGATGTTGGTTTTGATTCAGTTAATGAAATAATTGACGATGGTATTAATCTTAAGGAAAATTTAAAAAATCATGATAAAAGAATTATAAATAGAAATATTAGTGGAAGTGGTAATAGAAAAATTACAACAAAATTGCGTAAAATTGATAAAGAATCAACAGCTAATAATAAATCTGAGTCGTTAAGAAATAGTATTGAGGGTGGTAGTACAATCAAAAATGGTACACCAGATGGTTCTTATCAGTGTCAGTTTTGTGATAAATCATTTCCACGTCTTGGTTATTTAAAGAAACATGAACAGGTGAGTTCATAAAACTGTTTTTGTTTAGTATTTATGTAGAGCTGTAACACAACCAAAAACAAATCATTTTAATTGAAGTCGATTGAAATTATAAAAAATTAATTTATAGTATTTTTTTATGTTAATATCCAGAATTTTAAAATAGAGACAAAAAAAAACCTATTAAACGTGATAAATTTGTGTATGCCAGGGAAACCTTCACCCATGATTTTTCAAACATAATTTCGGGTTTTGAAATTTGGAGACATCAATTAAACCGAAAACATGAATTTCAAAATCCAAATATAATAAAAAAACAATAATGTCCAATATAAATAATTTTATAGTTTTTGTATAATTCTTTGCACCTTTTATAGCTCGTACGTGACAACATAATTTTTTTTTATTCTACTGTTTCTTCTTCACTGTGAATTTTACTCCATAAATTTCGCAGTTTACCCATTAAACTGAATTTACAATTCGCTCACTGCAATTCTTAATCTTCTAAATTGTTTAATGAAGAAAATCCAAGAATTAATTTTAATATTTTAAATTTTGTTGTTTCCTATTGTGTTAACAAGTATAATTTTTAAGTTGATATATTATAATCGTTATGGTTTTTATAGTTAATTGCATAACATAAAAAGTTAATTCTAAACTACATATTACTATCAGTTATTTGATAAGATCTTTGGCAAAAAACTAGTTTTGATTACATTAATTAACTGTTCAAAAGCTCGCAGAACTGCAGAGGCTCTGTAATTCAGTGTCCGAAGTTTAATAATTATTAATTATGGAAAAATTATGTTGAAGAATTTTGTTTAACTGGAATGAGTAAATTTTAATAAACCGAGTTAAGAAATTTTTAATTATGATTTTTATTTAATAATTATGTAAATTCTCTTTGATTCCGTTCATTCTCCTTATACCTTTCGAGTATTCCACTTGGTCATCTGATGAGTACTATATCAGTTCACAACATTTCTTCAAATATATTAAAATCGATAATTATTATTCAACCATATGTTCACCAACTATAAACTATAAACTCTCAGAATAAAAAAAATTGTAATTGGGCTACTGTTTTTACAGATTGAGTACATACAAGATAATCGTAAGACGGTTTTCAAAGCGTATATTCATCTTCTGTTAACTACTTACATACATAGTTGGTTTGGAGTAAATAAAGATGGATGTGTTAATTTTTTATGTTTATATTTTAATCTTAGTAAACAAATTACACACATCATTAAATAAATTTGTAAATATAATAAAACCAGAAAATTTAATATTGCAAATGCGCTAAATGCGTGAAAGGTGAACCAAAAGCTCATCACTTTATTACTGCATATAGCTATACATTTCTGATTTTCTTTAGAAAAATATACAATATGTACTTCTTTTTTAATACAATTGACGCATCTTGTTTCTGAAATTTTGCATAGAACCTGTTACATTAAAATCATGTCAAAAGGTGATAAAAGTTTTTCAAAAGTTTCCAACTAAACAAATTCAATCTATTCGAAGTATTTTGTTTATATAAATTCTTATCACGTTTGACTTTGAACATAGAGTAAATAAATTACAAAATTTAATTCATTTTTATTATTATAAGTATTTATTATTTACATAAAACTCCCTCTTTTTGACCAATTCAAATAGCCCGCCAAAAGTATTAAAATTTCTGATAAATAAAACATGAAAATTAAATTAATGGCGTTACAAACAATTTCTGAAGGATCAACAATTTTAGTATTCATTCTAAATACACATAATTTGCTTGTTAAATGTAATAAAAAAAATATTTTGTTGAAAAGAAAAAACAAAAAATATTAGTAAATTATATAATTTTCAAAACAAGATTAAAATTCGAGAAATAATACTAATTCAAATTTTAATCAATTTACTGGGATGATGATTTGAAATACCGTAATTGATTTTAAATATTCAAAACGATTTAATTACTCTATCTAAAATGAGACAAGATAAACCAGTATGAGTATCAGAGCAATTATACAATTTCTTATACATGTGTACTTATGGATTAGTTTCACATAAAAACATTCTTACCTCAAAACTTTTTTTAGTCACTTTTGCTCTAACTTAATTTTGGTATTTGTTCACTTTTTGGAATTATAAGTAAAGAAAATTCCATTCGTTTTATTGTTATATAAAATGTGTGTAAAATGTTTATATTTTTTGGAATGATGTTTCGATGGATGATGAACATTTTTGAAGTATTTAACAAAATGTAAAAAATTGGAATTCCATTTATCAAAGGCGCTCATTTACAATATTTTACAAAAATTTATTATTATATAAATGATGGCAACCAATGTACATAAATTTAGATAATTTTTGTTTGATCACTTTTGGGGTAATTGGTATGCCAAATGTGCAATTTCTGAATTACTTAACTGACTATATAGCAGTGAGCATAAAGAATTAAATCCATTATATATAGTTTAGCGACTTGGTATGACAACTATTTCTCTTTCAGAAAAATTTCCTTATGATTTTGATGAAATCAGTGTATATATACAATAAAACGAAGATCAGTTCCAAACAGAATATTCTATATGTAGTTGTTGTGAAATATAACTATTTTTAAGTTAAATAAATGGTACCAGTTTTGGTACCACTATTTTTAAGTTAAATAAATGGTACCATTAAACTTTGAAGTTAAATTATAATATTAAACTTTGCAGTTAGTGGTTTAATATTCTGACCCAATTAAGTTTCAAATACTCAAAATCATGACATCATGTAAATAATTTTTAGTAAATTTTTCTATAATAAATGGTAATATTTTTTTAACCAATTTGCCTTACCTTCAGAAGTAATAACTTCCTCAATTGTTATAAGTGAATATAAAATTCGTTTACTTTGTCGCAACTGAACTACTAAATTATAGAAACTAAAACCTCGATAAAATTTTAAACAAGTGATAATTATGTAAATACTTTTGATCAATCATAATTTCTGTAATGTTTCAAAAATTGAAAATATTCCAAATACCAAACAAAACAACATCCACAAAATTCCATTCTTTCCTCACATAAGAATATACATACTTGAAAAATTTGTTTTAAGAATTTTTCACATTTTAATTTTAAAATTCTTTCCGTTCACAAAATTAAGTTTCAGAACAAAATTTATTTTACAATAAAGCACCATTAGTTAAACTAAACAAAAAAAGGGTAACTAAAAGTAAACTTGTCGGCATTTTTGTCACCATAAATAATGACCAAGAAACTTTTTGAAAAATTGTAGTACGTTAAATTGTTATGATTTTTATAATGTTGTTTGATGGCTCCATGGAATGCGCGAAAATTAACTAAGGGAGAAAACTAATAATAATGTGTTTCCACAAATATACAAAGCAAACGATGTGCCCATCATACTTATTTGATTATGTCAGGTACAAATTTATGTAAACTCGCGTCGGCCGGAGATAAACCGAATCTTAATAACAAAAAAATTAAGAATTATGAACAAAAAATTTAAAAAAAGTCTGTTTCTTAATAATTTGATTCTTTTTTCCAAGTTTCTTAATAATTTGGTTCATTTTTTTCATAAAAAAGAAATTCGATATAGAAATAAACTTTAGGTGAAAGCGGCGCGCTACTGTATTGTCACTGCGAAACCATTAACCAAGAGTGATGAACATTTTGTTGATAAAGATAAGAATTTTATTGCTAAAAAATATAATATGTATAAAAATTAAAAATTCAACAAACAGTGCAAAAATATTTGTGTTATATTTTAAATATTTTAAAAATTGATATTCATCTTGTTTTTTTTTTAAATCGACGCTATATATCTACATATGTATATCCTTTTTTGGGGACTATGGACTTTGAATTTTCGTTCTTACAATGTTTTAAACACAACTTAAAGTTTACAAATATGTACTCAGATTTCTACATAGTATTTTTTAATAAATTTAATTAAATACTTTAATTTCTTTTCCAATAGCAATTTTCGTCTGCTACATTCTATTTTTCACTCCATATTATATATCATTTGGAAATTATAATTTAATAATCAATAATATTGTTATTCGGAGTTCAAATTGAAAATTGTTATATTTCTAATAATTTTTACTGTCAATCAGATAACATAGTTTCTGTTAATTAACACCTGGTTCCATCAATAAACTATATGTATTTAAATACTTATACATAGTTTAAGAAGGTATTTTATTATACACGTTAAATTAAAAGTAATACCGAACAATTTTATTTGGTTTGTAATTTTTCTTATAACCATCATATAAACTTTATATAATTTTATTTTCCAGTGAAAAAATCGGTTGTTCATAAACCTAATTAGGAGAATCACCAAAACCCTCAGGACTCTTTAATAATAGTTGTTACATTTGACAAAATACAAAATTAATAAATATTTGTTATATGTATATATAGAAAAAAAACTTTAATCATTACGACAAAACGTTTGAGTATGTTGAAAATTTTAGATTTTTTTCTCCCCATTCGTTTTTTCAATATTTTACATTATCTGTTAACAACATGTTTACGCATCAAAAGTTAATAGTTTCACATGAATTATGTTACAATTCTCTGTGATAATCAGCAGAAGAAGTGCTGACAGATATTAGCTAGCAAAAAAAACTTATTGAATTCCATATGATTGTCAGTAAGTACAAGACAAATGAAATTGTATATTGAAGTAAAAGAATGGGAATCAAGTTGGGTGAATCTGATGTGTTTTAGTGTTGTCATGATGGATAATTATCAATCAGAATATAATTGATTGAATTAATGATAATTACTGCGGTATCGATTTATTTTTAAATATCTCGGTTTTTCCACTGTTTTACGAAATTTGATTCAATTATTTTGTGAAATAGTAAGGCGCGCTAATATGAATGCTTTGTAAAGTAATGTTAACATGAATCATGATTTATTAAAACTTTTTTTTTACCTAATTTGTAATTAAATTTTAATTTATAATAAAAATATAATACGAAAATTCATAAGTCCAATTACGATAGGATTGAAAAGTTTAAAAATTCAATAGCCCTCGCAAAATTGAATCAATATAATAGAATAACATAGAATATTTTGAATATTTAGTGTTTCAACTAAATATTCAAATGAGAAATATATATGTATATTTATACAAATATATATATGTGATGTATACACATATATATTTGTTAATATTATTTTTTGTTTATATTATTTCTATTACAATTTCAATGTACTTGTCTATCTAATTCATCTCTTATTAATAATATTTTTATGTATAAATGAATTGACTACAATTATATGCAACATAAAATCTTTTACAGAGTCATGCTGAACATTTACCATTTAAATGTGATTATTGTGCACGTTTGTTTAAGCATAAACGATCCAGAGATCGTCATACTAAATTGCATACAGGAGATCGTCGTTATCGTTGTCCACATTGTGAAGCAGCATTCTCAAGAAGGTAATATTATAAATTTATATAAGAGTTTTTTAATTACCTATTGCATCATTATGGGCAGATACCACACATTTTATAATATATAATTACTTTAAATTCACCCAACCTTACCATGAATAATTTATACTAGGAAAAATTTTTATTTACATCTGCAATGTAGTTTAGCATTTTCAATTATTTAAAAAATAATTATGTAAATAATAATAAAGTTTTACATAAATATATGTATATATTTCTTTTTCTTATTTTTTTCCAGTGATCATTTGAAAATTCATATGAAAACTCATGATAACCAAAAGCCATTTCAATGTACTGTATGTAATCGTGGTTATAATACTGCAGCAGCTTTAACATCACATATGCAAAATCATAAAAAGCAAGCGGCACTTTTGGGTACTGGATTACAACCATTAAATTACAGTCCGCGATCCACGGGCTCTGGTTCAAGTAATGGTAGTTACAATACCAAACGTAGATATGCTACTGTTCCACTTGCAACACAAGCAGCAACAGCCGGTGGAGGTAATAATAATAGTCCATCAAATCATATTTCTGGTGATTATAATAAAAGACAACGTCCAACTTTTATATCTTGTGTGTATTGTACAAAATCAGATTTTGCAACATTGGATCAATTAAACATTCATATTCAGAAAATGCATGAAAATGTGTTAATAAAAACTAATCAGAAAGATTCACCAAAACATCAGAGCTCGTCGGTGACTATACCAAATTTTCAATTAAATTGTGAATATTGTACAATGAAATTTCCAAATATTCCAAAAATGTTTCAACATATGCGGGCCATTCACATAGAACGTTTGTCTAGTCCAAATTCATATTTTGAAAATTTCAATCGTTTAGCTGCTTCTGGAACATTTAGTCCAAGATTAGTAACCGGAACAGCAACACTAAAAAATCGTTTTGATGATAATATTTCTGGTGTGAAAATTAAACGAGAAGAGAGAAGTCCAAATCATTTAATGGAGAAGAATGATAATTTAGTAAATGAGAAAGCTGAGGAGCAAATTGGTCCAACTGATTTGAGTCAACCGAAAAAGCGTGCACAAACTCCTTTTGAAAGGAGAACACCAACTGGTGGACCGCCAACAGATTTATTAGAAAAAGATCATCAGCAGCAGCAAAGTGCAGGTGCATTTCTGTGTAACCAATGTAATGCTGCGCTACCAGATTTCGAAACATTTCGTAATCATTTGAAAAGTCATATTGCACAAGGTATGAATTTAGTATGTCATCATTGTGGATTGACATTGCGAGATCAAAATGAATATGAACGACATACAATTTCACATTTTCTTATTACAAATTCCGAATTTTCCTGTTCAAATAGCTGTCAAAAAAGTTATTCAAAAACTGAAGATCTACAAAAGCATTTATATGATGCACATGTTCAAATTATGTACAAATGCTCATTATGTTCGGATTTATTTGATACAAAAGTTGCTATACAAGTGCATTTCGCCTGTGTACATTCCAATGAAACGAAAATATATCGTTGTTCTGCTTGTATGGAACAATTACGGACAGAAAAAGAATTTACTATTCATGTCAAAACTAGACATCAAACTAGTAGTGGTTCAATACAATGTATGTTTTGTCGTGCTGTTTGTTCATCCGAATTAGAAATGCATTTCCATTTAGCTGCACATGCTAGACAATTTCGTTGTCCATCATGTCCGGAAACTTTTCATGTTGAATTTCTACTTGATCGTCATATGCAAACACATCACAGTACTGCAGTGAATAATCAAAAAGATTGTAATCCGCCACCAGCAAGTCCTGTGTTAGTAAATGGTCCAAATCAACTTTTCTTAAATGCTGCTGCACAATATGCTAAACAACAAAATAATAATAATAATAATATTTTGGAGTATCATGCTTTTGCAGCATCAGCAGCAGCAGCTGCAGGTAAAGGAATATTTAAGATGACAAATTCTATGAACGGTTCAGTAGGAGCAGCAGGACAGAAATTTTATAGTCCACTTCAAGTTGATACGAATTCTGTAAAACATCCAGCTTTGATATATGGATTAGGTCAGAGATATTTTGATGCTGGTAAATCTTTATTAGATACTATGTATAATTATCAACAGGAAAAATCTGCAGCAGCAGCTGCTGCTGCAGTCGAATCAGCTGGTCGAAGTTTTTTTGTCAGTCCTAGAAATGGAACAGGACTTGAGAATAATAATAATTCTATTAGTAATAATAACAATATAAAAGAGTCTACAAAACGAACACATTCTGAAAATAATAAAAGTTCAGAAAGAAATATGCAAAACGGTTTTAGTTGCGGAATATGTGAACGAAATGATTTTAGAACAGAAATCGAGGTCCAATCACATCGCAAAATTGTTCATAATTTGAAAACTGGTGTGAGTTTACGATGTGCTTATTGTAGTGGTAATTTTAAGTCACGCAGTGAGTTGGAACATCATATGAAAACATGCCATAATTCAACGGGTAAACATAAATGTTTAATTTGTGATGAAATATTTCCATCGCCAGCAATTTTAGCTGAACACAAATTACAACATTCAAAAGTTGGACAATCTGGAAAATGTTCACATTGTTCGGTTGCTTTAAATGATGTGTTAGCATTTAAAGGTCATTTATCGGAGCATAATGTGGAGGGTCAAATTCCAGTACAATGTATTTGTTGTCGCCAAACTCTGAACTCTGATTTCGAAATAGGTTTACATGCCAAGTAAGTTTTGGTTGTAAAATTAATTTAAAATTTTGTAAATAATCAAAATAAACTTGTTTATTTTTCATCCATAGATTCCATACAAAATCTTCAGGAGCACCAGAAAATGCTTGTGCTCTTTGTTTAGAAGCTATTCCTGTAACTTCTGAAGCAAAAGTTTGTGATAAATGTTGCCGAAAACATAATTTGTCAACTAAATTCACCAATATGCGTTTCGACAACCATTCACAAGACAAAAATAATAATAATAATTTATTTGTAGAAAATCGATGTAATTTATGTAAAATGATTTTGCCTCATGCCCAAAGACTGCAAGAACATTTGGTAGAACATACTTTTGTTGGATGCGAGGAACGTGGTTATTCATGTTATATTTGTTCAGCTGTTTTTACAATTCCTGCTGGGCTATTGAGCCATATGTCATCTGAGCATGGTCAAAACGCCCGTCCTTATGATTGTAATATATGTACGGATAAATTCTTTTTCCGTGCCGAATTAGATAATCATTTCATGGAACATGAAAATAAGGGACCTTCAGTAGTAAGTCTTTTAGAACAGAAATTTGTAGAAAATCCTCAACAACATGACATCATTTCAATGCCAAAAGATGATAAACCGAAATATGTGATGGTAAATGACGTGGAAGAAGAATTAAAAGCTGAAGTCAAAATGGAAACAATTGATGAGGCTGATAATAATGATGAAGAGGAAGAATATATTGAAGTAGAAAAAGTAGCTGAAACTGTGGATAATGTTACCAACGATAATGATTAGGCGAAGTGTAATTAAAATAATCAATTAGATTTAAATTATATATAAAATAATTATATAAAAAAAGTATTATAAATTAAGAAATTATTCAATAATTCACTACATAGTTGTGATAGCATCAAGAAAAATATCTTAATCCTACAATTTGTTGATAAATTATTAGTTTTTTCTGTTTTTAGATCTATTTTGCATTGTAATACGTTAAAAGTTGTTGCATTTAAGTATAAATTATTTAGTTGTTAATATATTTTAGAATTTAGTATAATAATTTATATAAAATGAAATGGAATTATTTATTATAAAATGTATTGGACTAAGCTTTCAATTTCAATGCGAAATAAATATTAAAATAGTTATGAAGAATAATGGATGGATTTTACTAAATAGGTTAGGTGGATAAAGGGTTGGCTGTTTGAAACGCAATTAATGAAATAATAATTAATTAAAATTTGCTTACTTATTAAGTTATCGACAATTTACGGTGTAACATATGTATATGCAAATGTAGGTACCTGTCACAAATTTTTACATGAGCAATTTTCTTTCCCCTAGACCTAGATTAATTAAATACAAATTAATTATTAATAAATAATACTTTATTCTACTTTAATTTATAATTATACTTATTACAATTTTTGGTGAATCCATTCTTTTGGTAGAGGTAGATTTATTTCAAACTTAATATTTAATCACTTTTTTCAACAATATTTATTATCAACTAAATTTACATAGTAATATTTTAATACCTATCTACCTTTGTTGACATTTAAGTAAAAAAAAAAGGCGGGGAAAAATAATAATTTTGTATATGCATACATAGTTCCATTAAATTTTATAATGATCGTGATAGATTTATATATTTATATATTTACGATTTTGCATATATTTAGGTGGTTATAATATATATTCCGAAATTAAAGTAAATTATAATTTATGGTATATACATAAATATATTTAACACTAATTTTATTTATTTTTTGAAAATTATTAGTTTTTATTTTAATTTTTACAGTTTGTTCGCAAATACAAATTATAGTCACAATATTGCATATAACCAACCGAAAATTTTTGTTTTTCAAATTATAAATGGCAGTACTTATACTTTTGATATACCATGTTTCCATGCACGGAGTTGAGTTGAATTGAGTTGAGTTGAGTTATCGTTCGGTTGAAAAACTTCAAATTTCAACCCGTCGTTTCCATGCAAAAACTCGAGTTGAGTTGAGTTGAACTGACAGTTCTGGCAACACGATAGTGGTCTTCACGACCTAAATATTTTTTCTTGATATTTTGATATTTTTTTTTAAATTACGTGAAAACCTGTTTTGGTGCCTGAGATATTTTGATATTTTTTTTACATTTTATGTCTGGCAGTACTGAATATTTCATGTTTTTACGTTTATTTTACATATTTATATAATCTGGTAGCACTGAAATAATTTAAACAAATATTGTTAAAAATTAGAATTGGCAAAATTTAAGGAAAAATAAGTAATTATTACATAATACTAATTTTAAACTGCAATACTAATTTTAATAAACAATAATCCCCGTCAATACAACACAAAATAAAATTTAAAATTTCAAAACAGAAAATTTCTGACAGTAGTATTTTGACATATATATCAAAATATCAAAATATCAAAAAATACATGCCCAGCGGCATGTATTTTTTTGATATTTTTTTTGACACTATCGTGATATTTTAATATTTTTTTCAACCAATCAAAACTCGTTATTTCGTAAAATATCAAAATATCAAGAAAAAATATTTAGGTCGTGAAGACCACAGATATAAAACAGGTTTTTTTATTTCATAATATGTAATTAAATTTATGTCATTCATTTTAATATATTTATCTCCTCCATTACTGATATTAAAAATTTTTACTTCGTCGTCACTCCAAAAAAGCCTTCGTGACGCCATTATTATTAAAAAATAATAATTTTTAGTTCATTTACACCTTTGAGTATATAGAACAGGAGAAGCTATAATATAAATTTGCCCCTACAAGCTATGTCACCAAGTTTTTGACAATTTTTAGAGCATTACTTGTCAAAAATTTGCAAATCATTTACCTAGTTTCCATGCACGGAGTTGAGTTGAGTTGAGTTATCGTTCAGTTGAAAAAATTCAAATTTCAACCCCAGTCGTTTCCATGCAAAAACTCGAGTTGAGTTGAGTTGAACTGACAGTTCTGGCAACACGATATAAAACAGGTTTTTTTATTTCATAATAATTAAATTTATGTCATTAATTTTAATATAATTTTCTCCTCCATTACTGATATTACAATTTTTACTTCATCGTCACTCCAAAAAAGCCTTCCTGACGCCATTATTATTAAAAAATAATAATTTTTTGTTCATTTACACATACAAAGATATAAAATGTCAATTTACTAATACAATGACATAACTCAACTCAATCCCACTAGTTTCGTGGAGTTGAAATGGATTTAACGAAAACTCAACTCAACTCGTGTTTCCATGGGGTTCAACTCGAGTTGAACTCGAGTTCAACTCGTCATGGAAACAAGGTAATTGTCAAAAATTTGCACATTTTATATAGAAATATATGAAATATTTCTCTTTACCCCCCAAAAAAAATACTTCACTTTATTTTAACTATAGCATCTCCTGTTCTATATACTCTAAGATTTACACATACAAAGATATAAGATGTCAATTTACTAATCCAATGACATAACTCAACTCAATCCCACTAGTTTCGTGGAGTTGAAATGGATTTAACGAAAACTCAACTCAACTCGTGTTTCCATGGGGTTCAACTCGAGTTGAACTCGAGTTCAACTCGTCATGGAAACAAGGTAAATGTAATGGATCGAATAAACGTCGCCAATTTGTGGTTATGCGGCAAATAACAAAACTATTCATATTGGAAAGCAGCTTGATGTTTGGCGGAAACTGTCAGAAATAAAATAATGGATGGGTCAGCAGTCTTTGGGTATCGTTATATTTTAATAAAAAATACAAAAAATATCATTTATTCAGATATATTTTATTTTGAAAAATTAAATAAAAATATGTTTTATCGTAGCTGAAGGACAAAAAAAGAAAAATAAATGTACAGGTAAGAATAGAAATGTGATTTTAGAATAAAATAGAAAACGATTTAGAATTTGAAACTAATTTGAAAACGATGTCGTTTCATTAAACATTTGTTTTTAAATTATATTTTCATATTCATAAATATATGTGTATTTTAATACTAAATTTAACTTTGTAAAATCCAATATCGTAAAAAGCTTTTAGAAAATTTGAATTTACGCAGAATTATTTAAATTACATGTCATCTATAAAAAGAATATGAAAACTCGATTGCTTCTTATTATACTTTGTCATTTTTACGAAAAAAAAACAACCAATATAGCATATAGGGAGGTTTTGCTATCTGCGGCCATCTGCCATTTGCACCTTTATTTTATATCTTTATGTTACCCTTCTTATGTAGAACCATTAGCGACATTCAAAATACAGTAAACCTCCAACTAAACAAAATTCTGTAAAAATTGGTATTTTACTGGTACATAAAACTTTTAAAAACCACTTTGCACACTAAAAATCCATTCAATAAATTTTCTTTAAATAAAAAATACCATAATACCATCTGCATTTTGTGTTCATATTTGAATATAAAAAAACATCATAAAAATTTCATATTAAATTATGCGCAGATGCTTGCTCCTGTAAAAAATACATTATATATCACGGAACGACAGTATACATTTACATTATACAAGAAAAAGAGGAAGAGAGAGAGGGGGGAATGTCCTTTTTCTGGTTTAAATTACTACTGTACTACTGCACATGGGTTATTCACGCACACAATTCCAAATTCCAAGTCTGGCTGTACTGTATATAGTGTATATTGAAATAAAACAGGGTTTTTTATTTTTATCATTCGAAGTTGAATTATCGGAGGGTAAAGACCTATTTAGTTTAGTGCGTGCGTTCAAATACCCTAAATAATATATATATAGTATATTATTTTTAAGTCGGTTACTAGTTCAGTTACTATACTAAAAAAAACAGTTGTCAATTTTTAATTTAAAAAGTGAAATAAATAAAAATATTAATTTTATTTATAACAAAAATATTTGTGCATAAAAAAGTAATAAAGCGTATTTATATTTTTGGATTGCAAAAGGATAAAATTTGAAAATAATGTCCGAAAAATCCTTGGAACAGCAGGATATTAAGAAAATTTGTTTAATTTGCGGTTGCCATACAAATCAGGCTATTAATATTTACGAACCAAGGAGTGGACCAAATATCATTGAACTTATACAGGCAAAATTTAAATTTCAGGTAAATATTTTCCTAAAATTAAATCAGGTACATAGGTATATACATAGGTATCTATATTTACTTTACCATAGAAAAAATCAATTTTATATTTTAATAAGTATTTTTATCATTTTTTTTTTATATTATCCTTGGTAACAAGGAAAAAAAATCAATATTGAATATAATTTTGGAATGAGTCATCCATGAACTAAAAACTTTTTTATATTATCCCAAAAGGACTAATAAATTTTGTGTGTTAAAGAATTTTTGGTGTAACCTCTAAGTTTTTTTTCGACCAAAAAATAAAACAATAAATATACATATACATATGTACATATTTGCTCCAAGAGATTTCATAAAATTTGGATTAACCCTTAGCTTAACTTAAGGATGAGATTTGTATTTATTTTTATAGTCAAACTTTAAGCAATTTAAATTACGTACAAATAAAAATGATATGTATATACAATTTTCATATCTTCTTCTTTTTTTACTACCCAAAGAATATTTTCACAGAAATTGTACATATTGTTCTCATCCATCATTTCTTTTTTATATATGACAACGTCGAATTTCACTTTAGCGGATTTTTTATATACATATTTTTAAGTTTAAAAATATGGTCGAGCTTTAGATATAAACTACACTACACTAAAAAGGGTGTAGAACAGTTAATAATCTCTCTTTCTAGAATTTTTTATTTTATTTTTGTAAATCTATTTATCAGTCCCCCGAAAATAAGCTTTTCTATAAATATTAAATTGTCTTGTGTTTTTGATGAATTTTCTATAATATGGAAAGGTGAAATTTTCTGTGAGTTTTTGTAGATATGTATTAATGTTGCTTTTTTTTTTTTGAATGATTTTTTGAATTATTGACGACAATATGTGTAGATATGTAGACAATTTTTTACAATTATTAATTAGATATAAAATCCAAAAAAGTTAAGAGAACTGAAAAAGTTCATTTTATATTTAATAGGAAATTTTATTTTTTTATATGGACATACATATGTGCAGTATTATTTATGTAGTTCGTTTTAGTTTCTTTTCGATTTAAAATTCATTCGGTTTTCAAATAATCCCGTAAAGGACTAAGTGTAATTTTGTAACAAAGATATTGTAAACATAATTTTTTACAAAAGCAATAAATTTAGATTTTAATTTATTGCTTTTTAATTTTTACCTGGATTTCTGAAAATTATTTTTATGTGTGTAAAAAATTGGATACCTTCTAACATTTACTCAATTCAAACTAGTTTAAAGTTTACCCCTTATAAAATATATTTCTATTCCTTTTTGTTATTGTTTAAAAAAACTCATGTTGCCATTATTGAAATCGAATCGTAATATCCGTTTTTATAGAGGTTCATTTAAGTAATTTGCTTAATTTTATGTTTGCAGAAAAAGGTCGAAATAATAAAATTTACGTTGTTTTTGTAAATTATAGAACCTACAATAATATTCATAAATCTATAAAAAAATATAACTTTCATTTTTTCGGATAAAAATTTTTATCGTGATTGTATAGTTTCAAAATGAAACCCTTTGCAGTTGTTTAAATAGTTTTCTTTTCTTTTGGGAAACTAATTTTCCTTTAGCTGTTTTCGACGCGAGCCGATAATTAGCTCTGAAATTAAAGAAAAAAGAAACACTGCACCTGGTGTTGTAGCAAACCACCTGCCTCCCTCATCAGTTCTTTTTTATATTAAAAAAAAATCAAATTATTAGTTATTTTGCGTGCGCCAACATAGTATTTGTACGTATACGCGCATTTCTTATAGTTATAGTCCTTGTATAATTTTTTTATAGGTGATTAAACTTGTCTTTTTTTAAACACAACCTGAAACTTTTTAGTAATAAGAGAAACAACACTGTTTTTTTTTACTTAAAGCATATTTGTTAGACCGCCTTGAGGAAGCAGATGGTTTTCTGAATTAAATTTTTCTTGTTGTAAATTACAAGTTAAGAGAGAAGCCCAATTATTAAAATCGACAGCTATTTGTTAGAATTTTGTTTTTTTTAGAAAAAACATTTAAATAATCTTTTTGTATGACATCTGGCACACGAATTGTGATTTCAAATATCATTTAGTTTTCTCTCTTCTTACAGTCTAGTCTCTAGTCACAGTCAGGCCGCTACAAAAATACACTTCTAAATCTAAATAATTTACGTTTATCCAAAAAAGTTTATTGACCTGGTCTTTTCCAAATTTTATCTTTATAAATTATAGATTCTTAAGATTGGTTGAGGATTTCCTGTTCGATTTTTTGTCTTTATATAGTGGTTTTCAAAGACTGATCAAATTACCAAATTCATAATAAAAATTATTACACTACTTGTAAATATTGTAAATAGACGATGCGTGTTTTCGGTGGGAATTGTAAATATTTATATCAATGTTTAAAAATATATTTAAAAACTAGTTATATTTTTTCTTTTTATATTTTTTTCAGCCTGTTAATGAAGACAAATTTCTCTGCTTTAGTTGCAACAATTGGCTAATCAATTGGCATTCACTACAAGTATTAAATACCAAAGAATCTGATGAAAATCATTCATCTGGTAAATCACGTTTAAATAATTCAATACCTGAAGAAGAATCTGAGAATAACTTTGAAATGTTGGCTGTTGGCAATAATGATGATTGTGAAGTAAATCGTAAAAGAAAAATAGTAAAACCTTTTTTAAATATGCGAAAAACTAAATCATCATCATATCAAAGTAATCTAGTCCGAAATTCTGCAAAAAAACATAAACATTTTTATATATCAACCAGACGATTTGTGTCTAGTTGGAATAAAATAAGAAAAACACGACGAAAATCAATGCATTTATGTTCATTATGTGGCCATGCATCTTTAAAATTAAAAAGATCTTTCGATAAATGTAAGCATTGTCGGAAAATCTTAAAATGGCGTGCTGCTTATTACCTGACAACAATGATCAAAGAGAAAGAATTAAAATTAAAAAGAATGCAACAATTAATTAAACCAGATGAATCTGGTATGAAATTATTACAGCAATATAATATAAAATTAAATCTAGTCTCACCAATTGCCAATACTCGTCATCAACAGCAAGAATATCAATATCATCAACAACAAAATAATATGAGGAATCAAAGACCATTAATCGATGGAAAAGTTGTAGCAATGTTACGACGATTAGGTACAACTTTGACTCGGGAAGATAATGGGATATCTGCCAGCTCACCAATAATTATGAGCCCTGCTAAGAAGAAACCACAAAAACCAATTTGGCGGAAATCAAATGTAAATTCGAGTGAAGATGACATTTTAATCGATTTCAACACAGTAATATCGGAAGTACTTCCGATGGTTAATATGATGAACACAAAATCGACGAAAGCCCAAACAAAAATAATTGAATTGGAAAATTCTGATGAAATAAAACCAAATCTTAAAGAAATTTACAGTAAAATACCAAAATGTGTAACCGTTTCAGTTATAAATGTCGCTAGTAGTTAAATTTCTTAGTTTTTAGTTCGTATTTATTATAGAATGTAAATTTTTTATTTAAAAAAAATCATATCAAATGAAAATTATAAGATTTTAGTAAATATTTATATTTGTTTGTTCTACTGTACTTTATTCATAAATTGTAAATGATTATTTTGCCATGATGTGTTGAGATTATTGAGAGTTAATAAAAGAATAATTATTAAAATACAAGAAACAAATATGCGGGTCGTTTATTAATACTACAAATATCTGTCACTTCGGGTCGTAATTAATTAGAGCATTTCTCAGGAGGGGATCATGTTAGCGGTGTCCAATTACAAATTTCAATGTGTGCAGTAATGAAATATTTTTTCAAAATTTCTGAATAGAAGTAATAAAAAACTCATGCTACTAAAATATTTTTGTAGGTTTTCTTTGCAATGGAAGGACTATTAATCGTCATAACATTGAAATAAGGAATTAGTTTTAAAGTTTAGTTCAGTAGATACTATTGTATTGTAAATTGTATTGATTGTTCATTCTAATATTTGGCTTCCTTTAATATTATTGATTTTAGTATATATTTATATTTAAATGAAAGTGAAGTGGAGATCTTTTTTTTTCTATTAACTACAAAATTGAATAATTTTATTTCTTTCATTTATTAGGGAAAAATTACTTGGTCTCCTCCGAACTTTCTCTTTCAATCCATTTTTTCTTCATTTCATATATTTTCTTTTGTCGCCTAGTTTTTTCAGCTATTTTCTTTTCTTCAATATTACGTGTTTGTGTCTCAACAGACATTACCCCATTAATTAATGTATCTAATTTTTTGAGTAGAATTTGTCTTGCTTCTTTTTGATTTTTTGTAACTGAACGATGCATATGACATTTAACAACAATATTTGTTGGTATATGCTTTAAAACAACACAATTTGATGTTTTGGCAACTGCCTGTCCACCTGGACCGTTGCCTCGTACAAATGTTTCTTCTAGTTCGGATTCAATTAATTTCGGAAAATTTGTATAGTCAATATCACCAATTTTCTTATAACGTTTTATAATTAAGTGTATGTTTGGTTTAATTGGTGTACCAGTAAAAAGCTTTTTGAACATAGTTTTTTTTAAACAATTAGTCCTTTCCGTAATAATGTTTCCCCTCTCTGAAAAATATAAACGATAAATTATTTGTATGAAACAAAAATCTTTTAGCCTAACCTTAAAATTAAACGCTACTGCTTCTGGGTCTTTTAACTGATCTCGAAATTCCTCACGAACTCTATTCATAAAATAAGCTTTATTTGTTAATTTTAATTGATTACTGTAACGTATTAAATGTTTATATAATCGAAGAATTTGAGCTCTAGAAGGTACAGAATTCATTCTTCCTTTGGTAAATGGTATCTGGTATGGCAAATCTAATACCAATTTCTTTTCAGAAATTTTTTTTCTACACCACACCATAGTGGGAATTGTCAAAAATCTGTGGTGTAGGAAAGTGTAAGGTATGAAAAAAACATACTTTTATTACACCCTGACAAAATTCTTTATAATTTTAAATTTTTATACTTTTTTTCATAATTTGTGATTAAAACATTATTTAATTGACGAATAGTATATATTATACCTAAAAAAGTTAAAAAAAAAATTAATTACATCTCCACTTTCTACACCTTCAAATTTGAGGGTGTAGAAAAGTGTACACTTTTTCTAGGCGCCGATTTAAAAAAGGTGTAGAAGGTGTAGTCAAAAGAACGCAAAAATTTTCTACACCATGGAGGGTGTAAGAAAGTGTGTCTGAAAAGAAATTGGTATAAATCTAACTAAAATATGATGGTTGAGTTTGAGTTGATGACACACAAAACAACGAACAACCTATAAACTTTTATGATAACAGTTTCCATGGTGGATTCAACTCGAGTTGAATCCGGATTAGTGTGCTTTCATGTACCGAGTTGAGTTGGGGTTGATTTGAAATGGAACCATCAATTATTCGTTCAATTCCAACTCAACTCAACTCAACCCCTGTTTCCATGCACTCTAACTCGAGTTCAACTCGTCATGGAAACATTAAAGTGCCAGTCACAGTGATTTCGATTCGAAAGGCACGTTCGAATCGAAAAGGACCGTGCCGTTCGAATCGAAATCACTGTGACTGGCACTTAACGAACGACAGGTTAAAAAGATGGCGGAAGAACGTAACTGGGTTTTCCTTTGACTATATAATATATGGACTGCTAATCGCTCATAATTTCCTTTGCTGTCAAAGAAAAAAATTCTATTAGGACTGGTAGCGCATAGCACCAGAGATGGCCAATAAGAGAACTAAAGTTATGGAATTCTGAATTAAATCCAGTAGAATTCTCAAGTCAAATCTATGGAATTCTCATAAATGATTTAGTTGTTTTATTGGCTGTCAAAAAGGCGAGCCTCGCCAAAGGAAATTCGGAATAGTTAGTTCCTTTTTTCGTCATCTCTGGTGGTATGCGCATAGTCGGTCATAGCTACAGTAATGAAGTTGGTTACTAGCAGTCCATATATTATATAGTCAAAGGGGTTTTCGCTCTTTTTAGTACCATTTACACGATCAAATAAAATCAATATTTTATTTGAATGACTCATCCATCAAATAAATTTGAACGTGTAAATGGTCCATCCAATATCCTATCAAATAAAATCTCAAATCAAAATATATTTTGTTTATTTCAAATAAATTTGTCAAATATGACGTCACGTCAAATAGATTTGATCGTGTAAATGCTTTTCGATTTTATTAGACAAATATATCATTCTATTTTAAGTGTCAGTCACTCGAATCGAAAAGAACCGTTCGTTTCGAAAAGAAATTATAGTCACAATGTATTCGTTCCGTTTATATAAAAAAAATATGTTTAATCTCTATTTTATGTATTAAAATAAATATTTTCTGCATTTATTTATTTATTTATTTATTTGTCAACAAAGTATTTACAACCTTCTTAGACCACAGAATCAAAAAAAAAAAGAAAATAATAAAGTATATACATAATTGATTTTTTAAATTATATTAATGATTATATTACGTTAATATTTAATGATTTTGAACTTTTTTATTACGTTAAATATTTAATGATTTTGAATTAATTTAATGATTACGAATTAATAATTATATTACGTTAATATTTAATGAAGACAATAAAGACAATATTATGCTTATTGAATTAATACGGTAATTATGACCTGGAGCATAGTAAGAGTTTATTTCTCAATGATGACACCGAAAGGCTGAAATCAATATATTGAAAATATTTATTAAATTCTGACATTAAACTGTTAATTCCAGAGGATTGGCCATAGTTCGACCGAGAAAAATTAACATTAAAGAATTATTATACAATACTGGATGCTTCTTAACATTTTCAATAAACTCCCCCGTAATAATTCAAAAAATTTAAATTTCAAATGTATAATTTATAGGTTATGTCATTCGACCCATCCGGCAAAGTTAAAATATTTTTAACTCTTTTCGAATGAATTCGTTTCGACACGTTCATTGTGACTTGCAATCCGGCATACCATATAAAATATATGGGGCTGTCAAAATTTGAAATTTTCGATTCGAACGTGCCGTTCGAATCGAAATCACTGTGACTGGCACTTTAGAATTCCGAACAGGCAACATGTGCGATTTCAGACAAATAAACAAAGAATTTATACGGGAGTTTATAATTATATATAAACAATATGAGTAAAATTGTATTTTGACAGATTTTTCATCAAATAAAATTTTGATTTTATTTGATAGTGTAAATGCAAAATATTTGACAGCTTCATTTGACAGCTTTTTTCATCAAATAAGTCCTGAATTATTTAACAAACATTAAATTATCCATTTTTATAAAAATAATTTTTTTTTCGACACAAAACATCACCAATTTTTTTTTGTTTTGACACTACAAAACTTCAAACTGACAAATTTAATCGGTTGGTGTCGGAAGCTATGTAGCCAGCCCACTTAACGAATCGATTCGGAAAGGAACTGAACTGATTGGTACCGAACTGATCGGCACATTGTAGCCCAAGCTTTACATTCGGATTAGTGTGCATGGAAAATGGATTGAGTTGATTTTTCGTTAAATCCATTTCAACTCCACGAAACTATTCGGATGGGATTGTAGTTTTGATTGTATATGTTAGATGAGTATGGATGTGTTAAAAATCGTTAAATATGGCGGCGACAAGAATATTTTGAATAATAAATTAAGAAATAAATTTATTAAAAAAAAGTATAGAAGTTGAAAATTAATATATTTAATAAATATCAAACATTTATAAGAAAAGAAATATTATATATTTTTAATATTTCTTTTCTTATAAATAGAAATTTTTTTTTTATTGTAATGTCAAATAATAATTTTCTCAAAACTGTCCACTCAATCCCATATCCAATCCATATACATGGGCATTAACTAAAAACGATGCAGAGCGGATTGAATTTGTATTTTTTTACTTAACGATAATCCATTTCAATCCAATGCCAATCCCAACTCAATCCGTATTCATGGAAACGCTACATATCTCCCTCCAGTTTCAACAAATTTCCAAAATCCAAAAAAACAAAAAAGTTCACTTTCTTTATTTTTTATTTCTCTCATTGTCATGTCATTTCATTAGTCATTTTCATTACAAATTACATCAAATATCAAAATCAGTAATCAATTTCAGTATCAGTTCCATTTCCATTCCATATAGTTCCAGCAGTTAGTTCAGTCAGTTCAGCAGATTGTTTTTGTATATTTATTGTTTGTTTGTTTGTATGTAGTTCAGTTTCAGTTGTAGAAGCAGAAGCACATAGCACGTAGTGATAGAGAGAGACAATTATTTTAATCATAAAAATATTACATATTTTAAATTTTTTTTAATAAACAAAAAATTTTTAATATAGAAAGTGGAAAAGTTTACAAACTTAATAAAAACTGTGCTTGGTAAGTAAAAAGAAATTTCATCTCAATTCTCAATTTCGTTTTCGTAAAAGAATAAAAAAAATTATTACGGTCAATTCATAGCTTTTTTTTCTTAAATAAAACGAAGTGAAATTTATTTCTAAAAAAATTAAATTAATGTTTTTTTTTTGTGCTCTCTAATTTTAGATTTTATTTTCCATTTTTATTTTGTGGATAAAAATACAATCTACAATGCTGGAAAAAATAGTGTTTTTCAGCCATTCTGTTTTTTTGCTACATTTATTTTATTTTTGTTAAAAAAATTAAAAATTTTCTAGTACCTAACCTACATTTAATGCCTATCTACCTACATCTATAGAAACGTATATCCAAAAAAATTCCAATGCATTTAATTTTACAGTTCTTCTATTGGAAGACAAAGCACATAATTTTTCTTCTGAAAAAGAAATGTGATATAAAGTGGAAAAAGTAATTTATATAGACCTTAATATTTGTTTTCATGCAAATACGAAATACAATAGCAAAGTATATACTTAACTTAGCTTAGACTTGAGCACCCGTGCATTTGAAATTTGTTCATGCAACTATTTAGTTACATGAAATGAAATAAATGCACACTTGCGATTTAAAATTTTAGCAATAGCAACTACATAGTCTTAGTCTATCTACTATACTATATCATTAAAAATAAAATACACGTGAATTGTAAATTAGTGTCCGCGGAATTCAGTGAAACATTACTTTAAAAAGATGGATTTTTTAGATGCTTGATGCATGGACAATGACAATATTTTTTCATGCAACTAAACAATTGCAAGTGCTCCGGACGGGAGCCGTAAAAAAATCACTAAGAAATAAATGGGCATTAACTAAAAATTCCATATTCTACCGTTTTAAAATAAAATACACGTAAGTGATTGACATTGAATTAAGGCTTCAGTTCATTCTCATGAGACGCAGTCAGCTGTATCCTGTATCTCATGAGCATAAGAAGGAACTGAAAACTAACCTTTTAATGTCCGTGCAATTCAGTGAAGCACACATTGCTTTAAATATATGAATTTTTTAGTTTCTTAAACAACAATGTAAATTCAATGGAAACGCTACATAAAACTATATTAACTTTTCTTACAGTGCCTTCACATTGTCGTTTTGCATTAACCATTGAATTTTCATTAACTTATAAAAATTCAATTGTAGCCAACTTTAAGATTCACTGATATAATTCACAACTTTAAGATTCACTGATTCACTGATATAATTTAGTGTTTCTAAAATTACAAATAATTATTTAATTAAATAAAATATACTTTTTATTTTATTTTAATTAATAAAGATCTTAATAAACTCAAAATAAATTGTCTTAACAATGAAATAAAAAAAATGCATCAATATATTTCATAAGAAATTCGCCACCAGCTTCAAACCTTAAAGTTGGTAGCGTATAATTTTGTTAATAATAATATCTGATAATTTTGATGTGTTTTTTTTGTCAATGTCGAGATAATTTATTTTGAATTTACATTTTTTTTATTACATTTGTCCCTTTTATTTTGAATTTAATTTTTTTTATTACAATATATCTTCCTTTTATTTACGCTTTTTTCTCACTCGTCACCTTCGGATTTCGGAGTTGGTAAGAAACAATTTCGAATTCCGTAAACGGGTGAGCACGGAATTAACTGCATAGAAATAACAAAAGAAAGAAAACACTAAACTATAAAAATTTAATATGTTAAAAAAAATCCGAGATTATACATACATTATATATATATGCTTTGAATTGCTTAATCATCTTTAAAAAAATGTTTATTATAGTATGTTTTTGTTGATTTTGGAAAATTCAAATTGTTATCTAATAAAAGCAAAACGTTTTATCACACTATATTATAATTATTATTAATTTCGGTTCAATTTTTGTTGTATATTATATATATAAGTATATTTGTATACTCCCTTGAATAAAAAAATGTATCTTTACTTTTTGTATTAATATAGATTAAATAATAAAATGTCTGCAATAAATTTAAATCCTGAAGCTAAAGTAGCTATTTCTCATCTTCGGGCACTTACTGTTTCACAAAAACATCCGGCGAAAATACGTGATTTATTAAGAGACTATCGTGAAATAGAAGGTGCAAACCTGCCATATAGAAATTATGGATTTAAAACAGTTGAAGACTTTTTACGAGCATCTGGTGAATTTCTAATGATCAATTATCAAGGAGAAGTAATTGACGATGAAACATAAATTATTATGCTTGTATATGTACCTACTTATGTTTTTTCTTAGATTTCTGTTACTGCTTTACCAAATCCAGAATCTGCTCATATCAAACAAATGGTTTTACGTCAGTCAACTAAAAAAAGGGACCGACGACCCGCTCGATTACCTTCACGAAGTGACCAAAGTTGGAATAAAAGTTCATTTTCATCAAATATGTCAAGAAATCTTCGTATGACGCCAATTCGACGAATGAATAATCGATCTTATCCAAATTCTTATAATAATAATTATAATCAGCCACAGCAACCACGTAATAATAATATTGGTGTTGCTAAACAAAATTTTGGTGGTGGTGGCGATGCAAATAATAATAATAATCAGAGCAGTAATCGTAATATTCCTAAAAATTCAAAACAACAACAATATATTCATAAACCTGTACCACTAATGGATATACAAATACAAATGGATACCTTAGATTTGCGTGAACGTTTAAATGTAAAAAGATCGACAAATCAACAGCATCAATCACATCAAAAAATAGCACAATCATCTAACAGTCGACCAATTTTAGGTCAAAATGGAGCCACAAACCAAATTTCGTCGAAAGACACTCAAACATTTAATAATTATATAAATAAAAATGGACCATCCGCAGCAGCATTAAATATAGAAAGAATTAATGGTCAACAAACTGAAAATAATAATAATAATACAAGTGCTGAAACATTTACAAGTTATTTAAATAATTGTAACAATATAAATCAACAAAATTTAAAACAAAAAATAAATGAAAATGAAAGACTGAAATCGATAACAACGGTACCAGTTCCTACAGGAATTTCAGGTGGTAAAATTTCATCTGTTCAGGATCGTTTAAAGATCACCAGCAATATAAATAATTTGTGTAATGATAATAATAATTTGTCGGATACTGAATCTTCTGCATCTTCAATAAAAGATGTAACAGCAATGCTTTCTACACCAATAACTCCATCACCAGCATCGAATAATTCAACAATTGACGATGTGGATAGCAATTATAGTTTAAAAAGTTCAATTGGTCGTAGCTTAGAATTTTCCCTGATTGATAAAGCAATGAATGAATCAAAATCACCAACGGTATAAACATTTATTCATAAAATTGAAATTTACTACATATTTTTTTATTATTTTCATAGCCAAAAATATTTAAAACTGAATTTCAATTTAATTCAAACTTGACTGCAAGTGTGTCACTAGCGCAATATTGTACGTTTAGAAAATTACAACTTCCACATTATGATATATTGAAAACTAAATTTGGTGGAAAACGTATTCAATGTCGTGTAAATATTAATAATATAATTTATTCAACTTATCCCGATGATTTTTTGGATGAAGAAAGTGCAACAGAAGCATGTGCTAAAATAGCAATTGAAGATATTAAATCAATTGAACATAAAAATCGCGTACCAATTTGTATGGATTCAGATTGTGAATTAGAATGGAAAATTTATCAAGAATTAAAAACAAATTATCCACGTGGAATATTTGCTAAAATGTTTCCAGATGTTTTCGAAAAAACATTTGAAGAAAGTTTACCAGATCATTGGTGGACAATTATACAAAATTCAACTCAATTTATATTAGAATCAACAGCTGGTGATAATTATATATTATTTGCAAATGATAAATCCGAATCAGGTTTGTATTTATAAGCATATGTACCTATATATTTCAAAAATTAATTTTTATATTTATGTTTTGCAGGTTCAGCTGCAAATGCATCTGATGTCGAACAAGATGAATACGTAATTACTAATCAATTAAAACTACCATGGGACGATAAATATTGGAATTTATATATAACTCATTGTGTTTCAACATCAGAAATTTGGGCACGTATTGTTCATAAAGATTATAGTGAAAAATTAGATTCACTTTTAACTGATATTGATATGGCAATGTATAGTGATAAAAAACGTCCAGTTTCATTAATAATTGGTCAATTTTATTTAGTTTGTATATCAGAATGTTGGTTACGAGTACGTCTTGAAAATATTGATAAAGGTTCTGGTAAATGTTTATGTTTTTTTGTTGATTTTGGTGATGATGATTTATTAGCAATGGATCAATTATATATTTGTGATAAGAAATTTTTGGAATTACCACCACAAGCAATGCCATTTAGTTTATTTGGTTTAGAAGACTTTGCTGAAAATCCAATAGCTAAAAAACATATTGATTTATTATTATTAAATAAAGGTTTAATAGCTGAAATTATAACAAAACGTGAACATTATGAAATAAAAAATGATGGGGAAAATCCAACTATTAATGATTTTATATCAAAAATACAGATTGTTTTATATGATACATCATCAAACGAAGACATAAATTTAAATCCATTATTATTAAATAAAATATGCGATGAAACACCACCACCAGAACTGAAAAATAGTGGTGCTACTAATGTAAATGTTACACATATAAATGATAATGGTGAAGTTTATTTACAAGTTAGAACATTAGGATTATTTTACGTTGAAGTAAGAATTTAAAGAATATATATATATATATATATGCACATACATTTATTTATAATAAAAATAAATTCCTTTTATTTTTTTGTATAGAAACTAATTCATCAATTAGTGAAATCAACATTCAAAGAAGATCAACATAACGTTGGTCCAAGTGATATGAGACGGACAAATCTCTTTCTTATTAAAGATAATGAAGATCAGAGATGGTATCGTGGATGTTTAGTTGATAATGATTATAAAACAAATAATAATAATTTTAATATATTTTATGTTGATCATGGTAATATCAAAACTATACCTGTTACAAATATATTTCGATTAGAATCATTAAGCACGGCACTATATAAATTTCCTTGGCAAGCAATTAAAACGAAATTACATAATTTACCGCCAATGAATAGTAATGTTGTTGCTAGAATTAGAGGATTATTGCGTATTAATTATCCAGCAATTGTAAGTTTTATTAAAATAAATTATTAATATAATAAATTCATAGATAACTAAAAAAATTCTTTTCGTTCCATAATATTTACAGTCTTCAACAGATTAAAAACATTGTTTTTAATTTAATCTTTTATTTGAATAATTTACTAGTTTATGTTTGATTTTTCTTTTCTTACTTTTTGAATTTTTCTGTTTAAAATTTTTATTTTTGAGTTTTTTTTTTATTACTATTTTTCAAAGGTTAAACTTGCTGTGCTATCGCTTGACAATAGCAGAAATATTGTTCCGCAAATTGTTGCATTCGTCCGAATAGAACGAAATCATAGTCTTTGCAATGTTAATGAATCTATTCGTATGGAATATGAAATTGAAAGGTTTGGTTTTTTTATTTAACAGTATTGTAAAATTTAATAAAAAATTCATTTAAATTCTATACGAAATTAAAATTAATATTTTTGTATTTATACTATATACTTGTTATGCAGTAACAGATCATTAGAACAAGAAAATCAATTAGAATATAAAAAATACAATAATGGTAGTCCAGACACCTCATCATCACCAACTTTATCACTTCATTACAAACATCCATCTAATGTATTCTCCGAAATGACTGCTTGTATACGTAATAACAGTTTTACAGAATCATCATCAAATACAAATAAAGAGCAATTGCCAAAGCTATCATCAAATTGTTGGATACCTGATCTTGGGGAAATATTCAATGTTTTAGTGACGATTTCTTCAAATCCATTTAATTTTTTAGTAAACAATTATGAAATTTGAATTTAAATATAACTTCAATTATCATTGTAATTTTTTATTTAGATCCAATCATATAACGACTTTCCTAAATATCAAGATATGATGAATGACTTACAGAATTATTGTAAAAACAACAATGAGCACATTCCAAGCGATATGATTGAAGTTGGTGAAGCATATGCTGTCCTAAAAAATGATGGTCTATATTATCGGTTTGTATTAAATTTAGAAATTTTGATAATTGTGAAAACTATATAACTTCTACAGGGCTACTGTTGAAGGGGTTTTTCCATCAGATTCAACATGTGTATTCTTTTGTGATTGCGGTGATGTGACTGTTGTTAACAATAGTGCAATAAAAACATTGCCTACAAAATTCAGAAAAATGCCAAAACAAGCGATGCAAGCTAAAATTCATGGTAATTTGAAAAATATATTTTGATTGTATTTAAAAAAATCTTTTTAAGGAATTAAACCTATTAATGGTGAGTGGACAGCAGATGATAGTGTACGCTTTAGAGAACTAACTTTAAATCATAAATTTGCATCGGTTATAAAAAATATATCTGTTGATCATTTTGATCCAAAAAAACCAAAGGTTCTTGAACTAATATTAATTGATGTTTCAACAGAAGATGATATTTATATTGATAAAATTCTTATAAATGAAAAACGTGCTATTTCAATATCTTAATTTTTTTTTAAATTAAACGAATTCTTTTTAATTTATGTGTTCTATTAATTTTTCATATTGTTTTTGCTACTTTCATAAAATTATTATTTTTTTTAAATGGATTATTATTTTTTATATATTTAATTTAAAAATCATTTTTATTTAATTGGAAGTCAATTAATTATCATTCCATAAAAGAGGATTTAATTTTATTAAAAAAGCTATTATTTTATTAATAACAAAATATATAATATTTATGTATTGAGAAACTAATAAAAATGTAATATATATATATATATATATATACATATATATATATATACATATATATATATATATACATATATATATATACATATATATATATATATATTCCAAATATAAATGAAATATAAATTATTAGCTGTAATTTAATTTAAAAAAGGAACTATAAAAATAATTTACTGCTTTATGGCATAGATTAGTACACTACAAATGAAAGATATACGTTGAATTTGAATTGAAGTTGAATTATGCACCAGTATAGAACCACATTCAATATTTTATTGATTAAGTGATACAATTGCTATATGGCGTTATTCATCATCAGCATTATTTAATTAATAAATAAAAAATTACGAACTTAAAACAATTTTGAGTTTTCTTTTTGTTTTGTATTTATGGCATACAAAGTTTGAATATTTTTTATATTTTATTAACTTCATATTCATTTTTTCCATTCACACAAAAATACAATTATTAAATTTTTAATCTTTAAGCAAATTCTGTAATATTTTTCAAAATAAATTTTTGCTGAAGATTTTCTTTTAATTAAGCTTCAGTTTTTTTTATAAATGTTAAATCACTTAAATATACGATCGTTTTCGTTTTTTTTTCCTTAAAATCAAGTTTTAATTTTTTTTTAGTTTATTTAAACAGATCGCTATAAAAATGATTAATCCAGTTTTAACGTAAGTGAATTACTCAAGAATAGTTATTTCTTCCTTGACCAAAAATTCAACAATTTCTTCTTCAACGTCTTCAGTTTCTAATGTATCAGTATCGACATCTAAAAAAAATTCATAAAAATTATTATTCTCAAAATCTAACTTTGTCTTACGATTTCTGAGTTGCAATCTCCTGCTCTTTTGTTCTTTCCATTCAGCGATCCTCTTATTACGGTAATCCATAAATTGTTCGCGTAATTGTGCTCTCTTCTCTAACAATTCCTTGGAAGCTCGAGTCATTCTCATACGATCTTTACTCTCAAATTGCGGATAATATTTTTTCAAATTTTTCTTTATATCTTTTTGTTGAGACTCAGACAATAAAGATGATGGACGTGGACGCCACAAAAATTGTACAAAATTCTTTAACATTGTCCTCTTAATAATACGACCTTGAAATGACCACATATGATATCCAGTATCTTCTTTAACTTTCCACGATGATACCCCAGTAACAACATAACGCCCAGTTGGATCCCATTCAACTTCAGATGCACGGAAATGATCACCACTACCCATAAATACAAAATCATTATTTGTATCTAAAAATTCAAAAGTACCCATTGTTAAATTAGCCAAAACTATAAATTGACCACGCGGTGACCAAAATAAATGAGTACACGCTTTCTTATCCATTTTTTTAATCAAATTTGGCTGCTGACCTTTTTTTACTTCGTAAAAACTAATGCTAGCATTATTAGGCTCACCATGTATAATTGCATATTTTGAACCAACTGGTTCCCAGGAGAATGCCAATACCAAATCCTTAATTTCCACACTATCTACGGGAATATCTTTTGAACGCATATCAAATATTTCAAAAGTATAAAACATGCCCAAAAATTTTACATCAGCATCTTTTTTATCCTTTTTTGATTTTGAATAACGATCAACTTTAACACATAAATGATCACCAGATTTTTGCCAATGTATTTTACAATCAGCTACATTAAATAAATTAACTGTACGTATTTCACGTTTTTTCGGCATATTTATTAAAGTTACTTTAGCTGGGACATGTGTTGATTCAGCTACCCAATAAGCAATAATGTTATCGGTTGGTGACCAACTAAAACTACGAAGTTTTGGAATTTTAATTGATTTCATATCAAGTAAAAAGAAACTTGGTGTTTCATATACATGAATAGCTTCCTCCCCCATTCGAGCTACATATTTATCATCATGTGACCATTTAAACATTGACATTGATGTTATACCATCTGAAACAAAACTACGTTTCTCTTGACCTGAACGTATGTCCCAAATAATGATTTTTTGGCCATTTGGCGATGGACCATATGTAACTAAATAATTTTCACATGGTGAAAAATCAACAAATTGTGTACCCGGATGAGGAAATTTATTAATTTTTATATAATTACTGCCACCCCAAATAGCAACACCAGGTTTATGAAAAGTTACAATATAAGTGCCAAGTGGTGACCATTTAACAAAAGTATCTGTAAAACGGTCACGAGTTTCTAATTCGGTTGGTTCGGGTAAAGAATTTTGCCAAAATTGTACTTGTACTGAATTTTGGCTTGTCTCAGCTGCAACACAATATTGATCATAAGCATCAGCTTCTGACAAGAAATTATATAAATCATTTTGTATTTTAAATGGTTGTGCGGTCGGTGGTTCCCAATGTTCTGGGACATTTTCATATCTGAAATAACGGAAAATTTGAGTTGTGTTGTGTTATTTTTTATATCCAAATACTTACTTAGAAAAATCTGTAAACAGATTAACAGCAAAAGTATAACTTTTATCTAAACGATGACCATTTAAACCTTTTTGAGCCGCTTCAGCATTTTCTGGATTTTTATATTCCAAAAATGCATATCCTTTAGTGTTTTCATCATCATCCAAAGGATAGTATGTATTCACTATATCTCCGAATGTGGAAAATAATTTTTCAATTACAGTTTTTAATTTATCCTGTCTGGCTGGTGCAACTTTAGGAATATTGTCTACAACAACAACACTTTCCACTCCATCAGTTTCACAAGGACGTTGTTTTAATAAATCACATAATAATTCTAAAAATGAAAATTATTTTTTTATAAAAAAAATGATTTGACTAAAATGCCACTTGTCAAAAAAAAATATAATTTTAAGGTTATGAGCATTATTGCCCATTTTCATTCCTATTTGCTATTATATCTATGTATTTTTTTATTTGCCAACATGGCTCGGCTTGGCATTCATTGTTAGGGAAATTATAATTTACCTTCGTCACTTATATCGTCGACAAAACTTTCTGGATCATCAAAATTTGGTTCAACGCCGTACTCAGTATCATCTGCACTATCATCCTCATATTCTTCGTTTTTCTTTTTAGCCATTTTTAAAATAAAACTGTTTGAATAATTTTACTTCATTACACAAAATAACACCATGCACCGGAAAGACATTTGACAAGCGTTGAAAATAAACGTCAAAAAAATGTTAACAAAATTAAATTCACCATACAAAATTATTAATTTATTGCCATTTTAGAATATTTTTATTACGTTCCCATGTAGATCTAACTCGACTTCAATCCGGATTAGTGAGCATGGAAACGGTTTGAGTTTATTAAATCCACGAAACTAGTCGGATTGGATTAAAATGTTTTATTTTATATGTAAAATGTCTTAAAAATCGTAAAAAATGGCAGCGAGAAGAATATTTTGAGTTTTTTTTAATATTAATATATTTCAATCCGTCAAGTTGGTACTGTTTTTTTACATAAAAAAAAGTTAAAATAGATTGAACTTTTTTTCTTAAAATTTTCATAAGAAAACAGGCTCGAATTTGGAGGCGAATTGCATATGAAAATGAAATATGTATGCATTTTTATTTCATTGTTGCGACAAATTATTTTATATATACGGTATTAATATATAAAAATATAAATTAAAATAAAATTATATTATATTTAATTCAATAAATATTTTGACCTTAAAAAGCACTAAATTTGCAATATAAAGTTGGCTTCACTTGAATTTTCTCAACACTTGAAAAAACAAATGAAACAAAATTTTCAATGGCAGCGCACTGAATGCAAATTTAATGAAAACTCAACTCAATCCATTACCATGTTTCCATGCACGGAGTTGAGTTGAGTTGAGTTGAGTTGAGTTATCGTTCAGTTGAAAAAATTCAAATTTCAACCCCAGTCGTTTCCATGCAAAAACTCGAGTTGAGTTGAGTTGAACTGACAGTTCTGGCAACACGATATAAAACAGGTTTTTTTATTTCATAATAATTAAATTTATGTCATTAATTTTAATATATTTTTCTCCTCCATTACTGATATTACAATTTTTACTTCATCGTCACTCCAAAAAAGCCTTCCTGACGCCATTATTATTAAAAAATAATAATTTTTTGTTCATTTACACATACAAAGATATAAAATGTCAATTTACTAATACAATGACATAACTCAACTCAATCCCACTAGTTTCGTGGAGTTGAAATGGATTTAACGAAAACTCAACTCAACTCGTGTTTCCATGGGGTTCAACTCGAGTTGAACTCGAGTTCAACTCGTGATGGAAACAAGGTACATGTTTCCAAGCACACTAATCCGGATTGTACTCGAGTTGAAATCGCATGGAAATGTCAGTCCCACATGCAATTTTGGGTACGTATATACTTCATGCAATTTTGGGTACGTACTACATGTACGTAGCATTCACTCAGTATATTTATATTTATAGTGGAGTGCGATATTTTTAAATATAAAAAAAGGTTTGTACCAAAATTGTTTCAATAACAGTTTTTTAATATTACTTGATAAATTACTAATAATGTTACTTTATTAACAAAAAAATAGTAAAATTTATTTTGTTTAATTAATTCACCAAATTTATTTCTCTGATGTCCTTTACCTTTTGAAAAAAAAATAAAATGTATTTTACCAACAGATGTCATATTTTTGACAAAACTACGACTACATGATTACACTACGGTTGAAAATGCATAATTTTGTTGCATTTTCAATGTTCAACAAAAAAAATTCCTAATTCTAATTCTAACACTGCCCTGTAAATTTTTATGGCTGTACTTCCGAAAACCGGGCCCGAGCTTTTAAGTTGGCGTCATTGCATAACGGTACTTTATGACATCAGGACTTCGAATAATGATGTCATTTTACCCGCAAACGCCATCTAGTGGCCGAAAAATGCATTATTTTTTTTTTAAATGCATATTTTTGCCATTTTCTCCTTAACGGTAAATTGTAGGATCCCAATTTTACTTTTTAAATTGTAGCTAATGAAATTACCTATATTCTGAAAAAAAAACTTTTAATTATTTTTTTAAGAAGTCGTCTAAAACTGCAAATTACTAGATATAGAGGTGTAGTGAGTATTTTACCGTTATTATCTTAACGGTAAGCATTAAATGAATTTTTTTATTTAGTGTAATATTGCAAAGCTTCAGAATTTTTTTTAAATCAACTTGTTCTAACAAAAGTCTTCTAGAAAATTGGGATCCTACAATTTACGGTTAAGGAGAAAATGGCAAAAATATGCATTTTTTCTTAAATTTGTAACGCATTTTTCGGCCACTAGATGGCGTTTGCGGGTCAAATGACGTCATTATTCAGAGCCCTGACGTCATAAAGTACCGTTATGTAATGACGTCATCTTAAAAGCTCGAGCCCGTTATTCGGAAGTATCCCCATTTTTATACCAAAATTCGAGGCAGAAAATGAAAATGTTACATTTTCAGGCATAATTTTTAAGGAATGAACTCGATTTATTAAATCTTATACCTCTGCTGCCTTTAGCTTTTGGGATGAAATATATGATATATCTCTATTTATATGAGTGTTGTGAGTGAATGATCCTCCTCGGCTATAGCTATAGATAGCTGTAGACAAAAAATGCAGAACACGCACGGCACGGGCAACATATTGTCTAGAAACGAATTCACTATAATTTTATTCTATAATAACACCAACCACACCACAACACAACTACACAACACAACACAAGACAAGACAAGGCTGCTGCGCTGCGGTACAACCAAAAAACTTTTTTCTTTCGTCAATCGTGAAATGAAAAAAATTATTTCTTAATTCTTAAGTATAAATAGAAAAAAGAAAGAATTAAAATTATTTAAGAAAAAAGAATCTGTAAATATAATAGATATTTTTAGTTAGTTCTTTAATTACTTTGTGACACAAAAGAAAATTTAAATTATAGAAAAATAATAAAATTTTCTGTGTGTGTTTGTGGTGAATAAAAAAAAATATAAGAAAAAAGTGAAAAAAAACTTCCATTAACAGTGTAAAAAAAGAAAGAAAAATAGGAAAATATTTAATAGCTGATGTCTTTATGCTCTAAACATGGTGCAATTCGTGTTACGCTACAAAATTAGGATTTTTTTGAATACAAACCATGATAGAAGGACATGAGAGGTAACACAAAATAAAAATTTTCCAATCTTCATGGATTCTCTAAAAATTGCAAAATTAAATAATCTTTTCTTGTCTACCATCCCAAGATAAAAACGACTCTTCCCCATTTTTTCTAGATTTTATAAAATGGAATTTTTTCCTGACAGAAAATTTTTCTAACGTATAAAATTATTTTCAAAATATCTAATTAAAAAAAGCATTTTTTTGTTATTCAATAAAGTATTTAGTTTTGCAATAAATTTAGTCTATAAATTACAAAAACAATTCGTTTTTGGAAAAAATATTTTTTAGAGAAGAAAACTCCCTAAAATTCATAAACTCATAGTATAAATGGAAAACATAAAAAATCATAATTTTTTCATTTTCTTCAATCAAAAAATTTCAAAGTATGTAATACAGTTTATATTATACATTGCAATTGTTTTTTTTTATTCTGAGGCGAATTTTATTTTTATTATTTTTTCGCCAGAATCCCAAAATATAAATTATATTTTCCATTGATGTCGTCCTCTTCAATCATTTTGTGTGTTGTGTACATGCACACACAAAAATTCGTTCACAAATTTTTTTTGGTGTAATACACAAGAACACAAGCGCAGAGACTGGTTGCTATATGTATGTATGTATATGAAAATGAAAAATTGAGGTTTTTTGGTTGTTACATATATATTTTTCATTAAAAAATACACAACTTTTTAAACATACATCATACATATATGTAACTAGCTACATAAACAACATTTTGTTGTACATAATTTTTTCACTATTTTTCTATTCCATATTTCCAGTAAACAAATGAATATTTTTGGAGGAAAGTAGTGAATGAAAATATTTTATGGCGAATTCAGAATTATTTTGAACAAACTGTCATTAAAGATTTAATAAATTTTCCTAAAACAAAACTAGGACACACGAGTAAATAAATATACCGAAAATTCTAAATATTGATTCATCGATAAAATAGAAAAAAGAGAACATTGTAATATATAAACAAACAATAATTTAAATATATGTACATATTTTTAAATCATTTGTTAATAAATGAAAAATATTAAATTCAATTGCAGCCTACCATCAAACCGTTTTCCCCATTCATAAAACAAATCATATAAACGGAGCTCCGCATCCTTAACACACATATAATAAATAACATATTTTCATTCTTTCTCTCATTTTGTAAAATAAGAGTTCTTTATGAATAAGAATATTATTTAAAAGTTTTTTTTATTTATCCTATAATCAATTTATTTTTTCAATCAAACAATATTTATTTGTATATTGCACGTACATATGTTATAAATTGAAATTGATGCAAAAAAAAATGTTATAGTTTAAATCAAAACCCCCCAAAAATAAAAAGAAAAAAAAAAGAAATACATAACTTAACTACATATTACATATATGTATAATGAAATGCAAAATTTTAAAGAAAAAATTATACTTTCATTTAATCAATGATTATTGTTTCCATTCATGTTATTGTTATTTATATTATAATTTTAAATTTATTTTATATTTTATTTTTTGGGGCTAAGGGATGACGTCGTCCAAAAAAATAAATGTATACAATATTACAATATACAATAATAGGCAATATTTTTCTTACTTGAACATTATAATAAAATACATTAACAGATAAAAACCTTCCCATTCTCTTCTGTTGAATGATAAAGGGAGGAAATATTCCGTGTTGTTTGTTGGGTATAAACCGACCCGTACCAGCCGCGCAGTTAGGTATGTTTTTGACGTACATAAAATTGTGCATTTTAAATGCTCCACATAAGTGGCAGGGAAAATATTCAAAAAAAGGATACCATACAGTACATAGATTTCCATCCCTACTTTATCTATGTACCAATTTATGTTCAAATCGGAAGAGTCTTAGTACTATTTCAAAGCGTTTATAAAATTGTATTTTTACCTTGTGTACGGCACGGCGGATAAAAATTTTGTATTTCCTAATTCTGAAAAATCAAAGTCTCGAAAAAAAATTACGAAATTTAGAACGCACCACAAAGCTTCATATATTTTATAATACATAATATGAAGCAGAATGATAGGGATTCTCGTTTCCTTCATAAATGGGTTAATTTTAAAATAATACCCATAAATTAATGGGAAATGAAAATTAATTAAAAAAAATTATATATTTTCAGCGACCATTTAGTTAGAGTTCGAGCACAGGTTATGACAAGAGACGAAAGCACAGAAGGTTGGTTGCCTTTAGCTGGGGGTGGTTTAGCAAATGTGTCAATACGCAAACGATCTAGACTACCCCCTGGCACTGGAGGACACGAATACATAATCTACGGCCAAAGAATATCTGATCAAAATGTGAAAATTTTCAAATTTATTATTTTTAATATATTAATTGTAATTTTTTTAGGTAATATTAAGTTGCGTTATTAATCGTGATCTACAATATTTTAAAGTTATGCCAACATTTCATCATTGGAGTGCTGGTAAACAACGCAATGGTTTAACATTTCAAACGGCTGCCGATGCACGTGCATTCGATAAGGGTATTGTTAGGGCATACAACGATCTCATCGATGGTAATTATTATTTTTATACATATTGACTTTGTAACTACTTTTTCCCAATACAATATATAAAATTATATTAAAAAATATTCATTTTTAAAACAAAAAAATCACACACTTCTAAAATTAAATTTTTGTTTTGATTTTTTTATTATTAATTTTAATCTTTCAATTGAGTTTCTAATTTGATTTAAGCTTGTTGTTTCGGCATGTTTTCATTACAGAAAATATATTTAAAATTCTTTTTAGATTTTTTCTTCAAAAATTATCATTTTTGTTTGTATACTACATATTACATTAAAATTATTTAATTTAAAAAATTTTTAATACCTTGTGATTAAAACCATCTCACATTAGGAAATTATTAACAATTTTGTAATTTTTACATTACAGCTAAAGTCGATTAACATATATACATATTAATATTAATCTATTCTATTCAAAATGCAATAATAATTTTATATACTCGTATATAACATTTACTATAAATATATAATATACTTATAGCATTTGCAAATTGAATTACAAAGAACAATTTGAATTTTAAAATGACCAATTTAAATACTATAACAAAATTTGTTAATTTTTTATGTTTTTGATTTTTTTTTTTCCAAAATCTAACATCATCTGCTCTTCTTTGTTTTGCCTCATAAATTGGACAACTTTTTTGTTAATATGGTAAGTTTTTTTTATTCAATGTGTATGTGTGCTTATTTTATAGTAAAATAATTTACAATTTTTAGTTTTAAACAACAAGCAATTTCATTACAATTCAATTTTACATTCAAAAATTAAATAATATTACTGTTGTTTCTTTTCAGGATTAACACGAAATAATAATTCACCTTGGCCACCATTGTCAAAATATGATACAGTTGGTGAAGATGATGTTTTTATGGTTAGATTTTGATATTTCAAAATTTTTGAATTATAATTATTTAATCATATTCTTTTACCTTTTTTAGGCATTGGATTTGCCTGTTGATTCATCTGAAAATCAATCAAGTCCTGATGGCAGTGGAAGTAATAGTAAGTTTTGATGTAAAAAAAATATGATGATAATAATAATTAACTATTAAAAATTTTCTAATACAGAAAGTGGTGAAAAAGATAAACAACCAAATATTCACTACATATCCTGTGAAAAGCCTCTGCAACTTCAACCTAGTCCAAATGGTGAACAAACAACTACTATTGCACCAGGAGAGAATTATTCATATGTCCAATTAACAGCAGTAATTGCAATAATTTTTTTTAATTCAAAATCAACAATTTTTTTTTTAGGTTCATGATTTTAATTACCCAATTGTTGACGAACCAGTAATAAGTACAAGACGTGATTCAACATGTAGTTTAAAGAAACGTACTGCATTAGATTGTGCAACAGCATCAGCAGCAGCATCAATGCTAAAAAATCAAAGTGGCGGTGGTGGTAGTGGTGCATTAATGAAAAATCGTGTACGGTGTCGATATTGTCATGAATTTTATACAGAAGAATGGAATCAAAGGGGAGCATGCGAATTTGCTCCAGATTATTTTAAGTCTGGTCTTGAATGTATATCGGGTATGTGCTGTGCTCGGTGTATGCTTTACCATTGTATGAGTGATGCTGAAGGTGAAACACCATCGCATCCATGTGAATGTATTAATGAAAGTGGTTGCACTAAAAGGTAAAAGCAACAACAAAAATGTAATTATGAATTAAATAAAAATTATGGATATATTTATTAGGTGGATTGGATTGACACTTTTGTCACTTGTTGTACCCTGTTTATGGTGTTATCCACCATTAAGAGCTTGTCATTGGGTTGGTGTATCGTGCGGAATATGCGGTGGCAAACATAAACCACAAGTTTGACACTTGGAGCAACAACGGCCGAATTTACAACAAAACGAATACGATCAAATTATTTTTTATTAATTAAAGATTAAACACAAAATTTATTAATTTATTTTAATTTTTAATTTTGAAATAATTGTTTTTATTTGAAAAAAATAGTAAATAAAAAAATAATTCTCATAAATTAATAATTGAAAATGGACGTTAAAGCTCTTTATGCTTTAGTAATTTAATTTTTTTAAGAAAATGTTTTTTTTGAAAACAAAAACTCCTTTTTTATTAAATAAAAAACATACTTAAGCTTTTTTTTTTACTTACCAACGAATTTTACATAAATTTTATAATAAGTTATTATATTTAATTATTTTCTAAGTCACAAAAATTTGTATGTTAGCACAAAAAAATGTATACTATGAATAGTAGCTTCCAATTAAATTTAAAGGACTTTCAAAATTATATTACATATTATTTTGTTTAAATGTATAAAAAATTATCGTATACCAGCTAAAATATTCGAATCTTACGTGTTTTGCATTGGTTAAATCTGATTAAAAATTCTTTTCGTATCGAGTAAGAAATTTTAATCAACATCAGAACTGCAATTTAAGCAAATTAATTACTATGGGTGTAATATTTTCAATTTGGTGGTATTGTACTATACAAAATAAATTTATAATCTGGTTTGACTGAAACGAAACTCCGACGATTCGAATAACTTATGCTGATTACACTGAGTGCTAATTTTCGTAAAAAAAAAATTTTTAATTTGTGTTCAAAGTTCCTTTTTTTAAATATTACAGTCAGAAATTTATTAAAATGAATATTATTAAAAAAATTAGCTTTATTGTTTATATATTAATTGAGTATTATAATTTTAATATGGTTTTTAAATAGAGGTTTTAATTTTATATAATTAGATTTAAAATAAAACGATTAATTTCATATAAATTTATTCTATTTTATTAAAAAAAGAATCATAAATTCGGCCAAAACTACAAATTAATTACTGGGAAATATTGGAGAATGGTCTGTGGTAATTAATTACAAATAAAAGGGGAAAAATTATAATTTTACATAGTAAAGAATTATTAAACCGGCAAAATATATGAAAAAAGTAAAATATTTAAAATTGAAAAAATATTAAAATATATATAAATTAATATTTAAAATAAATAAATTATGAAATTAAATTATATATTAAAAAAAATTATATGAATACATATTGTGAAAAAAACATAAATGTAGGAACATTTTAAATGAAAAAGTTTGTTTTTAAAATTTATAAATCGATTTAACGAATCAATGAAAATTAATAAATTTAATTGTAAAGAATATATTCAGAAAAATTTCAAATCTGAACAAAGAATTAAAAATTGAAAGTACGAAAATCGTTAAAGTATAAAATAAATATATTATTATAATAACACTTTCCCCACTGACGGAACTTATGTGTTCCACCTGATTATGTGATATATTGCTTCAGCTATATAAAACAAGTTTATGTATTAAATTTACAACTTGAAAAATTGTAATAATTTTTTTCAGTCCTTTTTTTTCTTCATCTTATTTCTAGAGGCTAGCAACCAATTATTATATTCAGCCTCTGAATAATTTGAATATTGTATACTATTTTTTATAGTTCATTTATGAGTTTCGACTGTATTATAAATTTCTATAATTTATCAGTTGCATTATTTGAATCACTTAATATTTCTTTTATTTCATTATTAATTCCTAAGCTTGTTCTTATAGCATATGTATTTGCATCTCAATAGTATATGTTCAACTGTTAGTTAATGGTTACTATTTTTTTTTAATATTTAATAACTTATCTTTATTATTACAGTTCCATTAGTTTTCTAATAGTTCAGTATAATTAATTATTCTTACTGCAGTACTTTTTATTCCGTATTGAAATTGTAAGAAAATTTACTTGTTTTTTAAAAGAAAACATTACATTTTCGAATTCCATTTTTGTTGTGACTTGTGACAAGTATGTATATGCAAGGGAGGAGAATGATATTTAATAAATATTAAGAAAGTACAATCTAGAACAGTTTCCATAATAACAATTACAATTAATATTAGTTTATTTATTTGTATTCGTTGGAACGATTTATAAATTTAATATTCTTCAAAATCTATTTTTATGTTGTTAATTTCGAGAAATTGAAAAAAAAATTCGTTCGACTTTTCTCAGGGCTCATGAAAGGTCGAGCATATTTTTTTTCATTCTTAATTTCAGTTTTATTTTTTATTTATATGAAAAAAAAAAAAAAAAAATTTTTTTTGTTTTTTGAAAATTTAAATAATTTTCAAGAAACAAAAAATTTACAAAATTTACTTTGATTAAATATAATTTTCATAGAATTAAACCCACCAGTTAGTTTCAAATATTTCACTTTTACAACATCTAAAAAAATTTAACTTAATTTTGTTTTTTGAAAAAGAAAAGTTGTGTATTTTTTTAAACATTGTTAAAAAAAAGTTCACTGTAAGGAAAAACTTAATTTTTTTAATCGAAAATAGGTTGCATACTATGAAAATAAATTAATATTAATATTTATATATACAAAAAAAATTTGTTAAAAATATTTAAATTATTTAAAAATTGTTTTTTTTTTCTCGTTTTTAAATAAAATAAATTAAGAATTGTACCTATAAAAAAAATTTCATCACAAAAAATGTGCAGCTATTTTGAATTTAAATGAGTATATTTATAAAAAATTAATGAAGAATTAGTTATTTTACCAAAAATGAACTTAAAAAAACAAATCAAATATTTAGAAATCAAAAGAGAGAAAATTAATTTGTGTTTTGTAGATAAAAAATAAAAAACTAATAATAATGTAAAATTTATATATGGAACACTGGTTGTGGGAGGCAAAAACAGAAAAAAAAAAATTTAATCCACAAATATGATGAAAATCTAAAAAATATTTTATGTGGAATGTAAATTCTTTTATAAGCTTCCAAAAACAAAGAATTTTTAATTTTTAATAATCATTCATTTTTTTCGTAAAATATTCCTTCTTTTTTTGAGAATAACTCATTTGTAAAATAAAAAATAAAAAAAATAATTAAAATCTCATTCAGTACCTAAAATATATAAAAAATAATGAAAAAAAAGTAATGTATTTCAATGTAAAATAATTAAAAATGAAAAAAAATTATGTAAGTACAAAATATTTATAAATAAAAAAGATAAAAGTATAAAATATAATATGTACAAAAAAAATCAAAAAGATAAAAGCTTAACAAAGCTTTATCGACAGAATTATATAAAAAGTATAGAACCTAATTTAAAATAAACACATAAAACTTGCCAAAATGAAATCTAACACAAAAAAAGTAAAATTTGAAACCGGAAAATAAAAATTTAATGTAAAAAAGTGAAGTAAAAATTCACCACCAAAAAGTGATCAAGTGAAATGTTTTTGTTTTCTCTAGCAAACTTTTTATTATGTATATATAAAATATATATATAATTATTATATATATATATATATATATATATATATATATATATATATATATATATATATTTGAATATAAAAAAAATCTGGCAAAACAAATAATCAGATTAATATAAATAGAGAAATATTTATTAAATTTATTACCTTACATTAAACCCTATTTAAATATAAACAAACAAAAAGTATCTTATTATTAAAAAAATATTAATTTTAAGGAAAATAAATTCTTAGAAGTATACATACATATATAAATAATTGTATTTTTGAGACTTTTTATTATGTATAAAAAAGTGGAAAATATCATTATATTATTTCGCACTTTAAATGTCATAGTTAAGAAACAGCAAAAAAGCAGTTGCAAAAAAAGTGGTAGATGAACTGCAACAGACGCTGAACTACTTTGCTCTTCTATAGTATTTCTGCAGAATCTATTTGAACTTCCTTTAATGAGTATAAAATAAAAAATAAAACATGCTACAATAATATATAAAAGGTTCTCATATATTTAGTAATATCAAAATTTCGCCTTTTCGCTCTTTCTGTTGGTGCCACGAATTTTTTCAGTACGAAGCTCTATGGAAAAGATCTCTCCTCGCACCTAAAAAGACGACAGCAAATATATTTTGCTGGGTAAAATTTATTCATACAAATCCCTAAATTCATGATAAAATATATTCCCCAAAATATATTTACAAATTAACGGTGGAAAAAAGGCGCCAAGCGAAATATGAATTGATCACAATTAAAAGTACAAAATTGGCAGCACTCCAAGCGGCATTTGACATATACCTTGTTTCCATGACGAGTTAAACTCGAGTTCAACTCGAGTTGAACCCCATGGAAACACGAGTTGAGTTGAGTTTTCGTTAAATCCATTTCAACTCCACGAAACTAATGGGATTGAGTTGAGTTATGTCATTGTATTAGTAAATTGACATTTTATATCTTTGGATGTGTAAATGAACAAAAAATTATTATTTTTTTAATAATAATTGCGTCAGGAAGAATTTTTTGGAGTGACGATGAAGTAAAAATTTTAATATCAGTAATGGAGGAGAAAAATATATTAAAATTAATTACATAAATTTAATTATTATGAAATAAAAAAACCTGTTTTATTTCGTGTTACCAGAACTGTCAGTTCAACTCAACTCAACTCGAGTTTTTGCATGGAAACAACTGTGGTTGAAATTTGAATTTTTTTCAACTGAACGATAACTCAACTCAACTCAACTCCGTGCATGGAAACATGGTAATATATTCGAAATTCGAACGAGCAAAGGCGAGAGAAACTCTAGCACAAATATATATCAAGTTGTTGGCTACACTACATCGTTATTGACAATGACATATGGGCTACCATCCATTTCCATTACATAAATATTATTGAAAATGTCGAATTTAAGTGCTGCTGAAAGAGAATTTATTCTTCAAAAACATGCACAGGCATTAAAATTACGTGCAGAATTTCAAAAACAAGTTACTAATCCTCATATTCATGCAACTGGCGAAGGTGGCACTGTTGTACGTAAATATAAAAAACTATAAAACACCAGTAGTGTTATGTCATCCAGATATCACTAGAAGTAACTTATATTTTTTTCGCTTTTAGTTTGATGCTGGTGTCCAGCGACTCCAGGCTATGAGAGTTAATTATTTTGACCATTTCAAGCCAACTGGAAAATCATTCGGAGTTGGAGCATTTGTTGTTGTTCTACCAATTGCTCTTTATGCTTGGGCATTGAAATCGGAACGTGATTGTCGTGAAAAAAAATATCGAACTGGACAGGTTGCATATAAAGACCGGCAATTTAAATTTATTTAAATAATGTTTCTTTTAAATTTATGAAACTAGAACTTCAATTGATTTGAAAACCTTGCGAGAAAATAATAAACATATTTATAATAGCCAAAATAATGAATAATTGTTTATTTTTATTTCTCTTCAAGTTGTTTATCTCTGGATATAACAAAATCTTCAAATTTTACCATATAAGTTGTTCCTTTATGCCAATGTGCAGAAACTTTGCAAGGCTGAAATTTTTTATGAGGTTATTAAAGAAAAGTAAAAAAAGTTTTTTTTTTTTTAATTTACAAAGCCACAATTTGTCAATACTGCTTCAACAATTCCAGCTATAAAACTTGCACAATTTAATGAGCCTTTATCTTTCGGTACACTTATATATGTATTTACTAACGATTCTTTTTCAATAATATAATAAGTTCGTTCATCATCATTAGCATGCTCTAGTTTTTCAGCTTCTTTTCCAAAAAGATTCTACAATAACAAATATTTTACATCTTTTTAAAATGAATTATTACATTGCCTTAAACAACCTTCCATAATGTTGTCTTTACAAATAATAACATTTGAGTTAATTTAGTCTCCCTTTTTGTATTTTTTTCCCGAACAAATAGAATATCAATAACTCTCGTACCAACATCTTGTCCTAACTCATGAAGCCTTAAAAGTAAAATAAATGTATATATTTGAATTTTAAGATATAGGTATATCTATATATAGAAATAGAATCTCACTTATTTTGTAATTCTGGTACTGTGTATACTCTACTTTGACAGTATTGAACCATTTCACTAAATAAAAGTGCAAAAACACTTTGTGATACTTCACCTTTGCCCCGACTAAGTGGCTTATCCAATATATTTGGACGAGGTCTTAAAGATGACATTTTTAACGCCTCCAGTTTGAAAATCTTTTTTATTATTCCACTTAAATACAAAATAAGAAATTTGTTAAATTTCACTATTATCCAGTATCCACTTCGGTTGCTGCTTTTTTCGTCATATAGATATAATCCTGTCAGTATAAAGTAAAAGTAAATTATTTGTGAACGCTACGCTACAAGTAACTTACAAATTTTCAAAGCTATTTCCTTTCCTCCGGTCCGAGTCGAGTATGAAAAACTCTATTATCTGTCAAAAAGAGCACAATTTCGATGTCAAAACGTCAATACATTATACAAATACCATGATGTTTATAGTTTATCCTATCATGATACAATACAAATACAACAGCCAACCGCTGATAAATTATAATTAAGATCACTAAATTATTCTGTTTTTCTCTCACCTCATCGGATATTAATGTTATTATTATTTATTAAATCAAAATAACATTCTAGATCTAGATCTAGACGCATTCAAATTCAATGTAAATAATTTTGGTTGAAAATATGGTTAAAGTAAGTTTACAAATTAACGCAAATCTAGAAAATGTAGATGAACTAAAAACTTGCCATCCTGATTATCCATTTTTTATTAAAATAAAATGTACTAATTGTGGCGAGCCTTCAGAAAAATTTCACGATATCATCGAATCTGAGAAAACTTCTAGTAATGTTCGTGGTGCGGGGTTTAATTTCCATATGAAATGTAAAATGTGTTCTAGAGAAATTTCGATAGACATTATAGAAAAAACCAATGGTTAGTCCACATAAATAAAGCTAAATTACTATATCAAATTTAATTATTTCTAGTTAGTTACACCACAGAAGATTCAGGAAAATTTAAAGCAATAGTTACTTTCGACTGCCGAGGAGCTGAACCAGTCGACTTTTCACCACGAACCGGTTGGATAGTAAAATCAAGCGATAATGGGCAAATTTTCGATAATGTTGATTTATCAGAAGACGACTGGGTAGAATATGATGAGAAAAATCATATTTCTGTCGGTATTTATGAATTTCAATCAAACTTTTTTAAACTGAAGAAATAAAATTATAACATTTTTTTATAATTTTTATTTATTACTAAACCTAAAAACTTTCTTTTATTAGCTCTTGAATATACAACTATAACCTAATTACATTTATTCGCTACAATAGGAAATTTTACAATTTTTATTTGATTACCATAATCACAAAAAACTGAACTACCTGCAAAAATCATAATTTTTGGACTAACTTGTGAAAAACTACCCCCTAACTTAACTTCACGAGCTGGTTCTCCATTTCGAACATCCCATACTATAAGTGAACCTTTAAAGAAATTTTTAAATTTTAAAGTTGTTATAATTTTGGCAAAACAAACCTGATTTACTGGTGGCAAGCAGGGACGGTGTTAACATACATAATTTGGAATATGCATTAGATATATTTATTGTAGACAAAAGATTCCCTTGAAAACGTTCCCATACACAAACTCGTAAATCAGTGCCAAGTGATATTACATAACTGGGTGCACAAACTAATGAGCTAATGGAACCATCATGTGCTTGTATATTGTACATACAAGCTCCAGTATAAAGATCCCATACACAAAGATCACCATTTTGAGATGCAGATCCTCCTGTACCAGGCTGCCATTTGTCTACGAAAAGGCAAGTTATTGGGCCACAATGTCCGTGTAAAGTAAATTCTATATCTGGGTCATCCAAATTATAAACCTGCATAATGATTTTCCCATATATAAAATAAAATGTGATAAAATTTTGAAGAAATTACTCTCAGTGTGTGATCTTGACTACCAGTAAAAATAATTCCATTTGCTATTTCTATACATGTAAGTGGCTGTTGATGTGCAACTTTAATTTCTTCTAATTCGCAAATTATTTCTTCTTTTTTCTCCATTTCATGTTCAGCATTATAAGCCTTTTTACCTAAGCCAATACTGCCAGTGGAACCAGTGCGAATGTGAGCTAGCAACAAAAAATAATATTTTTGTTCGAAAAAAAAAATATTTAAAATTTAAAATAGTACTTCTTCGATAAGCAGATGTAAATCCCCAGTCGATTTGCTTTCCTTTGTAATATGTCTCTAATCGTAAGTAATTTAATCGTCCGCAAAGTTTCGCAGCAATAACTCGATTTCCTGTTAACAATATATGTGTAACACCCTGCTTGTCGTCTTGATAAATGCACTAGATTTCGAAAATTAGAAAAACTTTTCTGATGAATCTGAAGATGTTTTTAATTATTTGTACCTTTAATCTACCAGTTGGAATTTCCCAAAATTCAATTCGTCCATCCGCACAACCTACTGCAACTAAGTTATCCAAATAGTCAATACACCAAACTGGGGAATAATTTTTTCCAGATATACGAAAATCTCCATTATTTCGATCAATTTCTGTCATTAATTCACCATTTTCCGCATCCCACACTTTAATTTGTCCCTTTAAACAGCAACTAACTACGCTAATTCCATCGGATATTAAACACTCTATTTTATGTGTATGTCCAGGTAAATTAATTGGTATTCCTTCTAAAATTTCTTCCACATTTGTGATTGCTTCTTTTTCATTCCAACTAGAACGCCATTCGGCATAATTTCTTGTACATATGCAACGATAAAAAACAATCAAAGTATAAGTGAGTACAAAAACACTAATGGCACATAGCATTGCTACAATAAATATCTCCATTGGACTCTTTGGATACAACGGAGTCGAACCATCATTAGCATTAATAGGAGATTCACGATTTTTACCATCATCACTAAAATCTAATGGATCTAAGGCTGCTGCTAAGGATTTCCATTGAAAATTTTGCATTAATTGATCTTTTGGATTTCTTAAAACAATCGCTATTTCTGGTTGAATGGCTTTTGATAATTTTATAGCTGGTAAAATTGTAATATATTTACCACATAATGAAATATTGTATTGTTTTAGAATTGCCGACCAATGAAAATTTGATAGATAATAATTTAATTGAATATCTGGATATTTTAATCGTTGAATTTGTTCTGTATAATCTTCACTTTTTGATAAATTTTTAGCTTTTTCTAATGTTTCTGCAGCTTGTTGTATATCCATATTTATTAAATTTTTATTATTATAATTATTGATAATTGTTTTTTCTTTCACTTTTGAATCAAAACCAGATGATTTTGTATTATTCACATCAATAACAAAAAAATGTTCCAAAAACTCTGAATCATATATTATTGAAAATATCCAAATGCTCATCCAAATCATAAATGCACGTTGAAAAAATCTAGTTCTTGCCCAAAAATTAACAATTTTTAAACGTTTCGGAATTTTTTGATCTTGTGCATTATTACAGCTTAATCTCTTGGATAATTCAGCTTGATTTGATTGATTTATTTCGTGAAAACTTAATTTTGGGAATGAATGAGAACGATGAAACATTGAATTACCAATATTACTATTATTATAAAAAGCGGAATATCCACTAAATTTTTTAAATTCTCTTTGTTTATGATCATAACTCATAATTTTTGGTATATTTTTAGCTTCAACTGTATATTCCATTCGTTTAATATTCATTGCTAGGCCAGTTGAAAATAAAAACATTTGCAATATAAAATCAGATATTAATCCAATAATTGCAAAAACACAAAACTCTTGTATTACTGGTACAAAAGTTGCCAGACCCACTGTTAAAATTGTGATTTCAGTTAAAAGTGTCTTTGATATATGCCACCCTTCTTTACTCAATGCTTGTGCTACACGAATTTTAATATCAAATGTTTCATCTGTAGATACAACACTTTTAGTTAGTACCAAACAATTTTCTAAGCCTACAAGTATCACTAAATATGGATAAATTCCTTTCGACTGTAAACTAATTGTTAATCCAAAGAAAAAACATAAACCAAGTGACATCATGAGACTACCAAACACTGTAAATACAGCAAAACTGGCTAAAAAGAATCTTGATTTAATTACATCGATTTTCCGAACAGAAAAATATACGTAGATAAAAAGTAGAGTAAATGCAGTAAATATTGGCATAAATTCAGCTATGCGAAACTCTCCTGGATAATAAATATACATAATTGAAAGAGCTTTATTATGATAAGCATTCGTTATGTCATTATCATCATTGAATGAATTTTCATTTTGGTATAATGGATATTGAAGTTTCAACTTGGTCTTTAGAGTTTCGAAAAATTTCTCTTCATATGTTTGAAATATTAATGTAACCGCATATTGAATAACTCGTGAACGTGATCTTAATGGATAACGCTTGAATCCTGAATCTTGTATTGGGACACCTAATAGCATTTCAGCAGTTGATACTTTCCCTTTTTGAAAGTTCTTAAAATAAATACCACTAATTTATTTAAATATTTTTATATTCTTTCAATATACTTACGTGATGTTGGAAAACTGTATTCAAAATATTACCATCCTTAGAAAAATTATGAATATCTTGACTCCAGAAATTTGCAGGAGATAATATTAAACAATTATATTCTGGAAAAATTTGATCCTTTTGTTTCCGTTTTACATTTTCAACATGTAAGCAAAAATTATCAAAATTTTTCGAACTATATAAATTTAATATTATTAGTCTTACTTATATTTATAAATCGCTATTACCTTTCATGATTTCGTATAATTTCTAACAATTTAAAAACTTCATATAATGGTGCTCGAAATGCATCTATAAGCTGAAGATCTGATGACCAAGGATGGACTGCAGATCGTAAAATTATTTGTTGTACAAAAAGCAATGGTTTGTTATAAGCCCAAGGAAATGGTGGATCAAATGAATTATTTACACTAAATATATTTTTAACCAATGAGTGATTTTTGATTTGATCAGTGAATAAATATTTTTCTTCAAACGGCAAAATAATTTTGGTGGGTATCGTTCCAGGTAAAGGTATATTAACTAAAGGATAACTGAAAATATAAAGTTTTATTTTTGTTACCAAAAATTATATATTCCTAATACGATGGTAATTTAACTAGTCATTAACTAAAATAATATCCTTTAACTAACTTGTGAACTCACTTGAAGAGCAAGTTACATACATAGGTTCGATGCAGTTATTCCGTAAATACAGCACCTCCAAATATTTTTAAAAATAATTATAATTACATGTTTATGTTAGTTTATAACTAGCTTTGGTACAACAAATTAGTTAAATTAAATAACATGTATTATTCTACTTTAAGCTTTAACTAACCATGATATAAAAAATATTATTAATGCAATACCACTCGCACAAGTTGGATAACTAGAAAGAAATAAACCGTGCTTGTAGTACCACTGAGAAACTATATCGGGAAGATTCTTATTAGAACTGTCTCTGTTAGAACTTTCCTGATTATTAGCCATTTTACACGTTTTTTAAATTATAAATAAATATCCACTTAAACATTTTATTTTTATTTTGTTTTTGTCATTGTATCCCGGAAAACGCAATTTATTTTATATTGACTTTTGGTTTAACAATGTTGCCATATACCTTGTTTCCATGTACCGAGTTGAGTTGGGGTTGAGTTGAGATGGAACCATCAATTATTCTTTCCATTCCAACTCAACTACAATAGAAAAAAAAATAGTCAAGTTGGTAATGTACTTTTGAATAAAAAAAATGTATTAATGATATGTGTAACAGAAGAATTTTTTGGACTAACAATGAAATAAAAGTATATTGACAAAGGCTCAAGTTATAAAGCTATAGGTTTTCCAATGAAAAACAACATAAGAAAAATTGAACCAAAGATTTAATTTAATTATTCATCTGGCAATACTTTGGAATTCTTTGACACATAACAAGATTACAATTACAACAAAAACCAACAAAATAAAAAGATTTAAAATATTACAGAAATTGATATGTCCTGCTACTTTAAATTCTCAAAGGAGACAAAAGTGGAAATTCCCAGAGTAAGTGAACAAAATAACGTAGTTTTCTATGAACTAAAAGGTAATTTTATAATTCAAAACAATTTTTACAAATCAACATAATTAGATAAATTTTGCCTACTTATGTAGTTAAAATTCAAGATGTGGAATGGTTGGTTTTGCGAAGATTTAAGGATTTTGTTGAATTACATGAACAAATAGTGGATTTAGGACAAAATGTTAGTTTACCGCCTAAAAAGGTTATGTAATTTTTTACTTTGATAGAATATATTGAAGTTTGGAAAATTACATAAGTAATTAGTAAGTAATATTATTATTATAGATAATTGGAAATAAAAATCCAGATTTTATCGAACAAAGGCGGAAATTACTAGAAGAATATGTACAAAATCTATTGCGGTTTTTCCGAGTGACGATGCCTCGTGCTTTCTTGCAATTTCTTGAAATAAACAAATATGATATCGTTTATTTGCTAAATGTAAATTCATATGAAAGTACATATAATTTAAAATATTATTAAATAAATTCTTCTGTAGGATTTGGCACATTATTTCTGCGAGTTTGGAGATTCTATTCTAATGTCTACAAAAGAATACAATTTTTCTGCATTGGAAGTAAATTTAAATTTAGTAATATTATAACATTTAGAAATTTAATTTAATATTCTTAAGTTGCACTCAATTAGTGAGAGGCTATGTCTGCCATGTCCAGAATCAGATCATAAAGATACTTATGACTTTTCACATGTTTTAGATTTCTGTAGTAAAGTTCAAATTATCACAGTTACTCCATTACACGTAAGATAGATTACAATCTTATAAAATACATATAGCATAAAATATTCGCTTGATTTTAGGCACACCAGGCCAGTGAAGGGTGTTATTATAATGCTGTAGATGTTCCAATTGGTAAAAGTAATTTAATTCCGAAAAAATTAACATTTAACTTAAATGCATTCCGAAATATAAAAGAACTGAAATTTTATGGTTTATCAACAGAAAATATTTCCGATTCATGTAGGTTACAAATTTAAATTAAATTTATTTATATTAATTATGTATTAAATAGATTTTCTGAAATCATCTTTGAGTAAATTATGTGTATACAACACAATTATAAAACATATAAATCAAATTCTAATGTGCGACAGTATTCACAGAGCAGCTATTGATGATTGTCTAAAATGGGAAAAAATTGTTCATCTTGATTTTACGGGAAATTTAATAACAGCTATTGATGAAAGTATTAAATTAGTGCCACAGTTGAAAACATTAATTATTGATAAAAATCGACTGCAAAGTATTGAACACCTTAACACTTTATCAAATTTAGAAACACTCAGTTTGTCGGTTAATTTAATTCGAGATTGTTCCAATTGGCATTTAGAATTAGGAAATTTGGTTACTTTAAATTTATCACAAAATCAATTGGTTCGATTAGAAGGCCTAAAAAAGTTATATTCATTATGTACGTTGGATTTGAGCTGTAATTCAATAGAAGACTTAGAAGAAATTGATTATATTGCTTGTCTACCCATGTTAGAAAATTTGAAATTAATTGGAAATCCTTTGTCTGGAAGTGTTGGTAAATTTATTATATTCATTATTTATATAAATTATTTTGTAACCCTACAGTCTTGCCGTTTTTTTAGATTACAGACCAAGGGTTTTAGCTCGATTTCATGACCGAGTTCCAGAAATATATCTAGATAATGAACGAGCTACTGAAAATGAATTGGACATGGCCTTAGTTCTTTCAGCACTCAGTAAATCTACCAATAATAAAACAGACGGAAACGATTAGTTAATATATTGCAATATATTTTATTTCAATTTAAAAGTAATTTTTTTTATTAACTTCAAAATATTCAGTTACAAAAGTGACGGTTTTTGTATTATATTTGTGTACTTTCGAATCTATAAAAATAATATACAGATTTTGTTATTGTTTATTCGTGTGAGTGAGTTAGTCCACTTTCTTCAATAATATCATGAATATCAGCATCGGCAGCACATGTTGTACTAGCTTCTAACATTGCTGCGTCCACATCTGTATTCATAACGGCGCGGACATCATCAGGCATTTCAGTATCCACTACACTCGACAGCATTACATTATCTACAACTTGCGATATTTCCGTATCGACAATATCAGATATTTCTTCGTTAATATCGGATGGATCACCTTCAGCTGGTGGTTCTTCCATTACAGTATCGACTAAATCACCAGGAGGTGGAATTCCATCACTACCATCTCCAGTGCCAGATTCTTCTTCGACACGAACTAAACCTAACATTTCAAACATACTCTTTTTAACTATATTTTCCTGAGCTGATTGCATTGATATATATGCACTTTTATGTCCACAAGTGGCTAAATGACGTGCCAAAGAATTTCCGTCCGAATTTAAGAACCCACAAACGCAATGCATTTCGTTATCTAGCTCAATTCGTACACTGCTCTAATATCGCATAAAAAAATAAAATTTATAAAGAAAATATTAATAAAATTGTTTATACCTCCGGATTAACACCAGCTTGACAATAAGATGAATGTGTTACCATTGCTCGTGTACAACAAGTTTTATATTGGCATTTTTGACATTTTAGTAATCCCCTGAAATTATATAAATGCAAAATTAAATATAGAGATATTTTCAAATTATTAAGCATACTTTAAATGATTTTCTTCAGTTATCTGATAATCACATTCGACACACATTTTACCTTTGTCGCATACAACATTTATACCATTTTGAAATTGCTTTACAACTAAGTAATTAAGAGTGGCTTTGGCACTGGTTTTACCCTGTTAATTTAATTATATCAAATTTTAGAACGAAGATGATATTATATTTAAAATGAATTTACTTTCGGTGCTTGAATTTGGGTAGAATTATCCAATAAACGACGAACTTTAGAACCAACTTTCATCATTGATTGATGATCATTAATGTGATGATACTTTAGGGAACCTTAAAAAAAATTTTCAATATTGAGGGAAAAAACAAAATAGCAAAGAAATAATACCTTTATTTATAAATGATAAAACACATTTTCCACATTCTTTTTTCTGGTTCTTGATGAAATGTTGTTTTAAATGTAAATAAAACAATTTTACATTTTGTAAAAGATATTGACCATTAGTGAAAATCCAAAATACCTAAAATAAATGCAACATAAATTTTGTACAGCAATATTTTGGTTCGAAATTAACACTTACATCCAAGCACAGGGGGCATTGCATTACATTAGTGTTTTTGTGATTCTCGTGGAAATGATTAACTATATCATAATGAGAAGATGTTTTGTATTGACAAGCTCCACATTTGTATGGAATCTCCAATATAACATGACATTTTTGTAAATGTGTAGTTAATAAACCCACCGAATTGAAACGATTCTAAAACATTTAATATAATTAAAAATTTCTTTTCGAATACAAACACTTTTTATTTACTTGGCAAATCAGACAATTGTAAGATAATGCTGTTGTATTTTTAGTTTTAATAGGATGCTGATGTAGAATATGTTTATTCAATTGATCTTCAGTTGGATGTTTGTCCATACAAAATAGACATTGATGCGGATAAATATTTTTATCAATTGCAGCATGTGACATTATATCCTTTTGTAATTCCAAATTTGATTCGAAATTATCAAAACAAATTAGACATTGAAACTGAATATTCTCTAAATCTTCGGTATCCTCTTCAACTGACCAAATTTTTCCATAGTAAACTTCTTCTAATCCTTTCATATTGTTAACGACTTTTGGAATAATTTCCTCTTTAATAACGGTTTTAGTTTGTTTAGTTGATTTTGTAGTCCAATTTGTATCCTTTTCCTGTTTAATCTTTTCTACTGGTTTTATTGCTATGCAAAAATATTTTTTAATATTTGTGAAATAAAAAGATTACGCTTAACTATATAATTTTATTGATTTTAGGAAAAACATTAAAAGAAAAACACTTATGCAAAAATCATAAACAAAATTTTAAAAATTTCAATAAAAATTCTGTTAAATTTGGTAATATAATTATATAATTTACTAACGTGTATCTCGCAATGCCGGTTTTTTCGTAGCACTTCGTTTACTAACTGTTTCTACAGTAGATAAGTCTATTTTTGCTATTTTCGTGAGTTCACGGCATTCAGAAACGCTCCAATCACGAAAAGGATTTGTTGCAACCTATGAAAATAAATTAATGATTAAAATTAGAACAAATTATTAATTGTACCAGATAAAGTCTTTGTGTTAATGAATCACCGCCTTCCAATTTTGTTTGTTCAGCAATATGACCTGTAATATTATTAAATGCTTGTAAAGGATAAGGACCCCATTGTTCGCGCCAAACAAGTTCATCCAAAAATTGCTGAATCATTTGACGGGATAATAAACTTAATGTATTTTGGAACATGCGTGGGACAACCTTTCTTAAATAATCCATTACACCAGCATTTGTATGTTTTGCTGTTGGATCATTAGCAGCTGCTTGAATTAAATTTTTATACCCCATTGTTTGTAGAATTTGTTTATCTATAGTCAAATCAATAGCTAAGATACTGTCTTTGTGAACCCAGCGACTAAGTGGTTCTAAAATAGCTATGAATCGTTTTTTATAATTACGATCTTGATCAGAAACTGGTTCAATAGCTCGTAAACGGATTGTTTTTTCTGCATAATCTAAGACCCCAAGTACTTCAACCTTAACTTGACGCTGCTGACCATTTTGACTTGTCGTTCCTAAAGATATAACTCCAATTTCAACATATTTACCGGGTCCACCAAGCAATTTCATTTTCTGATTAACTGCCAACGTACAAATTGCTCTAAGCCAAGTATAGACGCCTTTAATGTAAACATTGTCAACTTTCACCCATTGTACCACACTAAAAACATTATTCGTTACTTCTTATATACTAGGAAAAAATCGAATTTTTTTCAACTTACTTCTGAATATTTGTTTGACAAGACCAATGGTAAATTAATTTCAATATACAGGATGGTGGATGCGGTGCGTTTTCGAAAAGAGATCCATGAAATACAGAAATAAAATTTGTTGGACAACATTCACTAATCCAAACATAACCACCAGAATATGGGAATTTGGATGCGTCCGAATACACACCTAATTTCAAAACATTTTTTTTATGCTTGCTACACCGTTGCACAGATTTGAGGAGCCCTTCCTGTATTAACCATTCAGTAAACTTTGATGGTGTTAGCATTAAAACGACTTTAACTTTTGAGTCTAATTTACTTCTAGTCGAACTTGCAGCATCTCGTGGACGTAATGAAGGTTTCGCTAGAACAACTAAGGATGGGAACGTTTTACCCTGCAACTTATTGCTAGTAGTTTCTTTAGAACTAGCATCTAGATTCTTATTGCCTTCGGTACCAATTGTGAGACCACCTAGTGATGTAGCCTCTGTTGGTCTAAATTTAGTTATGGGGACAGAAGGTGATGGTTTTGGTTTCTCAACTGGTTTTGGTGGTTGCGCTGATTTTCCTTTTGTTACTGGTGTTAGTATAGGCTTTTCTACAGTCTTACTCTTTGCAACACGTTTTATCAATGGTACATCTTCATCATCGTCATATTCAGCATATGAAGTCGGTTCCTTTAGTTGACAAATTTTTAAATTAAAAAAAAATTAAATTAATTTAAAAAAAATTTGAATGATTACTTTGCGGCGCTTTCCCGAAGACGATGATGATGCCGAATAAGTAGTATGTGAATACCTCGGTGTTGGTGGTTTCGGTGGTGGTTTTAATGGCATTTGTTGTGTTTTTAATTGTTCGGTATCTTCAATATAACCATCAAATTGATGGGCAGAGAAAAATTCTCCCGTATAAATTTTTTCACCTTTGTGTATAAGATTCCATGACTGAAGCTTGTCTTTGATCGATTTACATTCAATTTCAATTTTTTCAAAAGCTGCCAGTTGAGCTGGACTTAAATTATCTGCTGTGCATTCCAACTCTAGTGTGCAATAATTCAAATCAGGCATTTTCTTATCACGCAAACTATTTACTACTTCCAATAATTTTTGTTAATTAATTTATAGTAAAATGACGCTAATAAATATTCTTGATGTACTCGATGTACTGTACCGTATGCTCTGCTCTACTATTATATATACTGTGTGCGTGTGGTGCTGCGCTGGTGTGTGGTCTGTGTCTGTGGTGTGTTCGTGTTGTGTAGTCTGTTCTGTATCTGGCTGTACTACACCTACTCTATCTCTACTACACGCTTTTCGACAGTTGAGCATGGCAGCCTTGACATATTGCCCTTTAAGCAAAAAAAAGCGTGCCGTAGCCGTTTTAGGCGGCATGAATACGAACTGCCGTCTCGACTATCCATGACCGTTTCCATTTCCATTTCCATAGCCATTTCCATTTATGGATTTCCGAACAAAAAAAACTGGGCATTTCATGGACTGAAATATTATTCGAAATATCATTGAAATTTGTATTATATTTTGATTTTCAACGTGTAAAATTGTTTTTTATTGGTAATATAGAATATTGGGAATACAGAACGAAAGTCAATTAATAAATTAACCACAATATGAAACCTAATTTACAAATTAAACCACTCCGCCATTTTATTTTTGACATATTCGTCCATAAAATTATCCATAAATGGACGTCCATAAAGTTTGCCATTTATGGAATGGCTGATGGACGAGTGGTCTCGATTATCCATAATGGTTTCCATTTCCATTTCCATTGCTTAGAGTATATAAACAAGAGATGCAATAGTATACTTTTGCCCCTACAAGCTGTTTCCCTTTTTGAAAAAGCTCTTTAGTTCTCAAAATCTCCTTGTAACAGCTGTTAGTTGTCAAAATCTCCTTGTAACAGCTGTTTTGCAATAAAAAGTGTCATTAAAAAAGGCTTTCTATTAAAGCTTTTAAGCTTGACAATAATCTAGGCAGTGCCGCAGGCAGGATAATTATTAAAAAGACAGCATATATTTGGAAGAAAAATATCAAAAATAATTAATTGATTTATTAATATTACTTTTTAGGTATGTTATAATTATATTTTGTTGTTTTTAACCTAAATTATGGGTAGAAACAACCTCATATAACAACAAGTTAGTGAAATAAAAAATACATATTTAATTTTTTGATTGTAAATGTAATTATTATATGTAAAAATAATAACGTTTAATTAATTTTATTAAAAAATATAAAATATTTAACTTTTTTTTAAAATATAAATAACATTTATACAAAATGCTTTTTAGTTAAAAAAGAGCTTTTGTCACTGGCAATAGCAATTTAAAGCCGTCACTGCAAAAAAAATCTCTTTTCCCCCCACAAAAAAAAGGGACACTTTTTTATAACTATTGCATCTCCTGTTTCTATACTCTAAGTTCCATTGCCATTTATGGACAACATTATGGATAGTCGAGACCCCATGTAAGAAATAAAACCTTTCGGTCTAATTTTCCTGCACAAGCGGCAAATTTTTATCATTAAAACCCAGCATGAGTTATTTTCTCATATATGTAGGATGTAGCGTTTGAATTGGGATTGTTGTGAAATAAAAAATATACAAATTCAATCCGCATCGTTTCCATGCAGATGGGATTAAGTTGACAGTTTTGAGAAAATTATATGACATTTATAATGAAAAGAACAATTATCTACTATATTTTTAATAATTCTTTCCTAAAAAATATTTGATATTTATTATTTATTTATTTATTTATTTACTTTTGTCAAATTGTATAGCCATACTCAACTTATACTTACTTTTATCATTAATAGAACAATACTACATTTATATGAATGTTGTGGCTAGAGCCAATCTGGGTATTATGGACAATGGACTACAAGTATCACATAGCCAAGTATACTATCTTAACCTACATTTTGATGTAGTATACGTATATATGGTAGCCATACTCAACTTATACTTACTTTTATCATTAATAGAAAAATATTATATTTATATGAATGTTGTGGCTAGACGCTAGAGCCAATCTGGGTATGGACTAAACTGGGCATGTCGCCTAGCAATGTTTACTGTCTTGAATTAAAGGTAATTAAAATGTAGGTATTTTCGAGTCCATAATTATATTTGATTTGAATTTTTTTTTCAAATAATTTTAATTTTTAATTCTAGTAATTATTGCATAGTGTTAAATTTTTCCTAAATGTATGCAATTTTCTTGCCAATAAACTGTAAAATTTGAGTTAGCATCAAAATTTTTAAAATCGGTTAAAATGGGGGTTCCCCAATTTGTTACGTCAGACTTTGTACGCACTTCCTCGTGAGTTTCCAATAGATGGGGCTAATCTGGGGAATCTACATATAATTCCATAAAAAATTTAGGCTTTGAAAATTATTTTACTATGGAATTGTGGCATTTGATTAATTTGTAATTAATTTTTTCACAACTTGTGAAAAAAATGTGTGTGGAGAAAAATATAAATTGAAAATTTGAATGTAAAATTATATTTGAAAACAATTAAATTGATTTTAAAAAAACAATAACTAAAATTATAAACTGCGTACCAACCTTCATTTCATTTCTATTTTCACGATGGAATTTTGTATAGGAAATTTCGCTACGCTCGAGCTTCGTCGGTCTATAGCGAATTTTTTTTATTAATTTTTATTTATATTAAAATATATAGGTTCACCAATCATTATTCAATTATTTTATAATAAATTAACCTTTACATAAAAACATTAAAATGGAAAAGTTAACTCAATGAACATTTTGATTAATTGCGTAACAGCTTTCCCAGTCTCACAGTGTAATCATTTGAAATCTACTTAAAACAATATTATTGTATAGCCTAGGTCGATCATCAGTTAATATTTTATAAATTATACAGGACTATTTAAAATGCATTGATTTGAATTTTCATATAAATTTTTCGAAACCAAGTTAAATAGTAATTATAAATATCAACTTCAAAAATTTGTACTAAATTTTAATGAGAAGAAAAGGAAAAAAATCCACCCAAATGTGTATTATTAATAATTTTTACAATTGTATTTACATATAATTTAAAAAAATCATCTAACAATGTTAGATATATATCACATACTTGGTCGAACTGTTTGATTAAAATTGCGAGACACTTACAGAATAAATATATTCATACTAAATATAATATATATACGTTCTATATTTATATATGAAAAAAATGATGTCCTTAACACTCCTTAAAACTAGATAATATTAGAATATGAAAAATTTTATTCGGAAAACTAATACCACTCCTTTTTTCTAATAAATATAAAATTAACCAAAAAAAAATTCGAAAAAAACTATAGTATTACGAACCTTTGACCGGTAACACTAAGTAAATGGCTAGTCAGTATCAATTCATAATTCGGCATAGATAGAAAAAATAAAACAGTGTATGTAATTATATAGTAAATAAAAATAAATACTAAATTGTATAAATTTTTTCGAATTGAGCTACAAAAAATATATACATATATATAAAAGTAGTTTGTAGTATGTTTAAAGAATTTTCTTCATAATAAATCAATCATTACAATGAAAATTGTTTAAACGCTAAGCGCACGTGCTAATTCAATTGATTAAACAATCGTCAATAAAATCTAAAATAATTTTTTATAATAAATATTTCATTTTTTGTTATAAAAAATCAATTTTTTTTATTTTTTTTTATTTTTATCGTAAAAAAAAGTACTGAGTGGTAAAATTAAAATTAATATTGACGAATTATAAAAAAAATCAAAATGGGATGCAATACTAGTCAAGACCAACTGGGTGCTGTTCAGGAAAATAAATCATCAGGTGTTATGAAAAATGGAAAACTTTTGAATGGTAATCAAAAGTTACTAAACAATAAAAATGATAACATTTTACTTGTGGATGAATATGGCAAGGATGAAGGTAAATTTTTGAAAATAATTTCAATATTTTATTTTAGTTTATTAAAAATATAATCGTCAGTTTACAACAAAATGTGTTAAGTTAGAAAAAGTCAGTTTTGAGTAAATTGAATATTTAAGAATTTGTTTATAACAAATCGGAAAATAATATTTAGTGTCATTTTATATAATGACTTTAAATATTTATTGCTTATTCTGTGTGTGAGACCTATAGTTTTTTGTTTTTGTTACTACAAAATTTAACTTCAAAATTTAACCAGATTATAAATAAACTGTCGGTCTAGTAGGATTTAGTTAAAAAACAGATTTTTGAAAGTGGTAAATTTGATAGTTTTTTTTTATTTTTGAAGTAGTGTATAGTAAAATATACCAATTATTTTTATCATCATAATTAAAAGAGTATACATATATATACATACTTAAGCATAACTTTCAAGGTTTTGGTTTTTAGTTGAACATACCAGAATTAAACTTTGAAGAAAATTGTTTAAGCTACTTAAAAAAAGTTTAATTAAATACAAAACAATTTTTTTTAGCAACTTAGCTAAATTAAAGCACTAAGTTTGGTTTAAATTATGTACCTCACTAGGAATGAAATCTTTCTATTTTTCTAAAATTACATGTATTATTATAATTAAATTTTTATCATACACACCTTAAAAACTAACCAACACCTTAAGGGAGTCATAACATTTACACATAAGAAATGAAAAAATATAATTTCGAGTTTTTTTTATAATTTTTCATTTATTAAATTATTTTTGGAAATTATATAAAAGAAAAATATATTTTTTCTGTTGAAATTTTTGAACTGAAAAAATTATGATTTAAATATAAATTATTAATAAATATTATTCAGAAAAAAGGAAACCAATTGAATCCCAAAAATTATTTATATTTTTTCTGATGGTTTAAATAACGAAAAAAGATTATAAATAAATTTAATTTAAAAACCTAAGCTTTTCCTTCACCAGTCATAATTTTGGTTTTTTTTCTCGATATAACGTAAAAAAATCATAACAAAATTATTGTGTGTATGTATATTACATTTGCTACACAAATAATAAAATTTCTTCATCAGCAGACACAAATTTTTAAGTAAATTGAATTTTTTATTTATACATAATAATAATTTTAAGTTGAAAAAATGAAATGTAATTTTATTTCGTCTTTCACAGAAATCGAATAGAAATTAAATCTAAAATATGTCAGTGAAATTGAATAGAATAGACATATTAAAAATCGTCACAAATTTAAACTGATGTATATATCTAAAAATTATTTTATTTTATTTTTTTATAAGGAGCAATCTAATCTTTACTAAGCAATATATAGACAAAAATATATAAGGTATTACATTAAAATATTCATAAATATATTAACCCTAACTACTTAGATGCAATATTTTATACCTTAAAAAAACTCTTTCCTTAACCCATTTATCAAATTACTTGCTCACTTAAGGAAATGTATTAAACTTTAAACTTAATTTTGTTCTGTTCAGCAATTCTCACATTCCTCGAATGTCGACGATCCATTTGACCACTTCTTCGATGATCCTACACGTCTCTTACAACTTTGTACCTTGAAGGCTTCTTCGATTTCAGCTCATTATGTTGCAATTACATATTTAGCATTGATACAAGCATTGCATATATACAATGATATATACATATGCAATAATGTTATTAGGTGATCTTTATAAATATATACATAGATATTTCCATGACATATTGCCAAACAAATTTAATTTAGCTTAATCACAATTTGCACCAAAATACGTTTAGAAAATAGAATAGAAGAATAGAACATTATTAAGAGTGACTTGAAACAAATACCAAAACTTTTTTTTTTAATTTATTGTTCAATTCCTAAAGGATTTCTGTTTTTTATGGATTAAAAAAGAGAAATAAAGTAAAAATAAAGAGAATAAAATAAACCATTTTAACATTTTCAAGCATGGCCAAATTTACAATAATTTATAATATGATACAATAAGGATATAATTTTCATCGCAAAGAAAAACATGATTAGAACTTCTGACATGTGAATGAATAATAAGTTATGTACATATGTACATAAAAATATGTGCATATGTATAGTACAAATATTTACGATATAAAAAGGCAATAAACACCTAAATGTAACCATTTTTTTTTGTTTTTTGTTTAAAAAAAAATCAAAATATAAATAAAACTTTTATCTATAAATAATGTAATTATTTTGGGTGATAGAACAATGAGAGCGGTCTCCTACCTTTACCTAACATGTACTTACTATTCAAAAACAGAAAAAATGTAATTAATACGTTTTTGTAATGTTTTATTTAAATCTTACAAATTATTCAATACAAATCGAATAAAATATAGTAAAATAAAAGTAAAGAAATTTATATGCAATAAAATAGGTATTGTAATTTTGCTCCAAGTTTTTGTCCAAAATCCAAAATATTATATTAGTGATTAGATTATATTTTTTTTCTTGGTTGTCTGCTCTGGTATATAATATAAGAATTTTTCCTGGTATATAGTATAAGAATTTTTCTGTATCCTTGAGGCGTCTAATTCTAAAAACTGTATAAAAAAAGAATATAAAAATGAAATTTTCTTTGCCTTTTTTCATTTTCTTTTCCAAAAAAAATTAGTAATATATTTTTCTTATAATATTATTTTTATTTTATTTTTATAATATTTAAATTATGTATTATATATTTTATTTTGTATATTTGATATTTCCGTGCGGACAAAACGATGAGGGTGATTGGGAATGGAAAACATGCGTATATGCTATATGCTGTTATTATAGAAAAATGTTCATCGATACAAAAACAAAACTCCAAAAAGCATAAAAAAAGATACTTAGATACAAAAAAAAAAAGTATAATAAAAGCTGAGCATATAGAAAATAATATTTAGAAGGAACCATACAGAATATAAAATTGTGTAGTCGTTGTTCATACGTCATTCGATTGAGGTCGATTTCTTTTGTAAACTATTAAAGTCATCTGTGAAAGAATAGACTTTTCCGTATATTTAACACAAACATTTTTTTTTGTAATTTTCACATACATTTTAAATTCAATAATTTGAACTAGAAACACTCCGCTTTAGAGTTGAGGCAGGTATTTAATCATCTTACCACCACTACAATATCTGTAATTAAATAAAAATACAAATTATATTTTTTTGTAGGTAATTATTATTTTAATATTTTATTAAGCAATCCAATTTTATATGCTGTGTGTGTAAGGATTCGTTGAACTTAAATAATTTATTAATATTTTTTTTTTTGAAAAGCAATAATTATTAATTAAATTTGGTGAACAAGGAAAAGTCAATAATGTTATTTTAAAGTGTGAAAATGCTCATTTAATAGGACGATAATTGTTTTATAAAATATATTTTGATTCACTGTGTGTGATTTGAGGCGGAAATTTAGGAGAATTATGAAAGGATAAAGAAAATTTTAAATTAAATTTAAAATTAAAACTTTAAATTTTAAATTAAATTTTACAACTTTGAAGGCTACAAAATTTTTATTATAATTAGGAACAATCATGGTCATAAAATTTATCTAATGAAAAGTATATTTTTGTTGAATTAAAAACTATATATGTATGTATATAATATAACTACATACATATATATATATATATATATATATATATATATATATACATAATATATATATATTATTCGGAAGGTGATTGAAATTACATAATTCTGAATTGAATGTAAAAGGGAATTTTTTGTACTAGCTAATTTATATTTTAATTATACGAAAAACCAAAACATTTCAGAATTTTAATGTAATGTAACTTTTCTTTAGACAAAACTGTATTATTAAGAAAATCAATAGATTATTATATATGAATTCGAGGAGATACATAATATTTTATTTCATTTTCAATAAAAAAAATCATTGTGATTTTTTGTATACACGATATAATTTTTCGGATGTTAGAAGTTTTTATATTTTTTTTGTATATTTTTATAATATTAAATTTCTAAAAGAATATATTATCTATTTCGAATGTGGTGATATAAGCTTGTAATAATAAATTTCGGTTAATAAAAGAAACTCTTCAAATATTCGATTCGATATACATATATATATATATATATATATATATATATATATATATATATACATATATATATATCATCGTTTATAATACATAAATTTACAAAATTGCTTTTATTTAATAAATAATTTCTATATTTAAATAATATACATAATCATAATTTATATAAAAAAGTCTATTATGGTAAATAACATTATACATATTTGTTTGTTTTATATTTCTTATTTGTTATTTTAGAATTTGCAGCTACAAAAATTCAAGCAGCTTTTCGTGGTCATAAAACAAGAATAGCAATGAAAAATTCCGATACCGAATCTAAAGCAGGTGATAATAATGTTGAACCATCTCAAGCAGAATTGGAAGCTGAATTTGATCCTAATGATAAAGGTAAATAATTTTATAATATAAAGCTCCTTAAATTATGCAATTTTAATAAACACAATAATAAACTCCAAAAAATAAATTAAATATTATTCAGAAATATTAATTTTACAAAAAAATTTTAATTTTGTGGTTACTTATTGTTATTATAAAACCAATTTCAGATGTCTCGCATCTAACTCAGAGTGTTTAATTAAAAAATTATAACATAATTTAATTTATTTTCTGTATTATAGAACAATTTTACCTTTGTTTAATTTTCATTTTTAAAATCAATAAATTTATTTTTTCACATGAATCAAATGCAATTTTGTAATATACATACTAAATAAAAACTATATCACTATGTAGTATATATGTATGCATGTATATGTTGAGGTCAAATGCATTTTTGCATATATTGCATGTCAGAATATTAGAAAAATTTTATGCCTTAAATATATAGGTATAATAAAAGTGGTAAATTTTTATTGATTATAATTAATTTTATTTTATATAAAATCTATTTCAGAATTTGTATTTGTTATATGTATAAATATTTATATATATTATATTATAAGTACATACATATATATTTTTTTGTATCACAGTAGTAACTATGAGAAGTTATATAATATGCTTTCATTCTTTTGAAGTGCTACTACAAAGTATTTCTTTGAAAAATAGCCATCATCATACTTATAGTTGACCTAAATCATGTTATCCGTACATAAATTTATATGTTTAAATATAAGAGAAAACTTTTCTTTTGTTGTTTTGAATAATTTTATTTATTTATAGAATTATGCGATGCAGCTATGAAAATTCAAGCAACGTTCCGAGGACATTTACAACGTAAATTAGCTACCGTTGATGATAAGGATGATGTTGATATCCAAGAGATAACAAAAAAAGTTGCTGAAGAATTGGATATAGATTTATCTGATCCCGAATTAAATAAAGCGGCAACAAAAATTCAAGCCTCTTTCCGTGGTCATCAAATACGTAAACAAGATCATTAAAAAAATTATTATTTTAATTTTTAAACATATTTAAGAGACATGTAAAATTTATTTTGTAAACGCATTAAAAGAAACACTCTGATAAGTAAAAACACTGAAGTAATGTAACAAGTTAGAATTTTTTCTGCAACTGAAAAATTTAGTTTAAAAAGCAAATGTTGGCTATCTATTATTTCAATACATATATGTATTTAATTATATAGAAATTTTTTAAAGAAATCCTTTTAAGTGCAAAATAAATTGTAACTAAAATTGAATATTATTTAAATAATAAATTATGTATGTATTTAAAAAACTAGACATAAACACTTCATAACTCCTAAAAGTATGCTACATATTATAATACATAAAATAGAATGTAAATGGAATTTTGATCGAGAAATGCAAAACAAATAGAATTTTTATTTTTTTTAAAATATGTAGTTATTTTCTAGATCTAGGAAATCTTAAATTGTGTCCATTTGTTTATAAATTAATTGCATTTAAATTTAAAAAATGTAATTTTCGTATAAAAATGATTTGTGAAATGTTATACAATTTTTTTATGTTGCACTCCTTTACATTAATAAAATTTAAAAAAATTGATTTAACTAGTACTAGTACACAATTCCACAATGTACCTATATATAAAGTAATCTATATATACATATATATTCAAAAGCCAATAATGAAATTATTGTTTTTTATTATGTTTGTTAAATTAATTAAATAATTAAATTGTAGTAGAAAATTATAAAAATAAATATTCATGCTTATATAGAATGCAATTTACATATTGGTACTATCAGCATATCATTTTGTCTGCTTACTATTATCGAACTACAATTTGCAAATAAATAAATACTGTTATACTATAGCACTGTCACATTCGAGATCATTTTCCCTGCCAATGAAAGAAAAATTTAAAATCTTTATTGAAAAATAATAAATTTTGAGGATAAATATGTATTTAGATTATTCGTCAGTTAATTAGAACATAAATTTGATTATAGACAGTGATAGCGATAGTTCCAATATATGCCAAACGTCGAGGGCTTAGTAAAAGTCAAGGGCTGAAATACCATAAATTAAAAATTTAAATGTGAAGAAATAGTTTAAATTTTCCAAAATACATATTATAAAATATAAAATTTTCTTTAATTTCACTTGCAATATCAATTTATTGTACGAACTTGTTGATTGAAAACTATTCAAGGAATCGTGCCCAAAATAAACTTTAATTCTAAATTACAAAAGCTAAATAAGATCTAATTATAAATGTAAAAAAAAACACTAATGTAAATGTGAAAAAGAATTCAATATTTTGTGAATTTATTGAAAAAATTGCCTTTTTAGTATTTAAAAAAGTAAAAAAAAACTACACACAAAATTATATTCACACATTACCAGAAAAAAAAATAAAAACAAAAAGCAGAACTTATAAAAACATTAAACACTTTTGTAATCTAAATTAATTTACTTATGAAAATATTCTTACACACATACTAAACTAAACAGAGTCCTAACAAAAATCTCAACACAGAAACAAACATATAAAATATTTAATAAAACAAAAATTTGTTACTTGTTTTTTCAATCTTTATAAAAAAAAATTAATAATAAAAATTATATTTTTAATTATTGTTGGGGTAGAAAATATTTTTTATGTTTCTACAATGTAATAAAAAAATAAAAATGAAAAACATAAAATCTAAATACAAAAAATGCTATTAACCACAAAAAAGAATAGATATTTTTAATGATGAAAATAGAAAACTATTATATCTATATATGTATAAAAAATAGATAACATACCATACCCTAAAAAAAATTGGTAAAATTTAGCAAAAATTACAAATTAAATCAATATTGAAATATAAATGAAGTATGAAAAAAGTACTTTTCTTTTAATTTAATTATAAAATAATATAAAAATTTTAATGCCTCTAGACTAGATTATTCATGTAAAAATGGTGAAACCCCCACGTGGCACATTTTTAAAAGCTTTGAAGCCATAATTTGTACCATCTTTTAAAAAAAAATTAAAAATGGGGCTGGTACAAATTTTTATTTTGAAATTAGTATAAAATTATGACATCAAAATTATTTAAATTGAACCAAGTGTAAAGAAAGATCATCTTATTTTTACGTACAACGTACAACTTTCAAACACAACTCTCAAAATTAAAACTTCATAACTCCTATAAGTATGCTACATGGTAATTAAACCTACATAAGAAAAATACACTAAGCAAATTTATTATCTGCCCATTTTACCTTTGAAAAGTATAAGGAACAAAATTCACAAAGCAATTAAAAAAATAATAATAATATATGTATTTTGTGTAAACTTTATTAGTAGAACAGTGATCTTGTGCTATGATGTTATTCATTTATGTAATGTTTAGAAAACTACTCTTATATTAATTTATAAAAATTGTTCAATTTTATTTCGATTCGTTGATGCTTCTATAAAATTAATACACACTCCTTTGAGCTCAACTAATCTCGGCTACTGTTTAAAAATTATACATCCGGATCTCATTCTGCTATTAAACCTATGTAACTATAAAGTCAATATAGAAACTTGATGTGTAACATTTAAAATATTTATCACTATTTATTAATTAATTGATTAAATCAAATTGAGAACAGTTGCTACTTATAAGTACAAATTTGTTATAATTTTCTAATTAACTACATATAATTATAATCCAATATTTTTTCCTGGAATTAGGTTAACATGTTTTAATTTTATTAATAAAATCTAAAGTTATTAAGAATCTTTCAATTCCATATATTATACATATTTAACTTTATCATAATTTTCGAAAATTTTAATAAAATTAATATTTAATTAAAGATTACTAATGTTATATGGTATAATATTATAAAATATTTGTTTTTTATAGTATATGTTTTTACGATTCTTAATTTTTGAAAGGATAAAGGTAAAATCTATTAAATATAATTTCGCACAAATATAGTCGAATAACACGCAAATATATATTTATACTAATTATAAACAAATATATTAATATATACATATCATATTTTTAACCTAAATTTGTATAAGAATATACACTTATAAAAGCATTTGTTTTTGTAGAGATATATTCTTTAGTGTCTGTTGGTTTTTGCTGCAATAAAAATTTCAAGGACCTGAAGGAAGTCTTTTTCAACAGAATAGATTTTTTGAACACTTTATATCAAATTATCAATGTAAATATTTAAATTTCTAATGTTTTCAAAAAATAACAACTCTACATAAAGTTATTATTGAATTTATTATTCTATTTTGGCATATTCAATTCTTTTATAGTGCATAGATAAAAATCATCATAATCCATAATAAAAAAGAATTGTGTAAATTAAAAATTAAGGTTTAATTTTTGAAAAAAATGAATTAATTTATATAAATTTCTAATTAAGTATGTGTTAAAATACTATACCACAACCACTATACCGAATGAAATTGCATTAATTATGTATATAAAACATAATATACTTACTACAGTATATATATACAGTATAATATAATTAGTACTATTATTTATAATAATTATATTCAATTATAGAAAAGATTACATTAATTTATTAATAATCTGCTATAGATACTTCTACATATATTTAGGGTAAATTTAAATATATTTTGAAATTTATGTAATAAGATATAATACTTACAGTTCCCCGGGGAATGCCTGTTAATGTATACTATATAGTTTATCACAATTTCGTAAAAAAATCCAAAACCTTTATATGTACATACATTATACATACATATGAAATGCATATGTGATTCATTTTGGATAGAGTATACTAAGTATATTTAAAAATAATGCACCGATTATGCGCAAAAATTCAACATTTCCTTTAGAAATGTGGTTATAAAATTAAATAATGTTGTGTCAATTGATTAAGTCAGTACCACTATCAAGTTCTTGTTATTATATACTACTATAGGATAACAGGCATATGCTATAGCTATAGTAAACAAATTTTAATATTTTCTTAAATAAATTGTCAATCCCCAATATATTAAATCATTTTTATTACCATAAAAACATCTCATTATAAAAAAAATATTTTTGGTTAGTAGAATACATATTAAAACTTTGCCAGCTGTTTAAATTATTTAAGGAAAATGGGCAATTTGGTAGTTTTTTTCCAATTTACAACTCTATTAACAATGGATTTTGCGCTTAAAAACATTGAGTACATAAACATAACATATAATATCTCCCAGATAAACATAGAATTTGTATGCTTATTAACTCAGAAAGCTTTCTTTTTGTTGAATAGTTCAATAGAAACAAAATGATGGGTTTGTTCGAATTTTAATTGAAGAAATTTTAAATTTAACAATTTCCATTTCTGGAGTGACTATAAAAGATCAAAATTGGTTATCTATGACTTTAAACAACCTACCTTATTTTTACAAAGTTACATATGCGAGGTATTTTAATTCAACACATCCTTTCAACACATCTATCTAACCAATTTTGTGCTTATTAATTACTCATAATCATAGTTAGCACAAAAAGTCTTTTAATTATATAGGTACATGTTTTATTTTAAATTTTATCTATTTTGTTATTCAATCATATTATTAAAATTTGCAATTTTTATTGCAAAGAAATATCGCAACTTTATTACTGATTATTTTTTTAAATGTTGGAATTGCGACAGCAATTTAATGCGTTTAGCTAACCAAAAGCTCAAATGTTATTATCGAAAAACTTTTTTTTTCTTATCTTTCGTTTAATTTTAATATCACGCCAACGCCTCTCGCTTGCGATATATTAAAATTACGTGCGATATTTTAAAGAAAAGTATCAAATCAAGAAAAACAAACTTTTTTGTAAATAAAAAATAAAATAAAAAAAAAATGTTTTATTTTATTTTTATACGTATGTATTAACTTTTTTCTGTTTTTCTATTTATTCTCTGAGTTTCTTTGACAGTGCGGTTGGCCATCATCGCAGAGTTCAGTATTCAAGTCAATAATTCAGTCAGGTTAGTAGTTAGTTCAGACAGTCAATGTTCGTTCTTGCATGTGGAGGGACGCGATATAGAGATTTTTTTTGAAGAAAAAATTTGAGTAACAAATAAGAAAAATATATTTTATAATAAAAATAAAAAGTATTGGTTTTAGTGCATATTAAATAAATTGACACAATCTACAGTCGTTAACAATAAAAACAAACATTTTGGTGGAAATGATAATTAAATTAAATTAAAATGTGTATATTAACCTAATAATTGGATTTTAATAATAAAATAATAAAGTTTTTATTTCATACGAGAATTAAAAAACAAAAATAGTTTTATTTTGATCGTCTATAAAAAGTAGCTAGCATATTTTTAGAGTAGCTCGCGAGGCAAAAACAGAAAGTTTTTATTTTTAATTTGTAAACAAAAAAAATATAGAAAATTGTCTTTGTTTTTTTTTTTTCATTTTTTGTTATTGGAAAAATGCCATATTAATTTTTTTTGCTATTTTTTTTTTCGATATTTTCTTGTTTTCAATTTGATCTGACTTATTCCAAATTAATGAAAATAAATTAAGTTATTTTGTATACAACAAACCAAGTCTGTGATAAAAACCAAGAATAGTTCAACATAGGAATACAAGAAAAATTAAATACATATAAATTAATCCATAAAATTAGAATCAACGTTGACTAGTTTTTTTTTGTTGAAAAATCGATAAAATGAAAAGTTTTGCCTAAAAAAAGATTATCTTCAAATTTAAATGATTTAAAAATTACCAGTTAATTATTTTTAAAATTAAACTAGAAAAATATTCAAAAATTGTGATTAACCGGTAATAGTAAATTAAAAAAGATATTTGTGGTGCTGTCAAAATCACATTAAAAATCGAAGTTTTTGTTTAAGTTTTTGTTTCTAAAATCTTCTAAAATTTGGATTTCGAGTTATAATTTAAATTTTCGTAAATTTAAATTAAGTGGTAAGATTTTTCATATATAATAATTATATATTAAAAATTTATAAACAAAATTATAAATTTTTTACCTTCATTTAATAATTTTAATTAAAAAATCCGGAAGTTAAAAACAAAAAGAATAATAAAAATATACAAAATTTGCATTTTAAACTAAATTTTGTTGTAGTAATTCTCCCGCCTAAAATTAATTTCTTCATGCATGTCACATAACCTCCAATAATAATTATAAATTATTTATAGGTTAAATTATAATTTAATAATAAAACAAAAAAACTGTTAAATAAAAAATGCAATTACGATTTAATTTTTTTTCTTTGTTACAAAATATTTTTAAAAAAATATGCAAAATATAATCAATACATAAAAAATAAATAAATAAAAAAATTAATGAAATTATGACATTTTAATTGAACCAATAAAATAATTTTTTTTTTTAATTTTTGATCAACAATTTTTTATTTTATTATTAAATTAATAAAATATATCGCCGGTTTAGATCCAGAAGGCATTAAGTTACACAAGCCAAGTTTTGAGTACATCGATTATTTTGAAGAAATGTATGTCTCTTAAATGTATGTCTCTTAACGATTTGTTGTGGTTTGTTTGTTCGATTTAAACTCTTAAATTCTTCAGTTTGCATTGAAAAATCAAAATATTACAAATGTAATTTATTGAATATTGAATCTTTGTACAGATTGCGCCTTATGTGAACCAAATTACCCAAGTTCAACATACATTATGATGTTATTATTTTATTTTTAATTAATTCTAAGCCTCAACCAGAAAGCTAATTCTAGGAGAATTGCGGAGAAATATTTAAAATCATTATATCCAAAATTACCAATAGAATATCTGGAAAATCTTTCACTTTGTGAAGGCTACGGACTATTTGATATTAGAAGATGTATAAAATTATTAATTTAGCAATAAAGTATTGAATTACGCGATTTTTTTACATATTTTGTAGATTAATATAGAGTTTTTATTTTTGATAGTTCGTCGCATCTATAATTTTACTGACTTATCTCTCCATTCTTTTTATCTACAAAACATAAAATTAAAGTGATTTTTTTTTTAATTCTTTATATGAATTTTTATACGGAATTTAATAAAAAAACTGAAAGCCGGTTGAGTTTCATAAATATTTACATTAACAAAAATAAAATATATTCAAAAAAATGTGTTTAATGAAGTTTTGTTGTGATAGCAAAATTTCGTATTATTACTAAAACATATATTTACAAATAATTCTAACAAAAAATTATAAAAATAAATAGGTACATATGTACATATATAAGTATAATTTTAAATTATAATATTTTTCTATAATTTTCCATTTCCTTTTGTCTTATCTAAAAAAATTTTTTTGAATTTACTTAGTGAGATAACATAATTTTTTTTCATATAGTAATTGTGATTATAAGTAAAAAATTTTTTAATTTTTTGGGGCTTCAGTTTTTGTATACCATAATAAAAATTATTTATCTCGTTTAATAAATACTAAAAAGGTAAAAAAACTATACATATTTTCGTTGATTTTTTATAGATTAAATAAAAAATAATAATAGGAAAAAATCTGTAATTTTCTTTGTTTGCATAAAAATATGTTTATACGAGCCTAGATTTTCTTTTGTTGTTACAAATACTTAATTGTATGTAAAATTTGATAATTAATTTAATTAATTAATGTAATTTAAATGTGGCACCCTTAATACAGGGTGTTACATTTAAATTACGCACTTTGAAAATAATAAGTAAATAATTGTGCTTTTGATATCTTTGGGAAGAAAGAAAAGTTGATATTAAGTTGAATTGATAAAATCTTACTTTCAAATTATATCGTATTGATGAACACAATCAAATTTTTTAACATAACTTAAATTTCTTTGGTTGAATTGAAATGAAATGAATGAATTTTAAAATGTGTGAATAAATATATTTTCTTTCTGTTCACATCTGGTAAGAGCACAGTAGCTAAGGAAATATAAGATGAATTTAATATAATAGATTTTAAATATTTTTCTCCATCTATTAAAGAAATTAACATATTTACATCTTTTGAAATTAAAGATATAAGATATAAAAAATTTCAAATAAATTCATCCTTCTTTGAACTTCTACTCTAGTTCCACTGAAAGTAAACGCCAACCTAGAAAGATAGTTAATATTCTGGATATTTAAAAATACACTATGACACAGTGTACATAATATTTATATTTTTTTCTGTTTCGTATATTCAACTAAATATACTTTTTTTTTGTATTTTTTTTACCCAGAAATATCCTTGAATTTAAAATGTGTTAATAATTTTATTTACCTCCTACCTGGACCTTTTTTTCAATAAAATACAATATGGTTATATGTATATAAAATCATAATATTGTAAAGTAAAATTAAATAAAATCCTTCAAAATTGACTTTTGTTCTCTATCTCTATAATCAACATTGCTTTTTATAGTATTTAAAGTGTTATAAGTTATTTTTGTAAATATATTATTAAAAAAACATAAATAAGAATCAAGTTGATACATATGTTAATTCTCTTAGCTTTGCAAAAAAAAGTTCTTTCTGTGTTAATCGGTTACCCTAATCCAGGAAATATCAATTAACAAATACTTAACTAAAAAAATATTTTAATTATACATATACTAAATGTATTAGAAATTAAATTAATATTAACTTCCGCAAATCAAAAAAGCTTGTTGTAATTTAAAACTTTTATTAAAAAGATGAAACAGTATACATATGTATATATAGAAATAGAGGGTAAACGCCACGAAATATACTTCAAGCTCAGAGTCAGACTATTTAACCATACAATTTCAATAATTTTTGTTACCGGTGTTCTGTTGTAGGTGCTCTGTGTTTACTACAGTAAAAAATACTGAAAACTGGTTAGCCTTCAGTAAAAATAATATAAATGTTATAAAGCTTCCCTATATGTATATAATATTGAATTTTGAACTTATGAAAAAAAGCGCGTAAATTTTATAGTAATTAAATACAAAACATGTTTACCCCAGACTCAATTTTTTTTGTTTTGTTTTATTTGTTTAGTTAAAACTTTGTAATCTTACAGTGTTGTGAATGTCAAACAACTTTACAAAAGGTACATATACATTATATCGTTATTTTTTTGCAATTTGTTTATTTAAAATAATGAACTCTAGTCTGTGACTGTGATTATTAATACAAAATGTACCTATTAAAATTTGTTTCAGTTTATTTTATAGGATGATTTATTTTATAGGACTGACCTTTAATGTCTATTGTAACAAGACTGATGAGTGATGGTGCTTCCACGTGCAATGATTTAATAATCCTAATAATACTAAAAATAGATGCTAATGTACGTAATAAAAATATGGCTTCTTTTAAAATGCATAAAACACATTTAAAAAAGAAAATAAATCAAAACTCAAATCCAAAAAAAAAATAACTTTATAATTTAATAATGGTTGTTTACAAAAATGTGACACTATAAAAATGTGACCACATTTGGCCTTTTCTGTCGCATATAAATAAGATGGATTTGGAAATATTCTATTTTCTAATATGTAATAAAAATATCCTATTCTATAAAATAGTAAAGGCCGGCGCAGAATTGGGGCTTTAATCGATAGCGTTAACTTAAAAAAGTTTCAACATATGGAAATCAATGTAAGCGAACACAACACCAGCAGTTAACGCTAGGCGAAAAAAAACGCCAGCGCTGGCTTTCAACAAGTTGAAAAATGAACGCCAGCGCTAGACTATTTTAATATTGGTGAAAAATCAATTTTTTTTTTAGGCAAAAACTTGGCAAAATACAAAATATAAAAGTTAAAGTCAACGCTATCGATTAAAACCCCAATTCTGCGCCGGCCTTAAGACTTTTATTACTGGAAAATTTAGTATAGCATTGGAAAAATTTGCACTGCTATACTATAGGCAAAACCCAACCAACCAATATGGTTTTCACTTCTTTCAATTTTACTTTGAGCAAACTTTTACTTTTCTATGGTACTCGTAACATTTTTTTTCTTCTTTTTCACCAACTATTTAGAGGTCCGGAAATCACGTTTTTTCACCAAGGGTAAACTGTTTATATTGTAAGATAAAAAAAAGCAAAATATTTAATGTTATTCTTTCAATTTATTAAACTATTTATCGGTGTATAAGATAGATAAAGTGCATTAAAAGCCTTGAACAACTTATTTATTTATTTATTCGCCAGGTAGTTCATTTTTTTATCGATATTATATACATAGTATGCATATTTATTATTTACATATTATTATTCGTATTATTGAAGACAACAATAAAATTATAATTTTATGCTAAATAACATAATAAATAAAAAAATGTTGTTGATTCTTTTGCCAATATTTTTTTCTTTTCCATTTCAATTTCAAAATATTTACTTAATAGCAGCTATATTTTATTTCACTAAACAAAAAAGATCGTAGAACTTTCTGTGTATTTATGTATAAAAAAATAAATATATACTTATGTATGTATGTATGTATATAGATACTTTCGATTTTTGTTTCAAAATCATTTAAGTATAAAATAAAATGTAGAAGAATTTTCATTTTAGAAATAAGTATGTAGTAGGTAATAAAAAATATATAAAAAAAATATCATTATTTTTTTATACATTTTTAGATATGAAACGATTAAAAGTTAACGATCGCGACGAGTTTATTTTTAGAATCTCTTATTCTATTATATTTTTTTCGTGCTTTTGATTTACAAGTTCAGTAACTGGGAATTTGAACGCTTGGTATATTTCATTGTATATAGTATAATACATATATAAAATACAGAGCGGAAGGCAAATTATGGGCTATAATTTAATGGATCATCAACTGTCAATTTATAAAGTTCATGTGTATTTATTGATTTACAGGCTCATTAAAAGAACTGCAAATTACAAAAAAGTTATTAGATCTAAAATATGTAAAATTTATAAACTTTTCTAAATGGATCATTATTTTTTTCATCATATTAAGATATGTTTCTTCGCCCTTAAAATATTTCAACTGTTAACTGTTATACGTATTTTGCCATTGATAATTTTCATTGTCATTTTTATCTAAAAATTTGAACTGACCTTTAATGTCTCTTCTGTATTAATACTCATAGTTAATACATACATATTTTTAAATTAACTGGACATAATAATTATTGGTATTGGTCACGTTCACTTCACATTAGTTATTTCAGTTGAAGGTCTGAAATAAAGTGCTAATTATAGAAAAACCTATTTAACAAAAATTTATGTACGAACAATAAGATTTTAAGGCACAATGTAGGTATACAAAAAACATTATCTTACCTTAAAATATTTCAACTGTTATTATTACAGAAAATTATCATATCGTTAATTAAGCAAAAATTTATTACAACTAACAGTATGCCATATTATCTCTTAGATATCGAAATTCGAGTTTGTTGATGTTATAAATCATTTAAAAAGAATTTATGCTTCAATAGTCTAGACATTTTTTTGTAAAAATCGTTATCTTACGTTACAAAGGTAGGGTTTTAACTTTAAATTGTTTCGAAAATTTCTACGGGATGGAAATAGGATAGTTACATTTGGCTCTCCACCATACCATTGACAAAAAAGAACTGTTAAATATAGTACTGTTAATTGTTGACTAGTATTAATTTCAATACTAAAGCTACTTATATAACTTACATATTATTAAGATTACCAACATTGAGATATAGAGCAATGAATTTTTAAATTCTTAAAACAAAATGCCTTTTTTCGAATTCCCTGAAACTTTTTTTTGTTACTCATCGTTTTATTTTTATATTTACGTATTTTAATTTTTGTTGTTTATAATAGAAAAAATTTAAACAGAGAACACATTACTGAGATCAGTTAATTTATATTTGTACGGGTCGTAGTAGTACGTCGTCATGTAGGAGGTAACTGCACTTAAGTGATTTTCGTGTATTGCCTCTTAAGAGTGTTTTGACCTGAAACTAAAATATATACAATTTTATGGTTTTAATTTTATATATACATATACATATTTCTTTCGTTCGTTTCTTTCTGTAACTGCATTTTAGGGGGTAATAATCTATAGATAATAATATGAAAAAAGTGTAATCTTTCACGCTTATTAATAATATTTATTTTTATTATATTTTCAGAATAATTTTAACGGAAAAAAATTCAAATATAAAATTACGCTTTTAACTCGGAAATGTAATTAAGCTATTTTTACAAATACTAATTTATAGCATCAAACTGAAATTTAAAGGGAAAAAAATTGTTTATTTAAATTTGCAATTATTAAATGTCTAACATAGAAGAAAATTTATAAAAGAGAACGATGAGTTTACAATTAGTATTTAAAGTATTTACAGGCCTAATATGCCTTTGGTTAGTAGCTTGTACATCATCAGCAGCTGACTCTGTACCATTTCCGAAAGAATCAATAACAACATCAATACGTGATGATCGTAGTTTTACAGATAGCTATGTATTAGCATTCATTAATTATACATATAGGAAACCGGATGGTACTGAACAGGAATTTTCAGCCGAAAAAGCACGTTATGGTGAAGGCAGAATACTTAATGTACAAGGTTATTTGGTTCATGTTACAAAAGAGAATAATATAAGCGATAATACAGCTTGTACAGAAAATATACGTGGTAGTCGGGGTAATTCGTTACCATCTAGACCATATTCATGGATTGCTTTAATCCGACGTGGCGGTTGTACATTTGATCAAAAGATTAAACATGTTTTTTTAAATGGCGCTGCGGGAGCAATTATATATAATGAAGAATCAACGAATAGTTTAGAGAAAATGAAAATACTTGACAAAGATAGTAAGCATGATAGTTTTTTTTAATATAAGATGCGTAGAGTTTTCGATATAATTTTTTTTTATATTTTTTAGGAAATATAACAGCGGTTTTTACATTCAAATGGATTGGAGATGAAATGGCTAAAATAGTTGATGATGGTTATCCGGTTTGGGTTTCTATATCAGAAGGAACACGGGGTCAAAGACCATTAACGAATATTAACAAGTAAATATTTCCAAAAGAAGTAAATATTAATTAATTGAGAATTAGAACGTTGTGTGTGTTTTAAAAATCAATAATTGTTACTTCTGTAAGATAATTTTCTTCTCTGATGCTTTTGAACTGCTCACGGGGGCTCATATATCCTTTAGGTTTACGTTTCGGCGACTTATATCGTAATCGTCCTAAGCAGTTTGTATATATTGTATTTTGTATTGTACATATTATACCATTTTCGGCGGCTTATACCATTTGCAAACTTAAAATCGAAAACTAACTATAGAAGACTAAACACTTTCTGTACGTACCATTTAGTATTGGTTTGCATCACCGCTAATAAATGAATGATGCCATCTATTAGAAACTAATGGAATGTTAATTTAATTTTTATATTTTTGTCTTATTTTATTTATTTTCAGAACTTCAGTACTTTTTGTATCAATCTCATTCATTGTTTTAATGGTAATATCATTAATTTGGTTAATTTTCTACTATATCCAACGATTTAGATATTTACAATCTAAAGATCAGCAGTCTGTAAGTTAAAAATAATATTAATTTGTTTATGAAATTGATTGTAATTAATTTTTGATTTTAATATAGCGACATTTATGTTCAGTAGCAAAAAGGATAATTATGAAAATACCAACAAAAAGTGGTAAAATCGAGGGTAAAGAAAGTGAAAATGATTGTTGTGCCATTTGCATAGAAAATTATAAACATACAGATTGTATTAGAATTTTACCATGCAGGTATTATATATAATAATTATATATATACATATATATAATAAAATTAACAAATTAAATGTTTCTAATTATAGACATGAATTTCATAAAAATTGTGTTGATCCCTGGCTACTAGAGCAACGAACTTGTCCAATGTGTAAATTAGATGTATTAAAATACTATGGTTTTGTGGTAGGTGATTCACCATTAAAATTAATATTACCAACAAATAATTCACAATTAGATGAAATTATTGAAAATGGCAGTAGTAGTAATAATATTAATGGTCCGCTTAATAATAATAGTAGTAGTAATAATAGCAGTAGGAATTTTATTAATAATAATAATAATAATAGTAGTATTAGTAGTAATAGCAGCAGTAATATTAGTTTAAATAGTAATATTATATTAACAACAACAAATGACAACGAAAATTCTAATTTAAGGAATTCAATTTTAATTGTAACTTCTTCCAATTCTATTCAAAATTTTAATACTGGAAGTCGTCAAGTAACTGATGTTTAACTAATCTAATACATATTTTCCAATTAAATAGATATTTATTATTTATAAAGGTATATAAGAATACGTTAAACTATATTATAGTATGGTATAGTAAGTGACCCAGTACGAATTTAAAAATTGTTATACATAAGTATATGCTAATTTACTATAATTAAACATGCTAAAAAATATATATAATAATGTAATGACTGAACTAAGAAATATTTTTTTTATCATTTTAATTTTGATCCACCAAACAAAAACATTTAATTGATTTATATTCTAATTCTAATTAATAATAAAATTTATGGTGTTTCAAAAATCTGCCAATTTAAAGAAAATTTTGAATATTTAATGTTAAAAAATATTAAAAAAAAATTTGAAAATATATTTTATTACTCAATAAAAAATTGTACTTAAGGTAATTTATATAGTCATAAAATTAATTATTAAATTATATATTTTTTTATTAAAATTCATTTATAGTTAATTAAGTGCAAAATTATTAAAATTAAATAATTTCATTGATATAAAAAAAACACTTTAATTTAAAAACAAAATTTATGTAAAAATTAAAAAAAAAATTGTGATTCTACATATAAAAATATTTTACAGTCTTTTCATGTTGTGCTTCTAAAATTTGCTTCGCAGGTTGTAAATTTTGTCGCTATTTTTTTTATATTACCTTAATTATGTTGCAATTTTGTTAATTTATATACATAAAAAATTTTTAAAATAAAAATGCCAGAATACATTTTGTTTTTATTTTTTAATATTTAGAAATTAAAAAAAAATTATCTCTATGAAATATATAGTTTCGTGGAAGTGAAGAAAGTATTATTGAATTGGATTTAGATATGGAAATTGATGATAGTGGAATAATCCAAAGAAGATCAAATCAAATAAATTCTGAAATTCATAGTGAAAATAGAAATGATATTACATTAAGTACAACATTAGAATCATTTAATCGTGGACTTTATATATATGGTAATCGACAAAGAAGTGTTTCATTACAAGCAAATGAAATTTCAAAAGATTTGAAATTAATGGATACTAGATCGATTTCATCAAATTCACAGATACTTTATCGATCAACAAAAAACCAAATTCAATCTGTACAGATCAATAATAACTATGAAGCGCATAGTTCAAGATTTTTGAGTCCAGATGTAAATTTTTTTTTTATATCTAGTTTTGCATTGGTTTATATATCACATATTTTTGTTTTCATCATTTAGGACATTGGTTGCATTAAGAAACGTCAGCGATCAAAATCTGCAGATGGAGGATATTTGAAATTTTCTTTAAAGCATAAAAAATTGAATGTTGACAAGAAATTGTGTGAATGTAGTAATAACAATTTTAATAATGAAGATTATGATAAAATTATACTAACAAGTGAAACAACAAATCCAAATCATTCAGAACCACCTCAATTACCAGTAGATATTCAAATACAAATTGACGAAGCTGATTAGAGAGAATAATTTTTTTTTTAATTATTTACTTTAGTTAATTTAAATACATAATGTTAAATTTGAATTTTGAAGTTAGTGGCATATTTGAAATAAGACTGAAAATGGAAGGAAAAAGTTTAGTGTGATAAGCACATAAATGCCCCAAATTGGATTATATACAAAAATATTTACGTTTAAATAACACTAAAAATATCCAAATAAATATTTTTCGTGCTCAATATAATCGAAAGAGTATTTATTATTATATTATAGAATCATTTTAGGACATAAATCACATCAAGGATTAAGAAAGAGTCTGGGTGGTACATAATTGTGTTGTAATATTCTCACTTATATATCTATAAATAATATTCGGCATCCAGGACTACTACTACAAAAAAATATACCGACATATAAACTCAAAATTGAACAATATAATCGACCGACGTATCAATTGTCACTTTATCGCATCTATTTAAAAACCTGTCTGCACTTGTATTCAGTTCCTAATTGATGGGCATAATTCTAGCTTGTAGGTCCTTTTTTGTTTTCTATACAATCTTATATATATACATATATGTATGTTTTTTTTCATTTCAATAGATATGGCATAAAAATGAAAACAGTAGGAGTAGAACATGATGTTCTTGTGTTATCCTTATTAATTGTTTTGGTTTAAGGATAGAGAAAAATATGTTAACATTATTTTTCGGAATTATAACCATATAGAAGGTTCTGTTGGTGGTCTTATCATTCCCCTTGTGATGGTCCAAACATTATATTTTCAATAATCGACTATAAGTATTGTAATTTTGTGACTGCAAGTATACAGAAATGGGACAAAACCAACAAAGCTTATGAGTATAAAATCGAAAAAAAACAATTTTTATGTAACAAGTATATTTTTTCGTCAACTGCTAATTATTTCATATATATATTTCTTAATCTTTACTTAAGGTATTAAAAACAATTTTAGAGGCGTTACTGCTCAAATTAAAAAAAATTAAAAATAATCCAATAGGACTTTTTAATCTTTCGCTAGTATATAATATTTTTTAACTTTGTTTTCAAAACTTTTTGAATATGATTTAAAGAAGTCTAAAATATTTATGTATAAATTTGCAGCTTAAAATCTAAATTCTAACATGTAGCAGATTGAAAGATTATCCCTAAAAAGTCATTTATTTATTTGAGAGTTTGACACAATAATGATAAAAAAGATTATAATTTTTTTTTGTTGGTATATAATTATACTAAGCTGTGTGTATGAAGGATATTCTTATTAACATTGCAAGGATTATATTTAATATATTTTTTTAAATAATATTTTCATTATTTAAGAATGTGATAATTTTTTTTTTATGATAAAATACGAGTAAATACCATAATGTAAGTACTTAAATATTCTACACTACGTATAATATAATATTATTTTCAACATACTTCTAAACCCTTCTTATTGTACAAATTGGTGTAATCTAAATTGTTATAACATAATTGCCATTTTTTTGTCGTAAAACATCGAAATTCTCCAATAAAGATAAATTTGGTATCTATCGACGCGAATTTTAATTTTATTAAAACTATCCAAACAAAATTGAAAAATATTTTGATATGTAAACCTGAAACTATACATAATTTTTTTATAAATATGTAATGTAAAAATATAAAAATTAAGTTTTGTTATATAATTAGCATAACAAATTATTTAGATGTACATATATAAAAAAAAAATATAATATCAATCAAATCCTTTTTATAGAAAACTTTTATTTATATAAATTTATGGTATGCTCGGCATTAAATCTTGAGGCAAAAACATATAAAATCTATACAACAAACATCATTATAAAATAAATAAATGTCCTGAGGTTGTACAACAGCATAAAATCACCATCATCTCTACACTATAATAATAACATGTATGTACATATATAAATTTATTTGGTGTGAAAAACTCGCGTTCCTAATTTAATTTTATCGCATATAGAAATTCATAAAATTAAAATGTAACAACTTTACTCGTATATTGGGATATAAGGGTTGAAAGAAAATAGCCTCTAGGGGCACACAACACGCTAATAATAATAAGGAATATAAGCTTAAATTAGCTCCTTTTTTAATATTAGATTATATTTGACTATATTGTTCTTCCCTTTTTTATCTTATTTTGATTATACGAGATAGAAAAAAATTAACATTAGTTTATGCTTGGGAAATTTACTTTCATATTATTAAATTTATCGGCAGGTAGGTAAAAAACGAAATCTTTAAAATTTAACTCAGTATGTTTTTTGTATTTATGTATTAAAAAATTATAAACGCTCTAATTTGCGTTACTTGACGCATTACTTCTTCTAGTTTTAATATACCAAGAGAATTCAATTCGTTCTTTCCAATTTTCCATTTATAACTATACCAAAAAAATTAAAATTACCGCGAATTTATGGATAATTTTTTGTAATTAGACCCAACAAAATGTTTGTTTGTTTACCAAATATAAGATTAAGTTAGTTGTAATTATAAAAATGGTTTTATAACTTCCAATATTTTGTATTTATATATGACGATAAAAAAGTTTGGAAATTTATTATAATAAAAATGCCAAATATTACTGTATTGATGAACAACCAGAACCAGCTGATAATATAGCATAAGTTTTTTTTATATATAAAAGGACGAAAATTTGACAACGACGGAGGTGATAATCGAGAAAAATCGAATCCATATCGAATTATTTATTTTATCGGCTTTTGTTCTCAGTACTTTCCATTTATTTTCCAACATCTACAAACAAAGATCACAATAAAAATTTTAGGTATAGGAAGTATTTACAATTATATTTATGTAGCCTAGCTAGAAGCGCTTTAGAAAGTTGTCTGTGTACAATATTATTTTTTAAAACCTTTATAACTTATATCTTTATAGCTTACCGCTATTTATAATGCATTATCGTCCTGTGTGTTTCATGACATTTTTTGTCTTTCTATGCTCCTGTAACAGCTTATACATAGATACCGATACATTATGTTTATGATTTTTATTCTTTTACTGAAAACAGAAATTAGTTCCGAATCTGGGAAGCTATCAATAATATACATTAGTTCTTATTGTCAAATCAATAGTTTAGTTTCTGATACATAATTTTTCACAGCTCAACCAGAGCCATAAAAAATTGGCATGGCCCATTTTGTTAGTTAGGGTCTTTTATGTTAAACAATTTATAATAAGATTCATTTAAAACAACAGGGTAAAAACATTTGGTATATTAGATCGTGCCCATTATATTTTCACGTATTTCTATTGGCTGATAATAATAATTTTTTTCTAGTTCGGTTTAATTTTGTGTGTCGATATTGAAATTCTTTACTGGCAGATGGCAAACAGAAACAGTGATTTAATTTTGTGTGATTCTGATTTAGGGATTTTATTTAAAAGATTGAAAATGTATTTAACTATTAACAACATTAATTTGTTATGAAATCCTCAACATTACAAAATTTTAAACAAAAAAAAAACCAATTCAGTTCCCTTTTCCTAAAAATGAAGTTAAAAATATTTAATAAGTATATATATTTTTATAGGTTAAATAAATAAGAACATTTTTGATTCTTTAAAATTAGAGAAAAATTTAATAAGTTCTAGAAATAATTGATAATCTACCATATACTTATATTGACTACGGTATAATAAACTGTGAAACTTTATAACAGAATTTTTAATATTAAGTCTCAATTATAAGATAAATATTTATTGATTTTATATATAATTTTGTCTTTTGTAGAAAGGGTAATAATAAAAGCTATACTATTTTATTGGGTATAACGATGCTCTCGGGTTTTTTGGATAAAACATCCTCCTTATGCCATACGATAAATTTATATCGATATTTATGCAGATACCTTTAAAAATAAAAAGTAATAATAATTAATTTCAATAAATTAATTACTTACTTGCTACTATTAAGTGTGACAGTAGTGTTTTTGACCTTTTTAATCACTGGAATTTATCGGTAATCTTAGCAGCTCTAAGACCTTCTATTTTGATCACTTTTTACCCAAACAGAATGGACCAGATTGTTTTAGTACCATATACTTATTGATATTCCTGTTTTATCTTAATTAATCCTTAAATATAACAATTGGAGGTAAGTTTAATTAAATTAATTAATTTAATCTTTTTAACTGTACAGTTACTGCTCTGCTCTACTTGTCAGCACTCCAAATATTTATGTGAAATGTAAGTATAAAATATATGTGAAAATTAAATTATTAAAAATCATCATGTGAATATTTGTCCGCCTTCGCTTTTCAACTCTTCTCGAACGAAAACCTAATATTAAAAAAATCGGATCCACCTTTTTACTTAAGGCGGGTAGGGCAACCAATATACACACTATGAAACTATAATAATATAAAACTGTTAATTTCATTCATAAACAACAACAATAAAAGTAAAAAAAAAATGTTTGAAAAAAAAATAATTAAACGGATGAAAAAATCAGAAAAAAATATATCATCAGCAAAGTGCGTTCCTATATATATAAATAAATGCCTAATTCGCGGCATTTTTATGATGAAGACAAACAAGATAAACTATTCTATATATAGTGGAGTATAGGAGTAGGGAGAGTGTGTGGAAAAGCACTAAAATATGATATAATGTGATGGAAACATAAAACAATATATAAAAAGATCGAACAGCAAAATATGGGTTATGATCAGCCGTGTACATAGAGCTTATGTTTATAAAGTTAAAGGCTGTAATCACATTAGCATCAGACCCTTTAGTTATAAACTAAGATGCCGACATATCATACAAATCTCGCACCAAAACAGAAAAATGCTTTATTCAACCTAACTGACGGCAAATTCTCCTTAAACACAAGAGATCATTTTAAGAGGGATACATGCGATGCGAACAGATTTTTTAACGTGCCAAATATTATTATATAAATATATAGAAATAAAAACCACCTCAAAAAAGTAAAATTATACAAAAGTAATTTTTAACAAAATTTTAGTTTCCAAAAAAGCTATGAGCTCTCTTATAATAATTTAAGTATTATGCATTGGACGCGATATGGGAAATATAATCTTAATTTTATTTTTTATTGTTAATATTCATAGACGTTAGGTTGCTGCATTAGATATAATTTTATTTTATTGGACAAACATGTGCAAGATAGTTAGATTCAATAAAGTAATATATACCCAAAAAGATAAAATTTGTTATTGAATGAAAGTAGCGACCATCAAATCTTAAATTCGTTTAAGACAGGTTAATTTACTGTGCTGCAGTTAAACTAACTCTATACTGTTTGATTTGAAACTCATAATTTAGTAGATTACTGTACCTGTATTTAGGATACAGATAAGTACAACCCATCAACACCAAAATACATTTTTTTTACATAATATAATATTTTCTTTGTTTTTTTCAAATCTACTCGATGAAATGCTCTATGGAAATAAAAGGTTGATCATTAAAGGCGCATTTAAAAAAAAGAACTCAATGTTCGTAATAAAAAAACATCTCTGATGTATTTTTTTTATTTTCGTTTAATTTTGTTATCACTCATCGTACACATCATCAGGTTTCTCTCGCCTGTATGTCTAAAAGTAAAAGAAAGTCTTCTTAATAATAATAATAACAAAAATATTTTCCTTGAAAAAGGATAACTTTTTTTTTAGTTTCGCTTACTTTGGCATATATATCTTTATTGGCGGAGGAGGAGAAGAGGCTTACATAGATTATGGTTATAGGAGAAAATACGATGAAATAATAATAATATATAATCTTTACACCGTAATGATAATATCCATGTGATTGCAGTGCGATCACGCGGTAAACCACACAGAAAATATAAAGCCAGAATTGAAACTGAAATAAATAATTTAAAAAAAAAAATTACCATAAAATATTCAAGAGAAAAATTAAATATAAATATACGGTGATAATGTAAAAAAAAGCATTGTTAACATTAATGAAATTAAATAATATTATTTTAAAAGTAAATTACGATACGAGGAGCGATCGCGATCACGTGTTTGATATCATAAATTGATTGTTATTACATATATTAGAATAATATTTTTTTTTATAATCCAAATTTAATAAATTGCATCGCAGCGGCAGGAAGTTTTCAAATAGATTTGATAATCTATGCCTCTAGGCTCTTACAGAATATTTTTTAAATCTATTATCAAAATTTTTTGCGATAAAACAATTAAAAGTTAAAAATTCATAAAATTACAAATCCTACAAACTTTAATATATGTATATGTTATTGATTAAAGTTATTTTTCCTTTAAAGAAACGTTTTTAACTATAAAAATTTAAAGTAGCATATAACAATAAAAAATTCTCTTCAAAAGTTTAAATGTTATTTTTCTTAAAATTCTATTGGACTGTAAGAACAGCTGCTAAAGATTTTTATATTTGTTTGTTGGACATTCTTTTTTGCCAGTTTGCGCCAAGTCTCCAAAAAAACAACTACAAAATGTACTATGTTTTTGTTCCTCCATTTTTGCACGCTTCACGCTAATTTAATAGTTCAAAATCACCGTCTAAGCATCACTATTATAAATTGTAAAAAATATACTTGCATCTGCTGAGATATCCTTTTTATGTAGAAACATATTAAAATTTCAACATTTTTGTGTTCTGTTGTACTAGTAATATTTTCTTGCTTTTCTCGCTATTTGTTAAATTCAATTTTGTGACTTTTGAAAGGTATACCATTATAGGATATCATTGTAATTGTAAAGTATATAAAGAAAATTTGAAATCAAATAAGGGTCATATGGAGAGAACATAATGTAGTGTTTATTAGCAATATGCATATATCCTATTTGGTTGTCATGGCTGGTATATATATTTCTATATAATATATATATATTTGTAGGATTACACTATTCATAAAAACCCTCCTTACAAAATAAGGGGAAAAAAATATAAAATGGCTAAAATATTTGACAACTCTGACAAAACAGGATTTGAAATTTTCTTAGATACAATAAAGAATTAATTTTATTTATTTATTTTGAAATATTATTTGGAAATCTTTGCAAATGCTTAAATGTTTTTAGGTAAAAAAATTGAAAAATAATTTATACCTAAATAACTATTTACATTTCGAAAATTGTAAGGTGCTTTTCTAAATTACACAAACTTATAAAAGTAAAATCAAAATAATCAAAACAAAACAAATAAGAGCTTTCCTCATTTTAATCATTGTTTCGTTTAAATATTCCGCACCTCCAATTAAACCATGTGTAATGCCTATGGGGGAAACTTTTAAAGTTTCAACAACAAGACTTATAGCAACGAAAATTGATCGTGACGAAATAACACCACTATACATTAGCACTGATACATTTCCAGGTTTTTTGTTTTTTGGTTAATAATTCCAAATTACTCAACATTTATTATGATAGCAATCAACACCTAAGAATATATAATTCAAAAGAAAAAAGAAATATGGAATTAATTCTATCAATATTATATAGTGTTGTAAGGAAATGAATTGCATACGTGTTAGGTGTACTATATCGTGTAATATATCTTTGAATCTTTATAGTAGTAGTTAAATTCATCTTTAACATTTCATTAGATTTTGCATTGTTTTATTGCGTTGAAACTGATGAAAGTTTGGTTTGAATGAGTGCAGCACAATTGTTTCAGAAAGCAAATTTAAATAATTTAGTCAATAGAGAGTTAATTTATTTATTCATTATTATGTTAATTAGAATTTAAACTATAAATTACAATTTAAACTATAGTGGCATTGGCACTATAATACAGTTTGGAATCAAACAGGAAAAAATTCAGGGTGTCCTTATTTTATAAAATGTTTATTTTATTATTGTGCAGAAGCTTTACTATAATTTTCACGTAACAGTATACTCTTCCCTTTTCTATCTATGTATGTATAAGAAATATATAATTAATTATTCTAATAATCATACCTATGTATTACAAATATATTTTTCGTGTTAATAAATAAAAAAATTATCCTATACTACTGTATTAATATACATATGTTAATCAATCATAATGAAAGCACATTGCGCACCTCGAATTAACTTACTAAATTCATAAACATTTTTGACATAATGGGTATACAAATCTAACAATTCATCTATTCAAAATCATATATTAATATTATAATAATCATAAATAAATATGTATCTGGACACATACACTAACCTTTAGGTTTAGTTTAATGGAGGATTAAAAATGGTATCAAAAAATTGTATGATTATAAATAAGGATAACGATAATTAATTATATTTTGAATTTATTACAGTTTCTAACAAAACGAAAAAAATTCAAGGTAGACTTGTAAATTTGTTTTTGAAATGATTTATTTTCTATCAAAAAAATTAATTTAATTTACAAATTCTATAATAGTAATACTTATACTACATTTTAATATATTTCAATACATGTGAGCCTCTATGCTAAAATTTAGAACTAGTAAAATTTAATTTTCAAGTTTTTCTTTCACTTTCATCAAAGTAAACTTGTCGTTTTGTATTTTTAAATAAATATTAATTAACTCTGCTACGTTCAAATCCTGCCATATGATGCGCCATATAAGGATATCCCGATTTCGGTTCCATAGAAGTATGAAGGTTAGCCATATGATTTCCAGGGAAAAATGAACTAGAAAAATAAATTTATTATTTATATTTTGGAAATGAAGAAAACAAAAAAAAAAGAGACTCACCTGTAATTTTCCCATTCAGATGAAACTGGTGCTAACTTTGTTTGTTGTGCGGACATTTGTACTCTCCATTGCGAAGAATGATAATCTCCAGCACTACTTGAGTAACTTGAACTATATGGTAATTGTTGTGGGGTATCAAAAACAGTGGAATATGTATAATTATTATAACAAGCTGATGTATTTAATATGTTTGATTGCTGTTCGTTATTGTGAGTAGGACTGAATGCTACAGGACTCATTGAACTATTACTAGCTGGTGGTGACAATGACACCGAAGATGCAGTCAAGTGATTTTGATTAATAGTATTAGCTTGATTTTGATAAGCTGAATTATCTGCACTAGATTGCGCCCACGGTTGAGAAGAGCCAGAAAAAGATGTTGCTGACATAGTAGCACTCGTCGCTGATAAATTATGTTGTTGACTTGTATATTGTGAAGCTAATCCCGTTGTAGCAAAACTTGAAAGCCCAGCATTAAAGTTAGATAATTGTTGTCCATTTAATTGCTTCCGTAAACGAGCTCGTCTATTTGAAAACCAAACTTGTACTCGTGCTTCAGTTAGACGAGTTTTTTGTGCCAACTCTTCACGAGTATAAACATCCGGGTATTGTGTACGGGCAAATGCCTTTTCTAATGCATCTAACTGATCGCCGGAAAATGTTGTACGTGATCGTCTTTGTTTTCTTTTTAATTCTATTCCTGGTTCAGATTCAGTATCGCTATCATCACAAGATGATGTTGGTCCCAAAATACCATCAATAGAATGACTACGATTAATTAGATCATCACCACACCCATTTCCACGTAATAATCGACTAATTGAACTAACAGACGGTGCAGAATTTTTATCACAAATTCCCATTTCAATTAATTTACCACGAATTTCCCAACTAAAAATTCCAGGATTTGATTTTTTCATTTCTTCAATTTTTGATTCAATTTCGGGTGTTGAAACTCGTGGCTTTGAACCACCAATAACTCCTGGCCGTATTGATCCAGTTTCTTGATAACGATTTAATATTTTTGATACGCAACCATGTGAGACCCGTAATTGCCGTGAAATAACACAAGGTCTTACACCAGATGCAGCCATTTCAACAATTTTTAAACGTATATGATTAGGTAATGGTCGACCATTTATAAAAACACCACCTAATTGATTCACACGTCCTTGTCCTATAAAATGTAAATGTTATTTATTTTAATTTAATTTTAACCTAATTTTAATAATTTGTAATTTGAGAGCTACAAAAGAAAGAATCAAGTAGATTGAAATTGATATGATCCTTTCTTGACATGTCAAACAAATGCATTAAAAATATCACAGTTTTGTAATATAAAAACCTAAGAGGGTGGTCTCCATTATGTCTAAATAAGCTCAAAGAATGCCGCCAAAATATTTATTAATATATGATGAGAATGAGTTTCTATTTTTCCTTTTCCTTTTTATAATGGTAACGCCAAAAAAGTGAAATGAAAAAAATATTTAATAGTAAAAAGATATTGTTTTGTATCATGATAGCAAAATCAAATGATGTGTATTTTAAAAGAAACCTCCCAAGGATGAAAGAAGGCGCAACTTGTTCTATTCAAAACCACAAATAAATATTTTCTTTCTTCTTCTTTTTAAAGAGAGATCCTTAAAAAAAGGTAATGACACATTTCCTTCTATTCATTTTATGTTATTAACTGACCATTTTCTATTCATACGATCGTTTATTCATATATTAAACATGTGTATATAATACAGATTAAGTGAACCATTACTTGCAAAAGTTGTCCATTTATGTATGAAGTCAAAGACACAAATGATTCATAGTCATCATTGTTTTCTATAAAAAATGATGAGTAAGTATACACTTGCATAACTTCGTATAAAAAATTTAAATGGTAATATTTCGGCTATCAATATATTCAATCAACTTGAAAATTGGATGATCTTTTCACAAAAAAAGGATCAATTCAGGAGAAACAATGAAGTTGTTGCAATATATACATTTATGTGGATGAGTAAATTTTCTTAAGTGATCTTTTATATAACTTATGAAATTGGATCAAAAAAATCGCCTAGGTAAATAATAAAGATAACAGATAATGCGAAATTGAGTTGCTTTATAATGTTCGAATTGTTATTTTTTCTGAAATGAAGACGTAAGATTAGATTTAAATTAATTTTTTGTAAATAATAATATTGTTAAATAATAGAAGCATAATTACATTTGAATTCTTTTTAAAGAATTTGGATTATGTGTCAAGCTCAGAGATATTGGAAATTAATTGGCTTAGATATTACATTTGTTTTTTTCTTCTTAATTTTCAATCCTACATTGTTTATGTTTGGTTTTAATTAAATTTTAGTAAAAATATTAACCATAAAAATAACTATTAAATATTAGTCTGTTAGGTGAGCACCAATATCCCATATTTAGATCAACCAAGAAATTCAGACAATAATTTCTAATGATCACTTAATTTGTTTGTAATATGTATATACTTTTTTTTTGACAAAATACGGAAATTTAATAAGCCTATATATGGATCATGCTCGGTATAGCCCCTTACAGGCAATAATTATAACCAATAACAAAAAACTATTTAGAGTATTTTTGGAACGAAGAATAAATGAAGCAAATAATGGAAAAAATAAAAAAGAAATAAGGTTTTTTCTTGTTTCCCTATGCATTTCGTTCGTCTACCTGCAAAACTGTTTTGCCGGTGCTGTGCATGCTAAAAGATCAGGTAAAGATCAAAAGAAAAATACCGCCGCGCCAAAACGTCTGAGGTGAACTGGAGAGTATAATAATTTAATATCGACTTTGGGTATTCGATAATGTGGATATTCAACAGGGAAAGATGACGATGGGATATTTTGGAGCGGTTAGAGGGTGTGAGACTTTTGTTATTTGTTATTTAGTAATTCTCATCTTTCTCGTTGTTGAATATAATTTTTTTTTTAAATAACAATTTTTTTATGAATCATTTAAATATTTTATCACAATTTCACTTCTTCAACGTGTATACTCGTACTATTATAGCTAATTTTATACTATTATATTTAATAATGCTTATTTTTGTATGTGTATATACCTTGAAAAGGATATCCAGAAAAGAATGGTGTCATATTTAATGCAGAGACAGCCATTTTCAAAAAATTTAATATTATAAAATCACTTTTAAATTTTTATATTCCAAAATTATGGTAAATAAATATGTAATAGTCAAAATCACTTTACAATTTTATATTAAGTCTCAGAAATTCAAAACCAAGATAAGAACCACTAATGATCTTGCTCGATCGGTTGTCAGCACATAACTAAAAAAATATTAAAATGAAAAGATCAAACAAAATAAATTTGACTTTGGAATGTGATCTGCACTCTCAAACTATGTTTTAAAGACGCAATCAGAAATGAGAATACTCATTTTTGTTTTTATTTTTCTATAGAGATCTTAACAAGTTGTCGTCTTTTTACAAAAAAAAAAAATAAAAGAAGATTTTTGAGCAGCCCACAACTCAACCGCCCACCTAAATAAATGTTGGTAGGTGCTGCTGCATTAAAACTGGTTTTATGTGTAGACAAAACAAAACAGATAGAAAATATTTCGAATATACTTTTGTGTGTATGTATAACAATGGAGTTAAGGAGTTCATTATCGGTTTCAAGCTCCTCCTATATTTTGAATTTAAAAAGAAAAAAATATTTTAGTATTTAAATGAAATTTTGGTATTTATTGAAAAATGAATTTACACAAAAATATAATACTTTGCTTGGCAAAAATTTCTTATTAAGAGTACCTATGATGATTTACTAAAAAAAATTATTAGGTTTTTTAATTTAAAAAAGATTATGTAAGTTATTTTCGCACACAGAAATGTAGAATGTTGTAATTAATTAAACTTTGATTAACTTATAAATAATAATGTTTTTTCTTATACATTTATCATTAATTGCAATTGCAAAATATTGTGTTGAATTCCTTTGAGTTTCCAGCAATATGGATTCTACAAGTCTTTTGAATTTTCCTCTTTTATATGGATATTGACATAATTTATGAAATTACATATTTTTCTCTATTAATTAAGGAAGAGATAGCTTTATTTGACAGCCCCAGCGTGAATGCGGCTGTGTGAATGCAGGAATGCATCAGCTACCGATTATAATAAACACAACCCTTAACAATTTGTTTTGTATGATATGACAACCGCCCATATAGGAACTTTTGCAAGGCAGATTTCGCGTTAGATAATTGCTAAAGCAGTATTATAAGTATCTGTTTGCTTCAAGCAAATCTGTTTGAAGCGAACATAATACTCTCAAACCCCACTCAAATTTAAAGAGTAGAAACAAAGTCGTATATATTAAATATATACGGCTTTGGTATAAGCCTGCATAATGGAATCCCAGGATTGACCTTATCATCAGCTCAAGTAAATAAGATTTAATGTTGGACAAGTATTGTATTCTATTGTGGAAATATTTCAAATATAGATAAAATTATTTTATTTTTGTATTTTGCATAAATAAATTTGATCGATATATTTAACAAAAAAAAAACTAATAATATATAATCACAAAACAAAATTTATTATGAAAAATGGTTCTTGTAACAATTAATTCAACATAATATTACAACTGCTGTATTAATACAATAAAAGAAACAATTTAAATTAATGATAAGATTTAAGATTATGTAGGAAAAGAGGCCGCAAATCAGCCCATTTCTAACATTTTTTATTTATAAAATTTTCAGTGTTTGGTTTTTGATAAATCACTGAATCATAATTTCTGAATATTCTTCTTTTTTTTTGGACATCCTTTTAATAATTTTTTTATGAAAAAGTCTCTTATACGCCAGTTGGTCTGGGTCTATAAAACAAATAGCTCACATATCTAAATGACGTGCGAACAAAAAATCCGACTACGGTTATTAAACCACCACCAGCCCAACAAACCAACAAAACTATAAAATGTTATGAAGAAAAATAAAAAAAAATACCTGAAATTCCTATTATGTTATGTAATCAAGAAGCAGGTGACTTAATCAAAATGATCCAAGAAGAGTGAGAGAGGTTAAATGCGCACAGAATTTTTTTCTTAAATATGACCGCGTTAAGACCCAAATTAATTTATCATTCCATCCAAACTAATAAAATGTTTGAATCTTTCTTTGAATTTATATTGAACTGATACAAATAGTTTTGTAGTTTCGCCTCTTTTTTACACCTTTTATCCGCCGTTTTTAAGAGGATAACAATAATAAACCCTCAACAACAGAAAAATAGTAGGCGCTTAAATATATTTTTTTGGCTATAGTTTAAATTAAATTTCTCAGAATTTGTTGTTTTTGCTTAGTTTTATCCTATTAGATTTTACAATTTTCATTAGAATTTTATTAGACATATTGGCTCTTTTATTTTTAGACGATTTTTTAAAAAAAAATATTTCGTTGATTATCGCAAAAATAAAAGTATTCGGATAATAGAAATCGAAATTTAATTAGCCATATTATCTTTATTGGTGGCATTTACTGTAAGCCAGCAATGCACTGTCAATTTCAATGAATAGGTAAAGATATAGGTATATGCATGTATATCTGTCATATTCATATACCCATATCACTTTTATATTATACGAGTATTAATTTAGCTTCTAGGTTTACCCTCAAATTTTTATATTTAATTTTAGTAAAGGTTAACATTTTTTCTATCAGGTGGAAAAAATCTTATATGTATATGACATTATTATTGACTGATTGATCGGTTATCAAGAAGTCGTCAACAATCAATCGTAGTATAATTTATAGAATTTTAAATAGTAAGACAAATATTTTTTTAAATACATAAAATATATAAAATGTCATATCCCACGGACAAAATATCCTTGGAGGATAACACTATTTTTTGAGCGGCTCTATTTTCGTCACATAAAAAATTTCTTGGTATTCTAATAATATAAATGAAACGAAAAAACCATCCTTGGAGTTCTATAGAAAACACTGAAATTTTTTTTTTATGATCGTGTAGTTATTAAGGATGATCATTTACTTAAACTAAATACATTTTATGATTTTTTCTTCAATGATCCAGATGTGAAATGAATAATAAATAAATATACAATAATTATTAATTTATTTTATATGTTTCAAAAATAATTTTAACAAGTTAACACTACCATAAATGATATTGTAAATCATGTTTTGTTGTAAAACTTGTAATTTTCTTTTTAAAGTGAATGAATTTAAGTTAAATAATGGTAAATAAGTAGGATAATAAATACGTTTTATTGCAGTCATAAATTAACAATGATATTTACCAAAAAATATTGATTTTGATTAAAAATTTATAGGATTATACAATTTACAATATAAAGTATAAATTCTCGAGTCTGTGAAATTGAAATATAACACATACATTATCTTCTGGAATAAGATTTATTTATTATATTATTATGAATATTGGTAATATTTTCTTTACTAACTCTTATCCTTAATTAATAGGAAATGGCAGTTTCAGGCCAAAATTATCAAATTTTATGTTTTTATGCATAAAATTAAAATTACATTCTATTTCATTACACTTATTTAGTTGGGTATAACACAGTGATTTTGATATCGATGTAATCCAAAATAATTAAATATTATAGGCATAGACATGCGTATTGTTTCTTTTAAGCGCTATTGAATTTAGTAGTATGATCAATTACGTCTGGGGTTGGGATCTATAATTGATCTGATTATCTGAATGAAATATTTATTTTATTAGTGAAACACCGAATTACACATATTAACATTATTATAAATGTTAACAGATATGTAAATCAAAAATATAAATTAAATCTAACAACAAAATAGTCACAAAACAAATTAATCGTTCTTCCGAAGTTAATGATTATTAATTTTTGATGCAGCTTCAATACCATATTTAAATATACTACAACCTTTCAAGTTAATTATGTGAAAAAAAAGTTGAAGCTCAGAATTTTTTACTTTACATTTTTTTAATGTTCAATTGATACCTAGTATATTTAGTTCAGTGGGAGGTAAACATAATATTCGAACACACAACAGCAACAACAAAAGAGATTTTAATATTCCTATTCCAGTAGCTACAAAATTAAATTGCCACTAAAGTTATCATGTCTATCAATTTTTTGAATGATTGCTGTGAGAGCACCACGGGGTGGAATCACAATAAAAATTCAAAATAAAAAATCTATTGAATATATATGTACCTTTTTGTGTGTTCTGCTTTATATTCTGTTGCTGCCGCTGTTTAGTTTTTTTTTAGTTTTAAGTCCTTTTAGCTTGTTAAGAATTTACATTTTTAAAGATTCTATTTCAAAATAACGCCCTTATTCCTGTTTTACATTATTCTATTTCCATAAATTTGTATTTACTTCGACCTTGTTTGTTACTATAAAATTGGCAATGGACTTTTGATTTTTTTTCGACATCTTTTGTGGACTACATACAAATGCAGAGATATTGTCTTTATTATATTTTCGTCTTCCGTTTTTTACCAATGCAGTTAATATATGCTCTTCGATGTTTAGTTGAATTCCAGTTAATATTAGTACATAACTCTAATACTTACCAGGAAGAGTTTATAATTTGCATTTTACTTAAATCAATTTACATATTTATGAGATATTTTTACTGTAAAATAAGATGGGAATTCATACAAATGTACGAGTATGTAAGGCAATTTTTTCGAAAAGGAAAAACTAAGGTAACGTTTTATATTATTATCATAATTTTCGTTAACAAACTCTTGTACTTCCTCTTTAGTTGTTATATCAACAACAACAATAATTGTCATGTAACTGAACTTTTTAGTTAAAGGAAATTTTGATTTGCATAAAAAGGTCTTGTTAATCAAAACCTTAGAATGTACATAAGTAGCAATATTTAAATAATATTATAATATTGCCACTTATTTAATTTCTTTTTCAGAAAATTCGATTTCCATTTAGAATCTAAATTGTCATAAAATTAAATCATTAATGAATCATATTTTTGAAAAGTGATTTTATTTATGCAGAATCTTTAGATGATGGAAATGTTTACAATATTCAAAAACATTATTCATTTTTTATTGCGACCACCATTTTTCAATTTAAATTCAAGTAATTTCAATAACAATAATATTTGTATTTCTGCAATAATGAATTTAAATTATGATTTGTTATTTTAATATTCAGAATTAAAAACTTATCAATAATCCCATGAAGAACCACCATTTAATATATAATTTATCAATTTATTTAAATCATTTCATAAATATATTAGCTTTCTATGAATAATAATGTAAAATATTCAAATCAAATATAGGTATATTCGTATATTTACATATTTTTTATAAACATAAAATGCACTGCGTGGAAATAATGCATCCTTTATGGACTTCCCATGATCGCATATATAAAAACAAGAATTTAAATATATATTAAATATCAACATTTTTATATACGGTATATATAAAGTCAAATAAAAATCAATAGCTCAAAATAAAAAGAGAACACAGAAAATCCAATAATAATGAATTAATGTAATAATTTTTTATATAAAAATAAATCTTTGTAGGTTTTTATAATTCGATATACAAGAGAACACCTAAACGACCGGAAATTCTCATCGATAATCTATTGGAACTTATTAGTTCCATACTATAAACAAATAATGAGGAAAATATGTTGGTGGGTTTTTTAATTTCATATTTCATTGCTACCAGTGTTACCATCACAAATTGGTAGAAATATATTAATATACTTAAAATAATTTTTGAAATATTTTTAATTAGTATAAGGATCCCTTGATTTGAAAAAATTGATTTGATTTTGTGATATTTCAACAACCAAAATTTTGTCCACAGTTTTGAAGTCGTTTTCAAAAATTTAAGAATAAGTCTTGGTATACCCATTAAAAAATATCAAATATTTATTGGAAGTTAATTAATATTTAAAAATTTCATAAAAGCCGACATTTCGGTTTTATGTACATATGTAAAATGTAACTCTTTCATATAAGACAGAGTAAATACATATAATCAAATGCATTAAATAATTATATTAACTGGCACATGCCTCTCCGTCCGTGGTCTTTCAGTGTTAATCTTTTTTGAGTGGCAATAAAAAATTCAAAGTTTATGACTGACGACTTTCATCCAAAAATTATATATACATATATGTATAAAATTTTGATTATTTGACTATTACTTTTTCAGATGGATTTGATTGTCCAGTGTCCTATGTCATTCAATGTTATAGTATTTCTTGTTATGGTTTCCGGTTAAATTAAATCATTTGGAAAATACATTTATTTTTAGGAGATTAAACTATAAATAAATCTGTCTAAGAAACTTTTAATGTGTTTCAGGTGTTGTTTCGAAAATGTCATCTTATTTCGTAGCAACGCGACGAAGTTATAGTTTAGTTAGTCAGTAATAAATTTCATCGTAGTTTTGAAATTAATCAAATACCATTTACCAAAAAATAAAATCCATTATATTAAAACAATTTTGAAAATATCATATAGCTATTTAGCATTATTTGGAGAATGATGGCAGTACAAGTTACAATATACTTCAGAAAATGGAACTGTTATGCCAGGAGAAATATATGTGAGATATATGTAAGACTTTCAGATCATATTTGAGAATTACAAAAAAAAACAATTATGTACAATATTTAATTTTTAATAATTATCCATTTCGCATTAAATATTTATAAGTAAGTATAAAAAAATAGAAATATGCAAATTTGAAAAATAATTTACACTTTACTTTGTCTTAAATTCAAAATAATATATAATGTAAACTTAATTATGATCAAATCTGAATATAAATTTTATATTATTAACAGATTTCTCAAGATTGTGTTTTGATATACATACATTATAAATACTATAAACAATTTAAATAAAAATTCTGATAAATTTTCTATATATATACATATATGTATATTATTTTACCGACATCATTTCTGTATCTATGGTAATTTATGTTATTTATGTAATGGCAATTAAATAAGTTTTGCTCTATTAATAAGCTTTTAATGTAAAAAAAATGCAGATTAAAATAATCTTTCTTTTATACGCAGAAATTGAGCAGAAAAGTGTATATTTAGAAATTTATTTATTTTAACAAGGAGCATTTATACATAAATTAATCATCTTAGATTCTTTTTTATGCATAGCTACTATACTAACATTAATTCTTTTAAATTTCTCTATTATTTTCCATCATCATGATCAAAAGATTATAATAAGATTTATACACCTACAAAATTATTATATTTATATAATTATAATGTATACATAATTACAAATATATATATATCATTTTATTCAAACAACTAATTTTGTTTTCTAATTTGAACCACTATAAAAAATATAAATTATTTGAGGTAATCTAATTAAACCAGTTTTCAAAAAATATGTCTATATACTATACGACGCATTCTTATACCAATAATTATTTGCATTTATCAGCGTTGCTAATTTTCCTTTGAAAATTTTATCTAGCAGATAAATTTATATAAATAGGGTATACAATTTTACACAAAAAAAAACTATTTAACAAAAAATTTAAGCGCTTAAAAGCGAAATCCTTTTTTTGAATCATTGAGGGTGCTATGGTTATTATAGATGTTCTTTTTTTTTTTTTTTAAAAAAGGGAATCCATTACTAACAAAATTTATTTAGTATGCTTCTGTCTCCCTATCAAAGTAAAATTTTAAAAATTTCTTTTGAATTTACCATTTATTGCAGCTGGTAATCAACATACTTTGATATACATATAGAAATGATCAAAACCCAATCAAAATTCAAAACACAACAAGATCAGAAAGGGAATTATTTGATATAGGCGGAGTTTATGGTGTTTCATATTTATAATTTAAAAAGAATTGATTTTCTTTTTTATAAATATTCTCTGTAAAATATCCGCTCACGGAAAAGATCTGAGTCTGATGAAATTCAATAGTCAGTAACTCACTTTTGTTTCGTTAGCCACGAAAATGTCCATAGTATATTAACATTTTTTAAAATATATTTTGATTGTGCCTAACAAAATCCTCTGTGCTCCCCATTCCCCCTTTTAACCATATATATAATAATTCTCTCTCATTTTATATTGTGATCAGTGATCTATACCAGGGCATAACATTTTTTAGAAGCTATAATCAATCAAGTTTGCTAGTAGTGAGATATTAATCGCGATCGCGAACGCGACAACGGATTATTAAAGTTTGCATTAAGTTGTTAGTAAGTTTTTCATTTATTTTTTTGACGTTTTTTAGATATTTGAGTTTCTTTAATTATGAAAATATTTGAGTTATAGAAATAAAAATTTTAAAAATGATTTTGATAAATATATATAAATTTTTTTATTTTAGTTAGAATTAAATTTTAATTAAATTTTCACAATAGTATATCTATAATTTTTCGCGTGTTAAGTGATAAAATTATAATAAGAATGTGTTTTATTAAAAAGATTTATTAATAAGTAATTCAAGAAAATAAATTATTAGTAAAATATATGAAATATACAAAAATGGATATGTCCGGGACGAATTCAATAAATATGCGACCACTTTTTGGCGGTTATCCATTTCAAGGTACCATTTTAAATGAACAATCATCAATTGGATTTTATCATACAAGTTCTTCTTATCATTCACCATTTTCAGGACAAGGTCGTGTTAATCAATTAGGTGGAGTATTTATAAATGGTCGTCCTTTACCAAATCATATACGATTAAAAATTGTGGAAATGGCAGCAGCTGGTATACGTCCATGTGTAATTAGTCGCCAATTAAGAGTATCGCATGGTTGTGTATCAAAAATATTAAATCGTTATCAAGAAACTGGATCAATACGGCCAGGAGTTATTGGAGGATCAAAACCAAAGGTAGCTACACCTGAAATTGAAAATAGAATTGAGGAATTACGTAAAGAGAATCCTGGTATTTTTAGTTGGGAAATTCGAGAAAAATTAATTAAGGTAAACCTAAAAAATTGTTTTCGACTTGTGGACATACAAAAATGATTGAATCGATTTTGAGTTTGTAGACAAAATGTAAAATAGTTTTACCCCCAATTGTGTTATTATTCCAAAAGGGTTTTCAACGTATCTATTGAGAGAAAATTAGGATAAACATAAACATTAAACCATTTCTGTATAAATGGATGACCTCGGCGGTTGACCTAAGATAAGTCGCATATGCCGAAAAAAAATTATCACAACTTCCGGGTTTATTTATCAATTTTAATATGTTTTGTTTCTTCTTCTAGTATTTTACAATCATTTCCTTACCTTTATCGCCATGCAAAATTCCAATAAATGCGTCTAAATGTCGTCGCAAATTTATACTAAACATATTTTTGGTGATGTTGCGCAATTAGTAACAGTTCAAATTTTGTACTGATTTCAATAGCATTATACAAAGTCTTTAGACAATCAAACAAAAACAAAGAACTCTAAAAAAAAATCTTTTAGGAACTTTGCCGCATATTAGATACGCTAAAATTCCTTCAGGTAATCGCAAATATTGAAAGATTCTAAAAGATATGTTGTATAAAAAAAATGTTTAAAAATGTTTAATTTTTTTTCCTACGCAATTGATGAATAAAAAAATATTTCGACTTCGGTTGACTTTCGGATAATTTCTTGAGGTGATAGACAGACAACACAACTCACAAAACGGAGGGAGGAATATTAATTGATCGTGATGTTCAACGCCTCTACTATTCACCCCCGAGAGATGAGTATCAGAAAATAATATGTTACAATTATTGTGTCTACGGAAAGTTAAGTTTAAAACTTTCTGCCGAAGTTACTGTGACAAATCAAAACAGAAAAAAAAAACAAAATGATTTCATCTTTTCATTTGGAAGATATGATCTCAAAAGCGTGCCCATCTTTTTTTAAAAAGTATTTTTGTGTTTTGTTAGAAAATATAAACAGAATTACCTATTTTTTATTGTATTAATTTTTTATTGAATATTTAATGGTTTCCTGCTGAAAAATTTGTATACAAGTGAACACGTGTTTGCCTGAGGTTATCGAGAGTGATTACATCTGCTACAAAAATTATCCAACATAATTTTGTATTATAAAATAATAATAATTACTATTCTTATATTTTTAAGATTGTCTGGAATAAATTAAAGATTGAAGTCAATTTTTGGCCCATTTCTACCCTTACCTAAACCACTGATATTTTCCAGAACATATAGGTTTTAATACAGCTTTTCATTCCAAATTTTCTTGAAACTTTTCAGTAAGGATAGAAAATTCTTAAACACATCAAAGAGAGTTGTACGTATATGTAATGCGTAAATATTTGGCTAAAAGGTGGACCAGTTTTTAATTATATTAATAAAATCTTGCATCAATAAATTAACCGAAAAAACTAATGAAATTCTAATGATTACTCGATTCAATTCAAAAATTCTTAAAAAATATTCTTTTAGGTAGATAAATATTATTAATAATTTAATATTTTATAGGAAGGAATAGCAGACCCACCATCAACATCATCAATAAGCAGATTGTTAAGAGGATCAGACCGCCAAATAGAAGATGGACGAAAAGATTATAGTATTCATGGAATATTAGGTGGTAAGTTATAAAGAATTCAATGATATTGCATTTTTTATCTACATATATATCAATAAAATGTTGTCCTCTATACACCAAAATGAAAAATTTGTTCAAATCATAGTCCATGGGTCAAATTCAGTAAATTTTTAATACTTTCATATACAAATAATTACAAAAGCGATAAAATTTTTTCCCATAAGAAATCACGAACTTAAATTATATATCGTTATATTTGTTTAATAGAATTTCGAAAATAATAATTATTATTATTTCAATTTGATTGGTTTCATCATATTAAAAACGAAATAATATTTAAATTATTTATTTATTACATTTATAAGACGGACGAAAATTCTTTTTCTAAGCCGACACTAAAAAACTATCTCTGATTTAATCTCACATTTAGAAATTTTAACTTATATGAAACTAACTAAAAAATTCCTTTTCGTTGATTTAGGGAGCAAAATTCTAATTATACATTTAGGAATCTCAATTAGAACTTTTGATCTCCTGCTGAAAAGGATAAAAAAGGAAACAGAAATAATTTTTTTTTTAGTAGTACATAATATCGAACTAAATTAATAATCGATCGATCTGGCTATTTATTTTTACAATTCTCATAATATACTCTTCATTTGCATATGTATATACAAATGTATATTATAGGGATAACAAAATATCCCCAGTAATCAGTTTCCGTGATCTGTTAATTATTTATATACATGGTATGATATTTTGTTAAAACTTTTATATGTATTTTTGATTGATCGGGACGGGATGGAGAAGATCGATCAAAATATTTATTGATATTCTTTTGTTCAAAATATCATTAAATTTATAGTGAAATCCCGCCATCGTTCCTGAAAATAATTAGAAAATATACTATATAGTATATTCTGAAAATACCTGATAGATGTATTTTAACAGTCTAAAAAATGTATACTTGTAGACTAGATATCCTTCTCAATTTTTTGGGGAGCAATGTATTGATATTAATCCTCAAACTATTTTGGATTGCGGCCAACCATGAAATGATAGTCAAACAATTTTATTTCTTTTTCAGTACATTCAATAATATTTTTTTCTATCAAATATGAAATTTCAATTCTAAAGGCAAGGATTTTTGGATAAGCACCAATTTGATTTGGAAGTGATATAATTGGAAACTAAAAGAACTAATAATTTTCTGTGATTATGAATATTTTATATTCTTACATTTCGATTTAATTTTTTTTTTCGAAGACGGGTGCCGTCGGTTCTTTTGATAACAGAATTGAAATTAGGTGTGCATATTATATTATTGAAATGATCACCCTATCGTTTAAAACTGGTTCAATGCTGACTCGCATTTTGTATCTTCTTATTGTAATACAAGCAATATAACACCGTAGATTGAAGAGGATTTTCCTTTTCTTTCGTTTTTTTTTTAAATATAATACCTTTTTTTCGGTTGTAATATTTTCAATCTTCAAAGAATTCGATCCGACTTAAAAAAAATATTTTGTTTTTATTATTGTCGTTGTTTAGTTATATCGTGAACTTAATAATACTAAAGATTTTTGTGTGGTCGTATATAAAATTTTTTGTGTGTTGTTTAGGATTCCCGAATGAATCTGTCAGATGAGTAATTGGTACAAAAAAAGGATGTGCGCTGATGATGATGTGGTCGACGGTGGTGGTGAGAAAATTAAATAGCCAGAAAAATCTTTTAAATTGCCTCTAATTGAAAATGAAATAAATCTGTTTATTGTATGTATGTATATATAGTGTATTATTATTTATATCTGTAGGGGTGTGGGAATTATATTTTATTAAATTTTTAATATTAATAATTCTTACCTTAAGGTCTTAGTAGTTAATTTTTATTGTTTTTGATTTAGGAAATTAATGTGTAATAAATATGTTAATTAAAGATTAAAATAATTGACATATTTTAATTGACGTTAATTCTGAAATATATTTCTTACAAACCAAATTTTAATTTGATTTTTTACACATTCAGTATATTTTTTTACATATCTGACATAAATACGAATTACCTTATTTTTTAGTTTGCAATTATAATCGTAATGAGCTTTTTCGTGCTTGGACATAATTTAAAATTATAAATGTGTTATTTCATGTATAACTTTCATAATAAATTTTACAAATTACATCCAATCTCTTCATTTATTTGCTAAACCTTAATATTTATTTATTTATTCGAAGATCGAAAATGGAATCTTAATGAAAATTATAATATTTTATTTTACATTTAAGTATATGTATATATAACAATATAATAAATTATAATAAAATATTATATAATTTGCCATAATATTATAATCAAAATCCAATTAGCATTACTCAACGCCAATTGATTAACGTTCTATATCAATAGATTATTTTTGTTTAATCTTGGATCTACTATAATATTATGTATACAAAGATTCTGATCCATAATTTCTTATTAAGTATATGTTAAAAAAATTATAATGGCTATTAGATAATTGTTTTTGGCAAGAGACTAATAGTAATTTCTCAGTTAATTGGATGGTTGGATATTTGGAAGGTAAGGAGCAAGCACTCCTCTAACATTAAAAAGACGATGATTTTGTGTTGACATTGTGGTTGATTGCTCATTCATGACAATTACGCATACTACTTCTCAATATATTGCAAATTATTTCTTACAAATTTTATTTCGCTTACTTTTTATCTAAGCGGAAATTCCAATCAAAATGCAAAAATTAATTAAACTATATGAAATATTGAAATCTATCTATTCTATAGCAAACAAATTTTCTTTTTTTACCCATATCTATAAATTGAAAACAATTAATAAAAAACACATATTTTAAATACTAATTAATCGCGCGCTTTTAAATGATTTATTTCTCACTTCTAGTATTTTTATGTTTACTTGTCTACACATACATATAAATAAATTTGATTATAGGTTTAAACTTCCAATGAATTATTAATTTAATTATAAAAACAACACAAAACATATACGTATCCCAAATCGCGATTCCGTCTCTTCCTTATTCTTTGGCTCGCGACTTTCTATAAAAAAGAAACTCATAAGTATTTATTAAATATTAGTTTGTTTTTAATTTTTGTTTTATTTTTTTGCTATGCCTGCAGGTGAGAAATAATATTATAGTTTTACATTTGAAGTTAATAAGCCCCCTCGTAACTACAGACACCACCATTTTATATAGAATATTTCTATATAATATAGAATTAATTCTGCAATCGACAAACCATGAAATTGATAGAAAGTAAATATGCGAGTGAAGGCGGCGCGCGTATTTTACGGCTCGTGCGACGGCTTATAGTACAAAAACAAAAAAATCAAAACTTGACTGTTGGATTTTCATTTGAAACAAACTAAAACAACAACAAAAATGATGAGCTTTCAGAGATTAAAAATCCTAGGTATTATAATAATTTTTTTGGTTCACCAATTCTTGAATTTAAACTCATTCTTTTTTGCTTCTAATTCCTCTAATCACAAATTTTTGTTTATTGTCAATGTTTTTTCTTTTGAAAGCCGAAAGTATAGAGAGACACCACTTGTGGTAGCCGATAAAGTGTACAGTAGAAAAATCACTGAGTTTTATAATAGTTTGTTATATTACTTTTTTGCCCTTTTTTATTTTGAATGACACATGCCAGAGTTGAATCCCCACCGGATTTTGTTGCGTTTGATTGATTAATAAATCTCAGAGAAATTGTGAAATATAACATTTTCAATTTTAATATAGAAGATTTTAACCCAGAATATACCATAATAAATAATGTTTAATTCTTACTGGTATTTCCATATTAGAGATGCAATTCATGTCCAAGAAATCTTTTTGGTAATTAAATCAAAATCTGGAAAATTGTAAAATTATTTATTGATTTCGCATAATCGCAATAATATATTACTTCCTATTTGTTGTCTAGTCCAATAAAATTATCCCAATTCCAATTATTTAAAAAATTCCCTTAAATAATCGTACACATTTAGTTTTTCTAATACTTATAATGAAATTTATTGCCCCGAAGCCTTAACACGTAGCAACAATAAAAAAAATATTGTTCCTTATTGAATTTTTTTATCCTATATTCGTCTAAATCTCTAAATTAAAATGGCAAAATAAACAAATTGGAAAATTCAATTTTAAATTCATAAAGAAAAATTTTAGTTGTGCAAATTTTTTATTTGAATCATTTCTTTTAAGGAAATTCTTTTTTATATTTTTAAAAAATATTATTAATATCGAAAAAAAAACCCGGAAAGGATTAACATTACTTTAACTTGTCTTCCCTTAACATTCCTTCTTTCGTTTCCTGATTTTTAATACTATAGTATCTCATATATTAAAGAGACCTTCACATGGCACAATACACTTTTAATAGTGTAATTCCATTAAAAAGGGATAAGATATCAACAAAACAGAATCACATTCACTCGTTTTTCATACAGGACTTAAAAAATCCATATAAAGTATTTAAAAATGGCCACCCCTAGAAAATATTATTAATGAAAAATGATCCCGAACTATGTCAGCAGCGATAAAAATGTCCTTTTTTAATTTGTTTTTGTTGTAGAGGTGCAAAATCAAAGAGACCGCTAAGTTTTCAGTTCATTTGATATAAAGATAGCCGGCGCTTTTGTTTAATAACAAGTACTAGAATTAAAAGTTGACATTAAATTTTATGTCCAAAGATAAAAAATGTATTTATTTTTGTATCGAATTTGCCGCATGTAATAATAAAAAATCTTTTTAAATCCCAATTTGTAACAAAAAAAACCTAAAAATAGACATAAACCACAATTAAGTGAAATTTTCAATTTAAACAAGTGATTTTATCCCTGCAAAAATAAATATGTAAGAAAAAAACCTTACAAAAATTAGAAGATTATCAGTTTTAGTATAGTTCATTTGCGAATTTTTGACTTAAACCCAAATTTTGAAAATATATATGTAAGTACATAAACAAAAGTCAATATTCTTTAGTCCGTAGTCCTTTTCCGTATCACATAAAAAACTAAATAGAAGAGAAGCACATACAATAGCTCTGTTGTCAAACATAGTTTTTGTATATTTTCAATCAAATAAATGTCCAATTATATCACATTACAGTGGCGGTGACTTTTAATATATAACAATTGAAAATGTGTCCTTTATTGCTAAAAACTTATGACAATTTTTTTTGAAAACATACATTTAGGCACATAAATATTTATTATACAACAATTTGTAGATTTATTATTATTAGCCTTCGACATCCAATGAAAATTAATTTTAATATACTAAAATGAACAACATACAATTTTAACATTTAAGAACATAACAAAAACACTTGTAACGATGATAATAATTTCCCTTTTGATACTTACCGACATCAATGATAAATATTCTTATATACACGTATAGCAGATACGATTATGCATATATCAAAATGTCTCACACAAAGGGATTTAGATCCCACTTCATTACAAATCTGAGCTGTGATTTAAAAAAAAAATTTTTGTATAAATTCGGACAGGCGGAATGACCTTTCTTCTCTAAATTTGTCTGTTTTGGGGTTGTCGTCATTGTCGTGTCGCTTGACTTGAATATGACTTCAATCCAATCACTCTTGGGTACCTATATAGCTTAGGGATGTTGGCATCTTCCTTCTTAAATGCGCAGCACGAAAATCTTTATAAGAAATTATTCCATGATTTGGAATTTAATACTCGCGTCTTACATATGTCATTTAGAGTTTGTAAAGAAGGAGGAGAAGAAATATAATCATAATCCTTTTATTTACATATTTTAATATTCAAAAATATTTACCAATATTTTATTATAATTTTTTTGATTATTAATAAAACATCTGTACAAATTTTGAGTATTTTATAATAACAGAGCATTCAATTAATCTGAACGATATTTTTAATAAAATAAAGAACGAGAAAATATTCTGATTTAATTTAAAGCATGTATTTATTTATGTATATTTACATTGTTCTTTAATTAAATATTAAAATAAATCTAAACTTTATAATAAATTTAATCTTAGATTGTGGTTATATTAACAAATAAATTAAATAAAAGAAATTAAGGGAAAGAGATGTTTTTTTGCCATAAAATCTATTTAAATAATCAATAATTATCGGAACAAAACAACAACAATTTTTTTTATGTTTTAACTCAATTTTCATTCTATGTTATACTATGTACAGTGCCGTGCAGCTAATTAGAAACGATGTCTTAATGTTTCGCAATTTACATTTAAAAAAAAATTACATTTTCCTATCAATGTACTAACTAATAACATTATTTTATATTAATGTTCTAAAAAAAAGTCTTGTTAGTACATTGATAGAAAAATATAATTTTGGGATATTACGAAACATTAAGACATCGTTTCTAATTAGCTTCACGGCACTGTATATACTTAATATACTTATAATACTTAATATTATATGTATTTTGAAAAGTGTGATATAAATTTAATTTTATTTTAAAACTAAGCATTCCTGCTACTTCCTTTATCAAAATTTCTTCCTTTTTTACAGCATTTTTTTACTATAAAATTGAGGATAAACCAAAAAATTTAAGTCAATTTTCACTATTTAATAATTAATTAGCGTAACCAAAGAATTCCTAAAAGAAAATTAACACTTATACAAATTTTATATAAAGCAATTTTCCCATTTGACACTTATGGTACATATAGTTATTGTTATGTATATATATTTTAAATCATTAATTACATAATCCGAAAAAAGTAAATGGTGGGCACAGAAATACCACTTAGAAAAATTTATTCCGGTTTCGGTTGGGGGAACACTACACATTTCTTTAACTTGTGAGGCTCTATACAAATCTAATTTCTTTTATTGAATAAAAAATATTCAATACCAGATGTTCAAAATAATCTTCTATTTTTTCTTCCTTACATACAGTTGGTATGTAATATGAGTAAAATGAGTCCGTTTCGATTTTTTGGTTCACCAATCCAAATCCGTCATTCCAAAAGTAACATAAGTTTTTGAGGATTCAATTATTCCACACCAACAAGAAAACTTAGAGCAGAGGTGATAAAGTGTATTGTAATTGTTTTAGAATTGGACTAAATGAAAAGCGGTTATAAAATCTTTTGAAGTAAAGCGTCACATATATCAAGTTTACAATAAGAACTCTAAATTATAATATGGTTCTTATCTTACTAAGTCGCAAGCATTCATCCGATTATAAGGGGTTGTAAAATGTGGACATAAAAATCGAAAAAAAAATGTGTAATTTATTTTTTTAAATTTGCGTCATGGTGGTCGGTGTCAATGGTCATTTAATATTTTTTTTCATAATTATATTAATGAAATTTCAACAAAAAAAAATTGGTCAATATCACACTAAAAGTCATTTAAAAAAAACATTAAATATAAAAAAAATCATAGATCATAAAGTTTTTTGTGAATATTTCTCCGGTTCAAATATGTGTGTAAAGTCTCATCACATTATTTAGTTTTAGGATTTGATTCCCATGATTATTAAATTCTTTTTGTAAATTTCTCAAAAAGATGAAAAGTTTTAATCACTTTCTCTATCACTTGTCTATGATATCCGAATTTTTTTAAATATGTTAAAAATGTTATTTGATTATTGATTGAAAATTCATTATTATTTATTTTTCATATTTCAATAAACAAAACGTGATTTTAATAGAAAAGGATAAAAATTATTTTCAATCTTTTAAATATTTTTGTATGTAATGTGTATGATGTGAGAAATATTTTATGAGATCTCATAAAATTTGATTACAACAGGTAATAAAACGATGATATTTTGCGTTTTGCCACATTAAAAGTAAATTACAATTTTTTTTGATTTATTGTAATAAATTTTATAACAAAACTCTTGAACAATTTGGTGCAAAAAATTAATTTTATTCGACAGTGTTTCTTCTGGATAATTATCGGGTTTTATCCACCTATATTTCAAATTTACAGAACATTAAATTTAAAATATTTCGAGCAATAAACTTCGTGTTTTTTGTAGCATAATGTTAATGGTTTTTATTTTGATGAGAGGAAAATGAAAATTTATTTAATTTTAAATGAAATGCTATAATAATTTTCTAAGGTGAAAGTGCGAACTAAAAAATTATCGGTTTTCAGTTAAATGTAAATTATCTAATACACTTTATAGAAAATTCAAAGAATGGGGTTTGTTACTAATTCTAAAACAATAATTAATTCGGCCTAAACAGGAGGACCGTATTCGTATGTTTTACTTTTTAGAGAAATTTTATAGTAAATTGTTTATTACATTATGAGTAACTTAGAAACTAATTATAATTTTAATTTGAAACTTAATATGTATAATAAATGCAGAAAATTTAATCAGGAAATTAAAAATTCTAAATTCTATATTATAAATTAATTTTCAAGTTCCAAAGTGTAACGCATTTTCATATTTGATTTATTAATTAATAATTTTCTGCACATTTCATAAAAATTCTGCTGTAAATTTATCAAATAAATAAATCAATATATTACTTAAATATCGTAAAATCATCCCCAGTTGACTTATTCCTAAATTGGTTATTAAAGAATCAATCATTTCAGAAATTATTTTGACAAAATTTTCCAATGAAAAATGTTGTAAATTTTCACCAATAGTAATTTTTATTGTTTTTTGATGGTCAATCATCTTTGTTGGTCTCCAACACTAACCAAAAACTCCAACTCCACTCAACTTAAAAAAAGGTTCTGTTCCCAAGAAAAATGATAAAATTGCGTTTTGTTTTTTTTAGAGATAAAACTAACTTTGTTAAAAAAAGAGTGAAATTCAATAACGATCAATAAATCAGATGCTAGTAATTTGCGTTCCCGCAAAAACCGCGAAAGATCAATAGAAATCAACTCATAAAAATCAATCATTCTTGTATATGGGGAAATAGCTATTGTTTTTTTTTTTTTGAAGATTTTTTAAAATTTTAAAATTCGTCGACTTTGAAAAACGCATTGCAGTTGGTTGATTTGTATGCGAAGTGTTAAATGTGTAATAACTTTGAAGCTGTTTAAAAATTTTAAAACCTCTAACTAGTGAAAGTTTCTGTTCTGAGCTCGGTATTTAAAATTAGCTTAGGAGGTTTTGAATTGCACAATAAATTTAAAACTCAAACAGCGTTGACATTTTTACAACAAATTACAATACATATAAAATTTATTTATATATGGAAATTGAACAGGAAAAATTATGTTATATAGTAAATGAATTAAAAAATGGTTTAAAAAGTACCCAGAGAAAACGTAAATGTGTAAATAGAACTAACATATTTTTTAGTTTTAAGTATTTGTGATTAATTTGCCAGATATCAATTGCACTTGTATATGATTAATTGGTATTGTTCTTGCTTGTAATTTGTTAGGAATTTTACTTGTTTAGATTAATTTGAAACCTATCCGGAAAATTATTAACTAAAATTTTAATACGAATTTTTAATTTAATTCAGCTCGTTTTAATGTTGATGAAGGTTTTATTATTAATGCGATATAGTTAATAAGTTTTTTATATAATAAAATTGAGATGAAACTGATATTCCAGTTGATGTTAATAAATATGTTTGAAAGTATAATAGTTTTAAATATTATTATTAATCATTTGTATATATGCCTCACCGTTAGATTTATCAACAATAACTTTGTTCTATAGATAGGATTCCAAATTCTCGACTTTAAAGATTATTTTATATCAATTTTCAAGATACTATTGAAGCTAACTTTAATATAACCAACTTGACCAAAAATAAAGTACACCCAAATAGAAAATGTTATTCCTATGCAATATAGTGATTTTCTGAAATTCCACAAATAAATTTAATTTACCAGCAATCATACATAACTACATATATAAAGTAAATAATTTTCTATAAACCAAACAGTAATTTAATTTACTTAATACCGAACCACTAATCAATAATCCTACAGAAATTATTAAAATAATTTACATACATATATATTGAAAATTAATATTAGAATACAATCAAAAATTGATCTTTTTGTGATGTATGTATGTATACGGTAGTTTTATATTTACATACCAATAAAATTTGGTTTATTTTAATTTATTGGAATATAAATTAATTTGTGTTAAGCTTTTGTCATGCCAACTAAACTTTTAACAATTATTATAAATCAATCAAATATTTTTATGTTAAATTAATTACGTAAATTATTAATGGGTGCTAAGGTTATTTATATTACATTAGAAGACATATTAAAAAATGAAATATATACCCAATATATATTCGAAATCTCTTTATACGGAATTCTTTTGCATTCCAAAAAAAATTTCCAATTCAACGTATACTGAGAATATTTCTTAGCACTACAATACCTCTACCTCCAATATCAAATAATCTTGAAGGAAAATTTATCTGCCCACAAAAATAAAGAAATCTTTGTTACGGAAATGAAAAAGTCGATAAAAAATTGATTATAATTATTCAACTACCGAAACCGAAGACACAATTTAAAAATGGACCTTTTTCCCTTCAACCAACAAAAAATAATCGTCAATCCAGTTTTTTATTTAAAAAAAAAAGAGAAATGTAAAATTAATTAATATATTTTCTAGTAAAATTGAGGAATTCTTGTATATTTGATAGAATTTAACATAAAATTTTTATTTCTATGTTTGATTTCCATATTATACTAGTAAATCCAAGCGGAACAGATTTTGTTAACTAACCATAAAATAATTTTTAACTTCCGTAAACAAAAAAAACTTAAATATTTTTAAAATTTTATAGGCTTTCATTATTTATTTTTGCATTATTTATTTGAGGTCGAGGATCCGATTCTAGTGATACAGAATCAGAACCTGGTATTCCATTAAAAAGGAAACAACGCCGATCTCGGACAACATTTACCGCAGAACAATTAGAAGCATTAGAACGTGCATTTGCTAGGACACAATATCCAGATGTTTATACACGGGAAGAGTTAGCTCAAACGACATCATTAACTGAAGCCCGTATTCAAGTATGGTTTAGTAATCGTCGAGCTCGGTTGCGTAAGCATTCTAGTTCTGGAGGTATATCAACAATGGGTCCACCATTAGCAACAATCGGTGGTTTGCCCATTAGTTCAATGGCACAATATTCAGCAACAACACCAAGTAGTACAGAAAATCATTCGCAACATCAAATGCATAGCTATGATTTAGTTACACCACCACAGCATGGTTTTACAGCTAGTACAGGATTTCACCATCATTCCCATTTTACTACTCAAAATTATTATCATCAAGGTAAAAAAGGAAACTAATAAAAAAAATTAATTTTAATTTGATAAATTAAATTTAGATTATTCAAAAATGACTATGGATGATTTTACGAAATTGACAGCAGAAAGCGTTTCAAAAATAGCACCAGCTCTTCCAACGGATAGTAGCAGTGTTGGTAGTAGTGGTTATCCAAAAATTGAGAATTCAAATTGGAGTCAACCTTATGGACCATATAATTCATCCGGTGTTACTGGTGTAGTACCATCGAACGATTATGTTGTTAGTCAACAAACTAACATTTATGGTAATATTCCGCCCCCTGGTTTAACAGCACAACATCAAAAATACTGGGCGTAAATAAAATAGAGGATATCCTTGTAAATAAATTATTATGTATAAATTTTAAGGATTTATTTATTTAAACATTATTATTATACTATTTTTTTTTGTTTAATTTACGTAATTTATATAAAAATAGAATTTATAAGCTTTTATATAGATTGAATTATTTAATAAAATTTCCTATGTAGACTTTTTATTTTTAATATTGAAATTTATACAATAAAATCGATATACAAAAATTGTTAAGTTGTAATCAATAAATATGGTGGTTAAACACTTAAGGACAAGAAACACAAATATACTTTATTTAGCATTATCAATGGTGCGAAACAGTGAAACAAATTTAGGCAAAATATATATCCATGGATTGTAGTTGAGGGTGATTTCTGAAAAAGAAGTTCTATAAACTTTAGATATAAACTTTATCTCCAAAAACCTACTTCTCAAAATGCAACCGCTCAACTTATAATTTAAACTAATTTAAATTCTAATGCTTAATGAAAATAAGTGAATGTAAGTATACCATTAGTTACTATTTTGTATATATATGTATATATTTATTTAAATGATTTTTTTTTCAAATTTTACATAAATATTTATTTTATATATGTATAGTAATATAATTTCAAAAAGAACAAATATTATAGAAAAAACAGGATATACAAATTTACTAGCCTAAATAGAAAATGGAAAAAGAATAAATATGTAAGTTTCCTTTTTTTTGTATTATTTTTTCTAATATATTTCTTATGAACTAATAAACACATTTAATTTATAATAGTTTCTTTTGATAAATATTGTAATTCGGTTATTTAAACCTTACAAAAAAGATGAATAAGTCCATTTAAATTTTATTTAATTACATATTTTTTAGGAGTGTATATATTATATTAGCATAAATTTTATATATTATTTAATAATTATTTAATTTAATTGTGTTTGTTAATTTAATTTAAAAATTATTGTCTTATTTAAGTATTTGTTTCCATCATAACATTTAGAAAAAAAATTATTGTCCTTTTCGCAGTGCGATATAATGAGAAAATTATTATTATTCCTCAAAATATATTTTTGACTAAATATTTATTTATTTATTTAATTTTCAATACATAATTTGTAAATTTAATTTTAAATATTTGATATATATTTTTATCCAAATTGGTAAATAAAATATAGAGGATTATTAGTTTTTGAAATAAATATAAAAGTTTAAAATTATATTAAGGATTTTGCAACATTCTGGTATAAGTATGGACTATATAATTTTCATTACAAAATAAAGTAAAATATTAAATTTAGAAGTTGAAGTGGCGGAGTCCGATTATGTGACAGGATAATCTAATTTACGCTTTTGGAATATTTTATACGAATCACTAATTCAGAAAATATATCATGTTCTTAGTACACCTGGGATTTAGATCGTATACATTGATGGCTAGCTCTGGTTCAAAATTTTCAATTAATCAAATAAAAGATGAATATATTAATGTTAAGGAATTTTAAATAATTATTTATTATTTTAAATTTGAAAAAATAAGAATTGGAGAATGATTATGAATAGTTATATGTATTTTATTGGTTACTTTAATACTTAGAAATAAATCATGAAGCCATGTAAAAACAAAAAACGTAAGTTAAATTCTTGTAATTCGTCATAACCGTTTTTGTAAAATAATAATACATAATAGTGGAAATATAAATTTTGAATGATTAATAGATTTAAATTTCTATTTATGTGGTGTGTGGAAAATATGTAACAAAAAATCCATCTATATTTTAATTATGATATTAAAATATTGTCATTCAATTAGATAAAAATATTTTTGGATATGAATATTACTTTGATATGATAATTTTTTATCTTTCACATTATTATTCAATATGTATATATATGTAAATTAAAATAAATATTACATATTACATTAATAATAAAATTAAATTTATACATTTTAAAATGTTATGATAAATATTGTATAATATATATTTTGTATATAATAGCTTTATATATAGTACAGTATATGTATATGGTATAATTATTTTAATAATTGTTTTTTTATTGTCCAATTGACGAGTCTTCTATGTTATCTAAAGTGCTTAACATAAAATTTAAACGTTGGGCACATTTATTTTCATCATAGTCAACATCATTATTATCTATCATATTCAACATATTATTATCATCATCATCAATTTCATTATTTGTAAATAATAAATTTTTACTAAATTCTAAATTATTATTATCATTAATTATTGTTGCTGGTTTAAATGTTAAAATTTTCGGTTGTTGATGGCCGTAAACTTCTCCAATGTAATGCTGTAAGTCTTGGTGGTGTACCCCAGTTATTTGATCCTGGTGATCCCCAACTACTATATTTTGATGATTGATATGTTTGGTAATCGCATCGTCTACAAACGGCCGCGTTGGGTTGTCGTAGTCGCTCTTGTTGGGGGAAGAATCCGACCTTAATTGGTGATTGGGAAAATTGTATATACAAAATTAAAAATCATATAAATGAAAATGTATTTTACCAAAACAAAAATTTCAACAAATAATAAAAAAAATATATATATAATCACACCATAAGTTCAACTATTTGTAAAATTTATATTTTTTTCCTATTTATTTAAGACAATATTTTTATTTGTGTTTCAGTCAGCTTGCTCGTTATATTCATCACGAATGCAGAATATAAATAATATTTAATATATAAATAATTAAATTCAATCAACAAATTTATCATATTATATTAATGTAAATAAACTATAAAATTATAACAAAAATCGACTCAGAAAATTGCATATTACATTTAAATTACAATAGGATTTTTTTCATCATAGATACAAAACCAAACATGCAAAATTCTTAAGATGTAAAATTTTGCTTTTAATGTATTAAAAATAACAAATTATGAAATTAATATGTTTAAAATTAAAGAAATTATTTTAAGAAGTAAAAAAATTATATAACTATGTTAATTTGCGACGGAATATGAAAATTTATAAAGAAATATAAACCAGAAAAAAAATGTTCAAATAGAAAACATTATAAACTGATAAATATTGTATATTAATCAGCTATTCTCAAATTTAACTGCTGCTTTTACTAATTTCAAACTAAGAGTAACCATATATTTATTTATTAAGATATAGAGCTATTATGTATATTAACAGCTTTTGACTATAGATATAACAAAAAAATATTAACTTATTGGAAACTATTATAGACCCACATTTGTAATTTAAATTTGGACTTTAATAGTATATATACATATTCTATATTATATTTGTCATCTTTTTCATTAGTTCACCTTAAACATTGCAGCTTGAGTTTCAATTTTCAAATTATGCAAAAATTCCGCATAAAATTATAAAACAAAATCCAATGTCGACCATTAAAAGTGATTGTTGTTACACTAAACATGCATTTTCTCTATCACTAAATTAAACAAATAATAAATATTTCAAGGCATGCATGTGTGGTGTTATAACATTGAAAATTTCTCTGTTTGAAAACATTCCATCTAACCAGATATGCAATTAATTTTCTAAAATATTTTTACTAATAATTATACAATAATTCTGAGATATTTAATTTACATACTATCATACAAACAAAAAGGAAAGGATAATTTAGTTTTTCCTAAAATTCTTTTCTCTCTCTATTAAAGCAGCCAAAAAATTAAATACTATATTTTCACATTGACACTACAAGCATTCTAAAGTGTTTTTTTTTTCTTATCAACTCCTACTATTCGGGGCCGCGCCCTTTCCGAGCGGCTAAACTGAGCACTTCTGACCGGCCGAAAAGATGGTAGCCATCCTGACCTTGCTAGTGCTCCAATGTGTCGTTTCTGCTCCTTACGTTGTTGATATGAATCCCTAGAATTAATTGATCCAAAACGATTATAATCAGAACGTAATAAACCTAATCGAGCCAATGAACCAATATTTCGTTTATCAATGTTTCGAAACCAACCATTTTTAGCTACTGATCCTTTATTGATTGATTATATATAATTAATTAACATTAATTACAATGAATTTTTATTACGAATCATAATATTTTTCATCTTTTAATAGATTTAATAATTTTACTTACCAAGAAAACGTTTTTCTTCAAATGGACCACCATAAAGACGATTTAAGGAATTTCTTAATTCATCATAATTAGAATAATTTTGTATAACTTCATCAGGAACTTCATAATCAACTGAATCAAACATATCGCGTTTCTGTCTAGATCCATGAACTGGTGAATTTTTCAATGCTCCAAGATTTCTCTTCTCTTCTTGATAATATGAATTAAGTCTAGCTAGTGCCTCAAGATTTCTTTTCAGTACTGAACCACTTCTAGCTAAAGCGGCTACATTTCTTTTACCACCATTTGATGGTAATTGGAAATCACGGGCCAAGGTACCAATATTTCGTTTACCACTTGTCAAACCACCGGATTTAGCCAATGCACCTAAATTACGTTTTTCATTCCATTGTGGGGACTTATATTCGTCGCTGCCGGCATCATTAGGCTCTTGAGTTGGCAATTGTCCATTTTTAGCTAAATTAGCTAAACTTCGTTTGAGTGAATCAACAGGTACCATACCAGATCTAGCCAATGCACCCAAATATCGTTTGCCATATGATGGAATAATACCACTACGAGCTAAAGAACTAATTGATCGTTTGTCTTCATCAAAATAATCAGTTGAATAATCCAAATTTTGATATGTTTGGAGTTTATCATTCTGTAAAATATTACGCAGTTGATTGCGAAGTGCAAGCGCCTAATTACAGACAAAAACGTCATTTCGAAATAATAGAAAAACCTATAATAATATTCACTTACGTGCATCTGATATTCTGATTTGGGATTGAGGATTTCATTTACTAAATTTTCTAATTCGCATGATGATAGTGATCTTGTATCATCTGTGTTTTGCGGTGTGACCTAAATAAATATAACGAAAAATAAGTTTAAGATTAAAGTTTATTTCAATTATTGTTAATATCACTACAGATATAATTTTATGTCTACTATAATAATTTTCCGAAGAAGATTTTCTTTTTTGTTCTTTTATTTTCAACAGTTTCTTTTGCTAAAGTAGATTTTACAAAATCCTTTGTTCTAAACTCTATAACCTTACATCTCAGAGCCAAATATACATACATATTTTGGGCAAGAACATACCATACATCTGATAATAATTAATTATTCATGTGGATGTTTAAGGATATTATAGGAAATATTTTCCAACACTTTGGAGATACCTGAACTGGAATTAATTTTTATTATTTATTTATTTGAAATAAAATTAATATTTGATTTTGTATGGAATTCAACAACAACAAAATGAAATTGAATTTGCATTTTTGTAAATAAAAGTTCAATAACAAAAATAAATCCTTCAAAATATTTAGTCAAATGAAAATTTTTCAAGTTTATACAATATTTTGCAAAATATATACCTAAATTGTCAATTTTAAATTTTTTCGATATTTTCTATTTTACAAAAAAAAAAAAACTATTTAACCGTTTAATAACAAATATCCTGAATATAAAAAAATTATTTTAAATTTTTGCTGCACATGCATATTTATAATTTTTATTTGAAGATACATATGTATATTTAATATTGAAATCGTCGTTTTACACAAATTTGTGTATTAAGTTTTTGATATAAATAGAAAAGAAAATATGTTAGAGTGCTTCTACGTGTATAATTTCTTGAAAAAACTCATTGGAAAATCCCAAAGAATTACCCCACAATCAGGATTAAAATACCATCGTAAAATGAATTTCTATCGCATGCAGTTTAATATTATATCAAGCTATATCCACATTATAAAACCACATAATTTAAAAAATATTATTTTTCTTTATTATTGAATAGAAATCTATGTAACTGATGGTCTCTTTATAATAAAATGCTAGAAGGAAGAATATTATTGCCGATTAGCAAGGACATTCAAATAAACATAACCACACAAAAAAATTCTTTAGGGCAACAACATATAATTTCTTTAGGGCAACAACAAAAACTATTACACAGTCTTTGGCAAGAGTAAAATAATTAAGGATAATTTGCTAAAGCAATTAAGAACTTTGTACCTAAACAAACACAACATATTTTATATACAAATTCAGTCGATATTAATTTCACTGGTATGGTGAATTTAATTAAACACATTTATCAATATTATTTCCATCCCAAACTCTGATATCCGCCCACAAAATTATGTCGAAATTTAAATTAGATACAGAAAAATGTGACTTATTTTTAATGATTTAAATAAATTCCAGATAGTAAATAATTGAGAAAATTATTAAAGTCTTTCGCATTTAAAATTTAAAATTATTACAAAATATGATGAAGAATACAATCGCATAAATAAGTCATTTTATGTTTTTAACAGTGTATTTGTATAAACAGTAAGGCATTAAATTCATACTATAAAATAAAATATAAATAATAAACATATTTTCAATTATCCACCCCAATATTTTGGTGGAAAATTCAATAACAGATTTCTTGTAAAATTGGTTTTTTTTTTGTTATACATAGCTTTTTAATACTTTCTTTTTAAATCCCCAAAAAGTACGAAATGAATACCACAATGAAAATCGAAAAAATATATATAATGTACATTACATATATGTATATTATTATTTTTTTGTATTACTTATAAATACTTTTAGCTTATTATTCTTGGTATGATACATTATTATTTTATTATGTACCTACATTATGTGTGTAAGTATGTATTAATATATTTCAAAATTTCATTATTTAGTTTAATTATTAATTTAAACAAAGGCATTATATGTAAATCATTTTATGGAATATTGTTGACACACTATAAAGGAAATTACTTAATTAGTATTTGTACAAGGTTTTCCGTATTCTTATAGCATAAGATTAGTAGTCTTTCTTTGGAAGCATGAGAGATTTGCAGTAGTATTTCCAACGCTTTTAACTAACTAGTCATTATTTTATAGAAACAATTTTATTATACTGAAAACTTTCATATTACGATTGGCTATAACTATAATACAGAAGCCGTAGCAAAATTAATCGCTAATAATTATGTACATATATTTATAATAGAAATTAAATGTGTTTTCATACACATAACTTGCTTAACTAACAAACACTAACAATGACTAAATTTTATTATACATCTGTTTAAAAAAACTTGTAGAACTTTTTTATAGATTTAAAATATTTTGGATATTGGGTCAACTTTGTGTAATTTTCGGAGATAAATTGAAGAGTATTTAACATTATACTTTTATTGCAGTATTCGTCAAGTTAGTGACAAAAGATTAAAAATTTAGATATTACAATATATTTGCAGCTGAATATTGCTTGCAGAAATAAAATCATTTGCTGAGAATCGTGAAACTAAGATTAACGGTATTTTTAAATACAAGTTTCACATTTCTCCAGTAAAAGTATACTTTCTTCTTAATTTAATTGGTTAATAGAAAGAGATGGAAAGTCTACGGTTGTAATGTGATGAAATGAACTGCTCCTCAATGACCTGTGTCTGCTTCTGATTCTTACAAAATCTAATTTGGGATGAGTACAATTTCGGCGTGCAATTGCATTTTATTATAATTATTTATTGATTTTAGGTTCATAAATCTAAATAAAAGCTGTCACTAGCAAACTTTTTCAAAAGTATTTACATATGTATATTATATACATCAATATATACACATATAATATAATGTATAAATATCGATAGATGTATATATATTTTAAAGAATAAAATAGAAAATACATGTCTGCCTGTCACAGGATCGGCTCCAAAACGGTGAAAAAATAGCGATTTGAAATTTTGAAATTTGCATATTTCATCCTAGCGGCCTATTTCTAGGTGAAGTGTTCTATTTTCAACTTTCAAATGTATGTCAGTCAATATGTCTGTCGATCACTCCGGCGAAAATTGCAGTTTAGTCCTCTGTGGCAAAAAAAAAATCCACCACCATAGTCGACCAACTATAAATTTTAAATGAAAACCATATCAGAGTAGAGTATGAATGTGAAATAAAAATATTAATTTTTGTGCAGGGCCGGTTCAGACATATAAAACAGAAAATGTGCATAGCTTTTTAGGGCCAAACGGAGTCCAGAGGGACATAAAAAGTTGCGTCCTAATTTGCCATTTACAAAACTGTTTTATATGTGCTACCTTTACCTGCAACATGCAAAAGTTTGAATCTGTCCCGAGTGAATGAGTAATAAATCTAGTAATGTATAATAATTATCGATAAATAAAAATGTGGAAAATTACAATTTTTAAATCTGTATGTAAAACCCTAAATAAAAATTTTCCACAATAAAAACAATTTTGTGATTTCTTCATATAAAACTCCCTACGCTAGGATTTACTATTTTAATCCCTAGCGTCGGCTTTTTATTCATATAATCTGTATGTATATTTTGCCACGAAATGACTAAATTTTATTATTTAATTTCCATATTTTTAACATTTTGTTAATTAGAATTTATATAAAGCGCCTAAAATTTCCTCTTTTAATTTCAATTTTAGTTTTGTACATTTTTATATGGGAACCAATTTCGATTCTATAAAGGAAAAATGATTGACTTCTTTCAATTTTTTCAAAAAAATAAATTTTAAATTCTCAAAAATATAAAAATCCATGCGTAAATTTTCGTTTTTTTTATAAAAAATAAATAAAAAAAAACCTAAACTTTTTATTAACATTTGAATGTGCCTTTTATAAAAAAAACCTTTGAACATTTAACAACTCTGAACTAATTTTTCTTCTTCTCGTTCTTATATTTTCAAATGTTTAGTACGTATCAAATTTTCCATATTACTATTTTTGTTTTTGGTTATGTTTTGGGGTAGAAAAAAGGGAATATTACAAAAAGGAATGCAATTTTGTCGGTATCCATCAAAAAGACCAATTATTGATGGAAAAGTTTATTTCTTTTAGTTTTGTATTTATACCTATATTAAAATCGCCGTTTTTACATTATAGAAAGAACAATAACCAAACATAGAATTTTTAATATGAGTACTATACTAGCATAAGTCATAACATAAAATACCTCTTGTTATTTTGAATCGCGAAACTTGACGATGAAAAAATAAAATAAAATAAAAAAGCCAACAACTTTAAAGCCATAAAAATCTCACTTTGAGAGGTGTTAAATATTTTGTAACCTTCTGCAGACTGTGTACATGAAATTAACTAATTTCTTTTTCATTTTTTTTTTATTGGATAAATTAATATTTCAATGTTTTTTTTTAATATATTTCACACAAGAATTTAAAATATTATTTCTAAGATGGTTTGAAAAGTTTTCCAATCAAATTCTGCAATAGTGTAACAATTCTTTTTCATTTCTTTTACTTTTGCCCAGATGTGCCTAAAAAAGTTTTTAAATAAAAATAATAAACAATAAAAAATACCATTTGGTCTGTTAGCTTACATACATTTCATACATATAACATATTATATATATTTTTCTCATTTTAGTTAGTTTGTTGGTTTAAATATATATATGTACATAAGTATATAAATAACAAATTACCAATGTAACGAAACATTATTTGCTCTGTTTAAGTTTATATAATTCATACAAGAACAAGATACAAGAATGATTAATGCAACATTAGAAAAAGTTTTATAATAGAAATAAATAAAAAATTATTTTTCTTACAATCAATCTTTTTTGAAAAAAAAAAATGAAAAATATAGGAAAAATCATTATTTTGTTTTTCAAATTCAGGGTTAATAAAAAAATTATTTTAAGAATTTATATAAAAGGTAGTATAATTGAATCAAAATAATTTATTACCAGTTTAATAAGAATATCGATACAATACCTTTTCGGAGTGATTAAACACAACATTTTTCATAGATCCTTCATACAAGTTATCAACTTATCAAGTCGAAGACTAAAATGGTATTCAAATTGTATTTTTGGCCAGGAAAAGAAATATACTCGAGCATGTGATTTACCAGTCAGCTCTCTGTCTGATTGTATAATAGATCATAGAAAGAATAGTAACGCGTTATTTTTTCTCAAAAAAATCATTACAAGCTTACAAGTTATATTATAATTTATTATTTTATTAAAATTATTTTGTATTTTAGTTTATTAACAGTTTAATTTGATTGATACTGTTTAAGCCAAGTTAAATTTCTAAATTTATATTTAATTAAAAATGTAAGCTTTTTGAACAGTTGAAAAACGATGAAAAATGCGACACTAAAAATCCACTCTCTTTTGTATACATAGTATATTATATATTATGATACATAACAATTTTCAATTTTGTCACCATGAAGCTGCTGTTTTCGCATTTTCTTATTCATGTACAATAATGGAACATAAAATTAAATTATACATACATATGTACACATATATAACGTATATACAGAGTACTAAGGAAATTTAATGTATATTATAATAATATTTAGCATCCACATAATCCTTGTACATGTCATCATTTTCACGCTTCAGTAAATTTTAAAATAGAATTATTATAAATCGAATTGAGAATGAGAAGTGTTCCCATATGGTAAAGGAAATTGTTATTTATATAAGTTTTTAGTTATGTTATACACAAAAAAGGGCCTGTAGGTACAACGGTACAGCATTAGACTAGCACAAGAGGAAATACGTATAATATAACTTAATCTAATAAATATTTGATACTGCTTCTAATATTATATCAGAATTATATGCATAACTTTACTCAATAATATATATATACTATACATGTATGTATATATTTTCTTTTATATGTTCCAATATTTTTTCTATTGAATTAAAGTTTGCTTTATGATTGGTGAAAAAATAGAAGGTACAATGGGAATGACATTCAATTCAATTATATCTTTATTTACAAAACTTGTTGGTAATACAATTTGAATTACATATAAACAAATAATTCAGTTAATTTAGTAAACTTTACAAAATGTGTTATATGTGTTATATAAACTTAAAAATTTAATTTTGAGACAATTTCATCCTTCATTAGGAAGTTTATACATATATGCAAATTAAAATGTTTATTTTATAACATAATTTTGCCTCAGGTTCAAAATTTAAATCAAATTTTAAAAGTGTATCAACATTCACAGCTTGTATACGATTATATTGGTATATACATAGTTGTAATTTTTTATTTGAATTAGAATTTGAGCTTTTTTAAGGAAATCCTTTTGATAAATTATCATAACCCTTTTTAACGATTTTCACAACGACAGAACTACGTAAACCTCCTCAAGGTTTTATTTATGATAAAGCAAAAGGAATTTTTATATTTATCTTGCAAATTTACATTCTTCCTTCTTGTTATCAAAATATCTTTTTCACATTGTTATAATAAGTATATTCGTTTATGTGCGTTTTCCTGTGTTAGATCTAAAAGAGAGAGCGTTTCAAATAGGAGTGAAATAAGTTAAAAATAGAAAGGATTATATAAGAAAGGACCAACGCAAAATGGTTAAAAGAATATATATAAATTGGAGAATATGTGTTGAAAAAAGGATGGAGGGGCTTGTATTCTTCTTTAGAAGGATATTAGTTTTATTTTTTGAAAGGTAGAGGAATGACAAATAAATATCCTAGAAAAATTGACAGAAAAGAATTTAATTTTTTCCAATTGAAAAATTTCATTCAACAAATTGAAAAAAAGCAATATTACTTTTAATTTTCTGATTTCGCATATAATATTTTCAATGGTGTCGATGTCGACAATAACAATGATTGGATAAGAAAAATTGGAATGCCAGGATAAAAAATTTAAAAATGAATTTTATATTTAAATAGTTTTTTTCTTTGTTTAGTACAAAATTTTCGTTCATTATTTTTGATACAAGCTTGATAAAAAAATAAACTATTTTCATAAAGATAATTATGTGTATTTTGAAGCAATTGCCCTTTCGTATAAAAAAATAGTATTATTATTAAACATAAATTTGTTTAGCTAAATTTGAATTTGAACAAAGTTGTTAAATGGATTCAAAAACTATTATATCTATACTTTATTATTTTCTAATTACTGCTCATTTTTATGGTCATAATTTAGTAATAATCATTAAAAAGGACTAAAAAAGTGAAGACAACAAAATTATGAAGACTTAAATAATATATCTATTCTTAAATTTAAAATAGATATTTTTCATTGCAGCTAGAAAAGTAGATAAATTATAATTGGACATAATTATTTGTTAAGTATTTTTCATAATGATAATTCTCAATTAAAATTAATTTTTTAGGAAATTAATTATAATTTATAAAGTGTTAATCAAAGATAATTAATTATTACTTATAATTATGTTCAATGTCCAAAGTAAAAATCGAATATAAACTGTCTAGAGTGCAAATAATAAAGTGTAAATATAAGTTTATCAAGATATCTTTAATTTTCTTATATTGGACTAATAATTTAATTTTATACGTAAGTCATTCAAAAATACTAAAAAATAATCAAATATTAAAAATTTTACTGTGATACAAACGTTGACGTTTCACCAAACAAAATTTAAAGAAGTAATTTATGTTTTTAAATTAAAAAGGTAATTGCACAATTTTACTTCACAGTGAAACTGATGTTCTGAGTTCTGACAATTTTGTTTGATTTAGAGAATAATTTATAAAACGAAAAATGACAAATTAATATTACAGTACACTATCGATTGATGGTTTCATAACCATAAGTGTGAGATTAATATGTACAAATATATTTAATATTCTGCAGCTAAGAACAATTTAATATAACTGAGGGAGGATTGAAAATTATAATTGTGATCATCAATTAAGTGGGAGTAGGTATAATATTCAAAAATCTTTCAAAATTTTATTTTTAACTGAAATTAAGTCCTTTTAATGTATCCTGAATAGTCTACGATTTTTTAAATTAAAATTATGTTTATGTATTAAAATATTGTATTATAATAATATAAAATAGTAATATTATTTAATCCACTTACAGTATTCAAAAGCATGCAAAGAACGATCCAAATTTTAAATAACACTTTCCTCTTAATTATACAATTTAATATTCCCATATTGAAAATATCTTAAGTACAAACAATAAACAATTAAAATATGTCCTTTTAAATAGGTAAAAAAGCGATTAACATAAAAAAAAAATTAATTTATTCAACTTTTTATTACACTTCGTTAATTTAACTTTGTAATCGTTTCGGTGTTTTTCTCATATTATAATCAAAAAATCTTGGATAAAAACAATTTTTTTAAATTACTCTATTACTCCAACAGAGATTTAATTGAAAATTCACCGCCGCACCCGTCTTAATAATTTTGTTGGCAAATGCGAAATTTTAGAAATATAAAATTGATTAACATAAAAATTGTAATTTGTCCTTTAAGTAGGAAGTGTCCTGTTCAACAGAGCCTAACTTTCTAAATCATAACTTTATTACGAAAACGTTTATATACTCATTAAAAGACGAACCGAAAAAAAACTGTTGCTAGTCCTACCAAGAAGCCTGTGCGTGTTGCACAAATAAAACCTGCGCATTAACCATGTTCGAAAAAATAAAAATAAAACAAAAGCTTTTCTCTATGGTATACAATCCTTGGAGTTATAAATATATTGGTTTCATTATTTCACCCAGATATGACGTCATATTAAAAATAAATGTCATAAATTATTTTCAATTAGCATCAAATGTTAAGATTTTATTAAAATAAATAAAAAATTTAATATTTATGTTAGACTACTTAGGGAATCGTTAGAAATTGTAATCCGATCAGATTATATATGTACTATATTTATATCATATCAGTGTAGTGGATTTTTTTTCAATCTGCAAATTTGAAATATAATATATTGTATGTAGGAACTATCTCTTTTATCATTCCCTTAGGATACTATCAATTTGGTAATTTTTTAAAATAAAATTCTTGCTTAAAACAGTATTTTTTTTATATATGGTGTATTATATTTCGTTCACATGGGACTTTTTTTGTATTTTAAAACGATAAAAAAATGTTCTTTATTTTCCTATTAATTATTATTAATTTTCATTTTTTTATTTTTACAAAATTCGTTCAACAGTTTATAATATTAATTTAATATCCAGATTTTGTTATCATAAAAATTCATTTAGATTATTAGAAAATTATTTAACTTTTTTTTTAATCAGAAGTGAATCTACAATTAATTAATTACTTTTTTTAGCATTACTAATCTATAATTTGTTAAAAATAGCAGTTAATTTTTTTTTGTATATACAATTGAAATTTAATTTAATTACCAATTAATAAAATGGAATTTAAATATTATAAAATTTTATTGCTATTTGCAATGAAATTTTGAAAAAATGTTTCCGCATCCGAAATGAAAGCTAATCAACTGGAACTCAATTACAATCCGTAACTAAAAAAGCACGACAGAAATTTGAAATTCATGAAAACAAATTAATTATCGTGTTCTTCCTTGAAATATATATAATTATCTATTTTTATTTTATCATTATAGCTTAAGTTTTAATTTAAAAAAAAAAACCCTTTAAAAAAATTACTTCGTGTGATATAAAATACAAATTTCCTTTAATAATGATGGAAGTGTTTACAACTTTGATTCTGTTAGCCAATTAAATGATTGCGGTTTTCTATCTGCTGTTGAATTTATAATAACATTTATTATCGTCGGATGACCTTTTAATTTATTAGCATCTTTCATAGCATTTTGAAGATCATATATTTCACGAACAAAATATCCTTTCATACCAAACATATGCATCATGTTCTCATAATGTGTTTCAACATACAAAGCTGAAGGTGGTATTCTAAAAAAATATACCAAAAATTAATTCATACGTTAAAAATGCTTCAATATTATTTACACTTTCGTTAAATCGCCTGCTGTTCTGATTGAATCAAATGTATCTTTGTCGAATCCACCGTAAATTCCGCCATTGTTCACAATTACAATTGTAATAGGTAGATTATATCGGACCATTGTCTCAATCTCCATTCCAGAAAATCCAAAAGCTGAATCTCCTTCAACGCAAATCACTTTTTTCCCAGGATGTCGATCTCTACAAAATAAAGCTGCTGCTATTGCAAATCCAGGTCCTACACCCATGGTACCAAATGACCCTGCGTCTAATCGATGTCTAGGTAAAATATTAGGGAGCATTGCTCTACCAATGTCCATTGTATTTGCACCTTCACTTATTATAATTGCATCTTTCGGTATTAGTTCTCTCATATGATGGAATACAGTATAGTAATTAAGTGGTGAGTTTGTTGTTAAAGCCATTTTTAAAACGGCTTCTTGGTTTTCTTCACACTTTGTTCGAAGCATTTTCCACCAATCTGTGTGTTTCGAATACACAAAATTGACTGCATTTAATTGTTCGAAAAGATGTTCCACAAAAGGTTTTATATCAGATTGAACAGCCACATGACTAATGACACTGTTATGCAATTCCTCAGCACATAAATCTACTTGAATTATTTTTACGTCGCTTGCAAAACGTGGTTTACGACCAAAATGTAAAATCCAATTAAGTCGAGCACCTAATAGCAAAATAACATCAGCTTTTTGTAAAGCTAATGTGCGAGCGGATGCTACACACTGTTCAGCTAAATCAGATACAACTCCTTTGCCCATTGGCGTAGCCAAAAACGGCAAATTTGTGTTTTCTATTAAATGTCTAAGAATATTTTCGGAATGTGCGTAAGCGGCTCCTTTACCAATGATTATTAGAGGATGTTTGGCTTCAACAAGCAATTTAACGGAATCGCGAATACTCTCTGGATCTGGATATGTTATTGGCGGCGCAGGATGAACTGGGAACGAAGTTATTTTTATTTTTTCAACACGGGACCGTAAAATATTTCCTGGAAAATCAAGGTATGATACACCCGGGCGGCCATAGGTCGCATATCGAACTGCTTTCTCTACATGTAGTGGTATAAGTGCAACTGTAGGTGGCCTTGCTGCATATTTACAATATGGACGACTTAATTCTACTTGAGGACATTCCTGAAATCCTCCAATTCCTTCATGATCTTGGGAAGTGGATCCAGCTATAACTAACAGTGGCCAACAATTTATTTGAGCATTTGCCATACCACCTAAAATAATAAAAAAAAAGTAAAATATTCTAAATATATAATTACATCAAATATACCGGTACAATGAAGTAGACCTGGCCCCGAAACAACTAAGCATACACCCGGTTTACCAGTCAAATATCCAATTGCCTGAGCTGCATAACATGCTGACTGTTCATTTCTCATGCCAACATAGTTCAGACCAGCTGATTGAAAAGCCATGGACAATTCCACAATAGGGATTCCAATAATTCCAAAAACATATTCAATACCCTAAAGATTATAATATTAGAATCTATATAAATTATTTTTAAATGGAATTTGAACTTTGTTCAGAAGTCTAGTAAAAATTCTTTATTGATAATCTCACCTGCGCTTTAAGACTTTCAGCAATAATTGTTGTTGCATCAATTTCAGACATTTTATAAATTTTTATTTTACATTGATATTAAATATATAAAATCGACAAAATATTATACGTTCCAAAATCAAAATATGTAGAAAGAAAATACTACAAACTAAAAATAACAAAGTATAAAAATGTAGTGGCTTGGCTGGAAATTCAAAATGCACTTAATTATGTGTTGTGCTTGTGTGTTTTACGCGAATTTGACAGTTGTAATCATATGACAATACCATATGTTTTTCCCTCTGAACCATAATTTCAAAATTAATAAATGTAAGTTCCTAAAGTTATGTAATTTATTTTGTCTATAATTCTATATATTAATAAATATATTCGAAATTAAAATTATATTAAAGCTATTACTAGAGTTCTTCATGATTTATTTCACCTTTCAAAATTGATCGATCTCTGGGAAATGCCCAAAAATATGATGGTAATCCTTTAGAATCTCGTTCTCGTTTAATAAAAGCTGAATATGATGAAATGCAATTACCAATAAAATAATTTGATATTCCCAAAATGGCTAAATCTAAATGTGGATTATCATTTTTTAATTTATAAACAGATACATTCATTCGTTCCAAAGCATTATTTAATTGTTGTATTAAATGATTGCTGTCCGAAGCTACGAAAATTGATTTAATTTCATTATTTCTATTCTCTTCCTTAATTTTTTTTATTAACCGTTTTAATTGCTTAATAACAATGTCTTTGGTTTGCATACAAAGTTCCTGGTATAATTCACCTTTTTCATTATTATAACCAAGGCATTGCGGTGATGCAAACAATTGTTGACTAGTTTTTGTGTGTTCACAAGCTCGTACCCAATCGATTCCATTTCTTAAATGTATACCAATGAAAGCACCTTTTGGTAAATTATCTTTAATAAATTTTTTCGCCATATTTTGAATTTGCTCAGTCCAAACAACATATTTTTGTAATTCTCTATTTTCGTGTTGAACCGGGAATGTTGCTGGTGCTCCTGTAAACGCTATAACAGGCCATTTAACTGGTGGATAACTTTCCTTCCATTTACTTGCAATATCACTATGACGAACATCAAAATGTAGTGGTCCGAAAAATTCAGAATTTATGAAATCAATATTATATGTATCCCAAAAGGGACCAAAAGGATTGCCATCTTTGGCATTACAATCTTTTTTCATATTCTCTTTGTTTAAGCTTTGTCTTTCCAAATAACAAAATGAAATTCTTTTCTCAGGTGGCCAAATTTCTGCTGCAATGTTATCAATAAAATCATGCATTAATATAGTTCGATGGTAATCTGCCAAGGGTTCAAATTGAAAATAAGTTGAAAAGGGAACTTGATGCGAACGTACTTCTCCTTTTCGGTATTCCACCCATGGTGGTAAGACAAGAGTTCGATTTAATGCTTTAGAAAAAGCCAATGCACCCAAGAAATGATCTGCCTGGTTTCCAAAGCGACCTACATGTTTTAATTTAATTAGTAGTGTAAAATCAAATCCAATTTTATATTAAACTTAAACTTACCCATGCAGGGACAATACATTATATACCCAGAGGAATCTATTTCATGTCCTGATGAAAATAAAGGAAAGAGACTAATTAGAATGACAAAGAGTTTATCTGATAAAATATTCATTTTTTTAAATATTAGAATTGTATACAATATAAAATATAAACTTTCCGGCTAAAAACCTAGTTAGCAAATGAAATATTTTCGGAACACCCAGATAGATAAAAATATAAGAAATATGATATATTGTATAATGTACATACATATTTCTCATATTTTTATCTTTACGTATTGGGGAGACCTTTTAAAATATGCCAAAAAAAGCCAAATATATATAGTATAATGGGGGTGATTCTGAAAAAACTGCTATTTTAAAAACCTGCTATGGTCCATATAAAAATTTAAAATTATGCTATGAACTGTCAATTTTTATATGGACCTAGCAGGTTTTGAAAATAGCAGGTTTTTACAGAATCACCCCCAATATATCCAGTTCGATATATAGAACTAATAAAAAATGAATCCAGAAAGCCCATCCATTATATTAACATTCCATCTATAGGCTATTACGGATTCGAGATTGAACGGGATAGAGATCGAGAGAATATTTCGATTTCTTTTCCGCTGGAATATATTCCAAAAAACGAAGGAACTGAAATCGAATTATAAACTCAATTCCGGTATAAAACAATATTACAGATTTCGATAGGAATCGAGATTTCATATCGCAATTCTCCGTCAAAAATTTCTAGCGGGAATAAGTTTTGTTTATTTATAGTGTACATATTTTTTTGGTGTACATAGTTTTATAAGTACATAGTAATAGTTTTCTTTTTCAGCATATATTTTTTTTGTTTTATGTTCTTTATTACGCGAAAAACAAAAAAAAATTATATTTAATTAAATTTTAAATTAAATTTATTTTTATCGACGCACAAATAAAAAAATGTCAAGAACAACAACCAAGGAACAATACAAAAAAATTGTTGACTTGTATCATTTATTACGCAAAGAAAAATTCCTGAAAAATCTAATTTTGTTTTTGAGGTTTCTATGTATTTCATAAAAATTTTCCTCTTGAAATTATTTTTAAAAAAAAACCAATACTGTCCATTTTTAATTTATTTTTTAAACCTATTTTATAGACACAAAAAAAACTGGTTTTACACAAAACAGCTGCGTAACGGCCCGTTTCCACCAAGAGTTAAAACTAGTTTTAGAGCTAAAACTAGCTTCTGGTTTTAGTCTAGTTTTTCTCATATAAAAAAGCAGTCAAAATAACACTACTTAGTGTTAACTAAGCTAGTTTAGTTGCAGCTTTCAGGGTAGCCCTTCAAAACAATTGTTAACTAACAAGACAAGGCATAAGTCTCCGTCGGAATCTGTAAAAAGTCTGATTATGTAAGAACCCCTAACTCGAGTCCCTAAATTAACGCGTATGGCGTAAAAGTGCACACTTGCACAATTAGATTAACCTAATAACAAAATCTTTATTTGTTGTATCCTTATAGTATTTATTGCATTTATTATACAATTCTGGATGGTTCTTAACATTTTCAATAAACTCCTCGACAATAATTCAAATATTTCAAACTTCAAATGAATAATTTATAGACTGTATCCACACAGTATATTTTTTCTTGCTTATTGTGGAGACTAATTCTCGAACGTCAAATGGTTTTTATTTACACTACACGTAAAAAAAATATTTTCTTTCGAGAATTTGACAATTTTGGGTGCGACCTGTAAATAGAACGCGGAATATACTACTTTTTTTTATAAATTATTTCATTTTTCCTCACTTCTTCTATTAGTTTTTCCTCATCCATATTTCAAATTTAAATTAAATAAATTTAATTTAAATGTCAGTTGACGCTGAAAAATTGAAAAATTATTACATATACCGTCGCGTTAACTTTGCTTTGCTTTGCGTTGCGTTGCGGCAATTACATTGTGAATCTAGGGTTAAATTTAAAATTGTCAAGTCACTGAATTGTCATTTCATTCATCATAAACATTAACATTCATGCTTTATTTTTTATTCGCTTCGCGGTTTGTGATGAAGTTGTGAATTTGTATTTTTATTTATTTCGTACAAATTAATGAAATTTTAATTTAATTATGTCCGAACCAAGTACTAAAGATACCGTTTTGAAAACAGCAATGGTTTATGTTTGCGGAGGTAAATTTTATATAACCCAACTAACTTCAATACTTAATTAGTATTTTTTGTATAGAATGCCATCATGAAAACGAAATGAGACCAAGAGATCCAATCCGTTGCCGAGAATGTGGTTATCGTATAATGTATAAAAAAAGAACTAAAAGATGTAAGATGAATAAGTGAATTGAATATAAATATTTCTATTAAATAAAAAAATGATATATTTGTATTCCAGTGGTAGTTTTCGATGCCCGTTGATGATTGCAGCCAAAAAAATTGAATTCTTATATTTAAAAAAAGACATTAATATAAAATTTATATATCAATAAGGAAATTGGATTTAAAATGAAAAAATAAATGAATTAACATGAAATAAAAAACAAAAGCAAAATTCTTCAATACACAATTTTATTGATCAAGTATTGTTATTTTTCTTAAAAATATTACTTAAAAAGTATATATTATCAATATTACTGAGAAATTAATGAACTTATTCAAAAAAATTTTGGGATTCTTATTCAGGAATTTTAAGTGAAGCAAATTATAAATTCAGGTACTTAAAACAATATAACAAAAAAATTCAACCTAACACAGGTTAAAGATCTATAAAAAGAAATTTTTAAGAATAATTTTGTGGCAAGTAATAATATTAAAACTATAATTATGTTGAGATCAATTTTTTTTTAAAGAAATTGTATTTTAATATTTTTTGTGTTTAGTTCTAATATGAATTTTTAAACTGTATGTTTTCATAAATTGTATGTTGCATTGGTGGCATTTCTTTGCTTTTTCAGAATGTTTCCACAAACGATGAAGATTTAATGAACCCAATGTATGATACGGAAATACTAACATATGACTTTTAATTGTTTTATTATTTGTACAAGTTATACAACTTCTTTTCCGGTCAACGACAAGTCTCTTTAAATATTTATCTCGTAAAATTGCTATAGAGACTTCAGGTCCATGATGATGTGACAGTACCTTTTTCGGTTGTGCTTGCTTACGATTTCTCTTTTCACATGTTACAGATGGTATTATGTCTTGTTTTTGTTGTACATATGTCATGATTTTTGGTTGTTTTTTATTTGATGTTACAATTAATGTAATATCATCTTTACTTTTTAAATATTCAATATAATTTTCTGTTTCAGTTTTATTTGCTGTTACTAACATATTTGATCCTAAATTCGTATGTAGTAATGGCGTTTCTGCATAATATTTATTTATAATATCCTTAATATAATTTTGAAATTGTTGATTTAATTTCGACATATTCTGACTATTTAAATTTGATAAAATTAAATTTGTATTTTCTTTATTAAAATCATTATTAATGCGATGTCCTTTATTATGATTTGTTGTGTCATGATTTGGTTGTTTTGTGAATTGATTCATCAGATATGCGGGAGGCGATTTATTTATTAGCTGCTGATCTATAAGAAAACTGGACATCGCTTTTCTAGGATCACTGAAATTATCATTTTGATTATAGTTATTGTATAATTTATTAATATTTTCAAAGTTTTTATAAATTGATGATTTTCGGTGATCGGACATATTGTTTTCTTGAGTATTTTGCTGGTGTGGTGATTGAGCAGCTGCTTCTTGAGAAGATTTTACAGTCGTTATATTTTGATTATTATTATTTATATTGTATGATACGACGCCTCCCGCATTATGAAAATCCTGAGCGACAGAAGCTGTATTACGACTAATTGCATCCATTTTAAGTAAACTGAAAAAAAAAAATTAGAAAATATCGTAACTTAAATAACATAATAAAAAAATAATAAGAAAAATTAAACAATATTTGAAAATAATGCAAATAACGTAAACGAAAAATCAATGTACCGCGCATAATCTTCTGGATCGCTTCCATCAGCTTCAAGATATTGAAATAGTCTTTCGGCTCCACGTTTTTGATTTGGATTATTAGACCCTCCACCACTACCGTTCGGTTCATTTAAATGAGCCGGCGGTATCAATGATCCACTTGCGCTTAGACGCCAGCCAACCATTGATGTTGGATTCACAATAATATCTTGCAGATTTCCATTATTATTGTTAGTAATATCGTTATTATTTGCATAAATTGTACTTGATAGTCCATTATTTGTAGTTTGAATACTTAAATTTTTAATATTAATTTAAACATTTTTTATACATAGAATAATTTATTTTTATTAATTGCTTTACCCAAATGAAGAAGTATTCGAAGTTTGAAAGTTGCTTATTTGATTGTTAGTACCTAAAGTATTTCCAATTGTTCTAAGTACATTTGAATTAGTATTTCTGGGAGGCCTATTATCATGCGGACTAATATTTTAGAAAAATGTTAATAGGACAAAGATATTAGATGGTGGTTAGTAGTTGATGTTATTAATTAAGATAATTTACGAGTACTTACTGCATATCATTCATATGTATTTGAAATTCTTCTTGATTATCTGCTAAGAAAGAGCATTTGTTGCATGCTTTCTTATTATGAACCTTCAGGACATGAGTTGCCAATCTTTCAGATCTTGCTGCTTTATAATCGCACAGCATACAAACAAATGGTTTTGTATGAGTATTTAAATGTCGTTTCAGGCCCCACTTATCAGCGCCAGACCATGGACAATAACAACATGTAAAACGTTTCTCCCTTTTAATTTTATTGGTTGCTGTTGTTGTTATTGATGGTTTTTCATCTGGTGTTATTTTTTCTTGTTTCAATTGAATAGGCAATTGTTGTTGTTGACTAATTGGTGAATTAACTTGAGCTGTTGCAACACTTTCTATAGTTTGCGCTATACTTAGACTAGTAGATTCTTGCTGTTGTAGTTGTATTGTTCTGTGGTTATTAGCTGTATTTAAAAAATTTTCAGCAATTTGTTGTTGATGTTGCAGCTGATTTGGACTGCTTTGCTGTTGATTGAATAATACTGGTGGCTTTTGATCGTTATTAACAGTACGTCGTGTTTTATTTATGTCATAAGTTAATTCACGATGCATTCTTAAGAAATGCTTTTTCACGTGATCAGCGCGATTAAATTGTTTCAGACAAGCATAACATTGAAAAGGCTTTTCATCTTTATGAATATTTTCATGACGAGTATATAAATCACGACGATCTGTTGAATACGGGCAATGCGTACATGTGTAACGTTTTTGTTGTGGTTGTTGATTGTTCTGATTAATGTTTGAATGTTGTGTATTATTTGATGAATTTTTATTTTTTCGAGAATTATTTAAACTTCTATAAATTTAAGTATTATTAAATATTCTTATGTACATATTCAAAAAGAATACTTACTTATTTGGTTTTGAAGTTGTACTGAAATTTGTCAATTTATTTTCTGCAGGCCATGGTAAAATTTCATCACTTGTATTATTCCATCTTTGTTGTTGTTCATTGCTACTAGCAGCATTTCCATTATTATTTTGATTTCCAATTGAATTATTAGCTGATGTTATTGTAGCATTTGAAGTGCTCGCTTTCGGTAAAATTGTGCTTGCTACCGCTGCAGTTTGAAAACCATTTTGCATTAATGCAGCTAAACCAAATGCTGTTGTTAAATGTTCATCAGTTTTAAAATTATTATTATTGTTATTTCCAGTAGTTGCTTGTGATGATTGTTCAGGATGTTGTTCATATTCAATTGTTGGTGCCAAGTGACGATCAGACATCTAACACATTTATTCATTTTGATAATATTAAATAATATATTTAAATTCATATTTTTTTACCAATGTTGTAAACGATCTTTCTTCGCCTTCTGGTGCTGTTGGTCCAGATGAAACAATATGCGCAACTGGTGTTCCTAATGTATGTAAACCGTTGCCTGTTTCTTCGCCATACAACTTGCGTGTAATTTCTTTGAACATATCTTCATAGGCAGCCTCTACATTAGTGGGCTGTGTGACTGGTATTAATGTTGCCATTTTTCCTCATTCAGATGGTTATGAATTAATAGAAATCTCTGAAAATTAATTTCATATAGCAATGTTTTCTTAAACTTAAAGGGAATTTTGTGGAGACTATATTCGAAGCGTTTTTTTTTTTTAGAAAAATATGGAAACAGGTTTGACTATCAATCAATTTACCATTAATAAAGTAATAACTATTTTTTTTAAATTTCTTGTACACCCACAAAGTTGCTCATCCACCCACTTTTTGGTTTTTATATGTTATTTTAGTGACGATATGATTAGAATAAATAATTTAAAAACATATTTTTTGCAGCTAGTTTAGTGGGTTACTAAAAATAAATTTTTGGTAAGCTTATTTTATAGTTATGAAGAATCAAGTGGGTCACCAAAGAGTATGATTCTACTAATATAGGATTTATTGTCTACTATACATTACAACCCTATTGTGAAGCTTTTTGAAAAAGGTAATATAATATACAATATTATTTTATTTTACCTGCAGTTTATTTTGCGTTAAAAAACCAGTTTTTATATGTTTAATATTTGTTGTAAATAATCAAGATTTAAAAAAAAATCACCCCCTTTTTATCCTACTCGTATATGTATATATTTTTATGTATGGTAGGAGTTTTTATTGCTTTCTACAACTTCTACAACTATACATACAATAAACACACACTATGACAAATTAAAGTGTATTTTTAGATAACATAACGTTTCTTCCACAAAGGGTGTTTTTTCCTTCCATTTGCAGGTATAATTTTAACTTACTCAAATCAGTTTAATTTTAATTAATTATAATTATAGATATTTTAATATAATTCTAATTAAAATAAACTGATAATTATATGTACAAATGAAACAGATCGTAGAACTTAAATATTATGTGTAGTGCGATCATAATTTTTTAAGTTGTACATACATATGTTTAATTCTGAATGTAGCAACAAATATCATTCATTTATTTTATACATATCCTGCAAATTAGTATTTGTGTATAATTTTTGTTGTTGAAAGGATAATAGAAAGAAAATAGTTAAATTTCAATTTTTACTATGGTACACAGTTAAACATGGGTTAAATTATCCGTTATTTATATTATTACTTAAGTTGGTGAACAAAAAATACCTTCTAGTAAATTTAAATAGTTTCACTAAAATTAATACAAATTATTAATATTAGATAAAGAAATGTGATCACGCACAATTAACTAAAAAAATTGTATTATATTTTCCAAAAAACTAACAGCACAAACTAAAATTAATCAAAAATATTTTTCCACGACAAAAATTCCTGTAGACTGAATTAATATGGCGGTAATAACAAACTGAACTGAACTGACTGATTGAGAGGAGAATAGTCCAAATCCAAAAACTCAAAAACGAAAAACCACCCGCCGCTGTCATAAAATACAAAAACATGGTACAATACAATGTACAAATAAATGCAGCCCACATCGACACCAACCCAACTTCAAAAAATGTTTTTTTTTTCGTTTTTTTTTATTTCAATTTTAACCAAAACAAGAACAACAACAATATTAGTCAGCTCTTATACTAGTAGCTAAGCTAGCATAGCAAGCAGCAAAAAGAAGAGACAATATAAAAAAAATGAATTAAAACTTAAAACTACAAAACTATATTGAAAGAAAATATAACGAAGAGAGTGTAAGGAAAGGAGGGAAAAAAGGAATAAAAATAGGGTGAAGTTTGAAGAGATTTTAGTGTATAAAAGGGCCTTGGAGAGGGACCAAAACAGACAGTAAGCAGGTCAGAAATATTTCGTACGTTGTTTTTGATGGATTTATTACCCACTATCGCCTCGCAATACCATACCACATGTACTAAACAACCTATGTATAGTGAGATGAAGGAAACCGGCAAAAAAAATAAAAATGACATAAAACCAACAAAAAGTATAATTTTGTATGGGTACATATATTGTACCATGTTTTGAATTTTATATGTATCATATCGCCTATCGGCATATTTTACCAGACAGCAATCAGTTAGTAGTAGTATAGTATGTAGACTCTAGTCGATTTCTAGTCGACCTCGAAATTTTGCACCCGCTCTGTGTTATGTATACATATTTTTCTGCGTTATGTTTTTCATTCCGCCCAACTATAACTTTTTGTTGTTTGTTATGTTAGTAATTCGTATCTTTTTAATTTTATTAGACATCGACTATTGACTTGATTACAAGTTACAAATACAAGATAATGTAATTCTGTACAAAATGATTTTTGTATCCTATCACTTCCACTGTTCCATTCTCACCAAATCTACACTTTAATTAGATAAATATGTATTTAAAATTTGTAAAAATATGTAATTAATTTTGGTCGCGTCGGAAGAAGAAAAAACCGGGAAAATTATTAATATAAAATAAATTGTTTAATTGATTTTTGTGTACAAATTACCGATTTTAAAATTATTTAAGTAACGTGATTAATTTATTATCTGGTCAGCAACTGAGTCGGAGATTTATCTTTATGATCCTTTGTTGGATGGTAAGAGTGGTAAGGTGTTATCGATTCTATTTCCAGCAAACTTGTTTGTTAGTTGAAGCTTTTTACAATAAAAATAACACATAATTTTAACATCTGCGGAATTGCATTATTCTAGGAGTTTTTTGTTATAAATATTATTGATTGGTTGGTTATTTATTATTTTCTAAATATTTTTTTAAATAACTAATTAATTAAACTTATTTTATAATGTTTTTATTATTATTAATGTTAAATTCAATTAAGATATTGTAAAAAATATATTTTTAATTTTGATTGATAGATGCGCCTAAATTTATACAAAATTATTTAATTACTAACTTTTTTAAGATTTTTAAAAAAAGTTTTAAAATTAATTAAAAACCTAAAACTTTAATTTAGAATTTATAATTATTTAATTTTTTTACAAAAATTCAGAAAGAAATAATTATATAGTATTATGTACTTACTTTAATAATTAATTTTTAATTTTAAAACTTGTATGTACATAGGAGGCGAATAAAAAAAATAAACAAGAAGTAATTCATTATAAGATGTTAAAGAAATTTTGAATGAGGATTGGGGAATATTATTGAATATTCATATTAATATTATTGAATATTCATATTAATATTGCAAATTACTGGTATATGTATACTTTAATTATTATAAATCGATATTTCGGAAATTGAGAAGAAAATCGATTAATTCAAATATACTTTTGTATTATTTTTATTCTCATTTTTATGTTACCAGTTTATGTAAATTATATAATTACATATTTAGTAAATTATTTATCATATTAAAATAAATTTCATAGTATTTATTACACCTACCAAATAGTATTGCATCTTATATATGGTATATTATATATATTTTTTTGGAAAATTTTGTCACAAATATATCGATTTATTTTATGTTTATGTTTAAATTTAAATGACTGTGATTACTAAAAAGTTTTCAAATTTCAGTACAGCACTATTAACTTTTTTAAGTTTTTTTTATTTCATATTTCATATTTTTCTTAGTTTGAAAAGAAATTTATATAATATAAAATTAAATTTTCATGGAAAAATATCGTGTTATTAGAAATGTTATTTCTAGTAGAACTGCGCAGGAAGTGTAAGAAAACCCTTGTGTAAAATATTATTGCAGAAGTGCGCATGAACTGTGAATTGTCAAAATTTTTATTGAATTCAATATTTTTTGAATAGTAAGTAGCATTTTCGATGTTTTACAACTATATTGATTGACTGACTAGACTATAGTTATATGTATATAGAAAACAACCAATTATTATATTCTTAAATTACATGTATTACATTTTATGATTATAAATTTTTAACTGCAACCGATCAGCCTTGGTATATGGATAAGTCTAAGATAAAGACTATTATAATTATAAGGTATTTATGTATCACTTAATTTGGATTTAAGATAGATATCAAATTGAACCAAGTATGGATCAACTGAAATTATTTATTTAAAATTTAAATTTTTAACCATAGATACAATGAAAATTTTAGGTATCGCGTATCGAGATAATAGTTCAAATACTAATTCTATTTCTTACCTACCTTACTAATTTCTTCTTACTAATTCCCTTACTAATTTCTTATTAATTCTAATTATTATAATTGTGCATTCGATTTATTTCACATCGAATATTCTATCATATACTATATGGAATATATTAATTTCATTATGAATTACTATACAAGCGTATTGCATTTCATATAAAAAAATAACGATTCCATGTCTTAATAATAAAAATAATGTATACATATTAAGAATTTTATTGTTGTGGCAATTAATTTTCGGAGCAGAAAAGTATCGAAACTTTTTTGTTTAATAATTCTGAGATAATAATCTAACTAAGATAATAACACTCTGCTTTCCAAATGTTTTAAAAATCGACCGGTTTGAATGTCGACTAATTAGTCCACACACGTTCCACAACGATATAAACTTTGCATATATTTAGGCGCAAAAGTAAGTTTCATGTTAAGTTTCACAATATTATCACTATTAAATGATTTAATAATTATTGTTTCCTACTTATTTAAAATCAAATCAGCCTTTTCTCTTTATTTGCTGAAGTATATTTAATATTTTTAAAATCACTGAAATTTACAACATCTTTTATATTCCACAAGCCTAAAAAATTAGCTTTATAATTTTTTTTATTAGAAACCTTTTTATAGATAAATTTAATCTTATCTTTTAAATTGATAAGAAAAATTATGGAATTTCGTAGTTTATATCACAATATTAATGAAGGTGCGGTCGAAGTTATTTAGTTTTATTAAGAATGTTAGCAGGTGCAAACATTTTTTTTTTGAAAAGTTAAGAATTAAATTTAAAATTTTAAAAGTGCCTAAAATATATATAAATAAAAATAAAATTCATTGGTTGGTAAAGTAGAGAAAATTTTATAAAAAAAATATTTAAAAATAATTAATAATTTTATAAAATTATAATATGTAACTAAAAAAAGTAATTAATTATAAGTGGTTAATAAGTTATTGTCAGTCTCACATGCCCAGAGATGACTCATTATGTGATGAGTTTACTTATAAATTAATATATAGGAAAATTCTGTAATTGTAACCTAGATATTAAAATTTTTAGCTACTATGTTACAATCTGGTATTTCGGGTCATCAATTATTTTTTTCCAACATCGTATACAAAAATAAAAATTAATCTGGAATAAACAATTTTTACTACTTGATAACTGAACAAATAAAATTATGGTTCAATTATTAATTAATTTTCTTTATACATATTTTATTAAATATCGATCAATCCTATACATTAAGTGAATCACCTAATTTTTAATCTTATCTTAGCTTTGCCTGTTTATTTATCTAATTCAAATACTATGATTATTTTTTGCTTTTTAACATACTCGTGGCTTCCATATTAGTATGGGTATACATTTCCAATAAAATTTCTACTAAACACTACAATTTGCTCACTATTTATAATTGTAAAATATAAAACTGACTACACCTATTTATGAAATAATTATTTTTTTCCTGATAACTGCTAAAAAGCTAATAATAAAAAAATATTATTAAATTTTATTTTAAGATTAAATATAAAAAACCGATAAATATTTTATCACCAAAGAAATCCATTGAAAAACAACAACATTTAAATGAATTGATCAATTTTTATTAATTTTTATTATATTATTCTGATTAAATATGTAATTTAATTTCCTGATAATGGTTTTTAAATATCGAATTATCAACGTTTTAATTTTTTTTTATATTTTCCAAACTCTCCAGGAAATGCGTATCATAATATATTTAACTATTCTTATACTGAAAGTTAATTGTCAGGAAAAAGAAAATGCTCAATTTAGGGTACCAAGGTCTTTGGAAGAATGTTACAGAGATCCTTTTTTGGTACAACGTGATAATCGTCTACCAATGACAATTGATACTTTGATCAATTTAATTGAAAAAATTGAAAATTCACCAGGATTTAATCAAGATATAAGACAATTAGCTGTTAGCTTAGTACATCGATTCCGTCTTGATGGAATATCTAGAGCTCCAGGTATAAATTTAAAATTTAACTTACATTTATATTAATTGAACTTTTTTTTACAAATTTATAGGTATAGAAACAAGTAATTTAGTTTTACCATTCAGTCCAGCTGGTTTTCAATTTTCAAAACATCGTATACTTTTGACTAGATTGATACCAGGTGATGCTCGTACTTTTCCAAATGAAACTCTAACATCTTTAGACCGTTGTTCACTACATACAATGGTATCGAGTACATTTGATTTAAGAGTACGAGGAGACGAAGCTCAACGTTGCAATCAATTATCACAATACAGAGCTGAAAGGTTACCGAGATCAGTTCCTGGAAATACAAATAAAGATAAGAGTAATTTTATTGGAGATGTTGAAATTTTAGAAAAGATGAAAGGTAAGAGGTCGAGTGGGAAACTAAAACGTGTTAAAAAATTGAAAGAAGATACAGTCTATGATGATGATGATTCGGAAGAATATGATGATACACCACATTTAAATACCGATTCTTTATTTGATGTTGCTAGTGATGCCATTAGCCAATGTCCAATAGAAATGGGTGTTGTATGGACAAAATGGGGTGCTGTAGCAGCTGGACCTTTAATCACTGGAATTGCGGCGGGTCTTCAACCACAAAAAGTCCAATTAAAAACTTTATTATCTTTATCATCACGGCGTGGTGCGGTTCGTAGTGGCCAACAGGTTGATATGAATGTTGACAACAAGTGGGCAGCTACTTTAGCTGGTGATTTAGCTGAAGTTGCTCTTCTACAAGTGCCAGCATATAAATCAAATATTGATGTTGGTGCATCAGGTGCATGGAACTCAACAGTTAATCAAAAATGGTATTTCCTCTCACAGCGAGAAAAACTTGAAATGACTGAAGCTGAAATTCGGGGTGGTTTAGATGGTTTAATTATTGCAACGAAAATTAGTGAATGGCGAGGCAAAGCACCCAATTTGAAATTAAGTCAATTGTTGTCTATGTACTATTCGCATCAAGGTGTTTTGGACAGTGGTCTTCGTGCCTGCGATCGTAAGAAAAATTTTATTGAATTTGCACCTTTAAATGAAATGAAAAGTCAGACATTTGCTTTTGCCAATGTTCTTGATCGAGAAATGCAATTACGAGTAACATTAACTCCAGATGCAATTAAAGATTTCTCTGAACAAGCAGCTGAAAAATTATCAACTTTTGTTCGTAAGTTGAAGTTTTTTGAATAAATTAAAATTAAAAAAAAAAATTTTTAGCTTCAATGAGCGACTTGTCGTGTGAATCAACATTGCCAACACCTAATGATCCAATCGAGATAAGCACTGCTACTGATCTTTATGTATTTTTAGATACTACATGGCCATATGAAGTCATATTTGATGTTTTAGCGTAAGTTGAAATATTGTTATAATGGTCACAAAAAAAGTTTATTTTTTTCCTTAGATACGTTTTCAAACAAATCAACATTAATCAATATGCTACAAGTGTAACTCTAATGAATGCTATGGATGGTAAAGTAATTATCAATACAACTCATAATAATCTGGATATTCTTGGAGGATGGAATTTAACTAGTCATCAAAACCGTATATAATTTTGAATTAACAAAATTCCTCTATTTTAATTACCTTTAATTGTACCCAATTCTAGATCCAACTGGTCTAAATTTACCAAATATCCTTCGACAACTTCATAATATTTCTAGTAATATAATGCTTGGTGAAAAGAGAAATTCTTCAGTTGGTGGACTATCCTTTATTTCTCTAATTGTTCCATATACAGCAACTGTAAATGAGGGTGACACAAATTTTGCTATACAAAGGATTCAAAGGTTACGTGAAGACGTTCCCGATTTGAAAATATTATTTTTAGCTAGTGGATCGGTTAATAGATTTTCTAAATTTGTTGAAGAAGAAAAGCGGGATTTGTTTACAGCTCGACAAGGCGATAATGTTGCACAAGTATCTGAACCAGTTGTAAAAAGGATAAAAGAATGTAAGTTATTATTTTTTTTTATGTTAAGTTAAATGTGAAAATTGACTAATTAAAATTTTCAGTACCACGACGAATAATAAATCATCGTTGTGGACCAGATTGGAATGCTAATGAATGGGGTCAAAGTCAAATGAATCAATATGTTAAACCAGGATCAGTAAATTTTTATCGTTTAGCACCAAATTATTTTTTCGGTGAAGGAGATAACCGTAAATTGAAGTTCCAAGGTCAAGGATCGAGCACATCAATTACGGTTTGTTCATCAAGATCTTCCCAATTACCAAGAGCGAATATGACAAATAAACCAAGTGATTTGAATTGCCGTCAAATAGTTAGTAATTCATTTGATGTTAGCTTATCAAAACCATGTGATGGTCATTATACAATTCACTCATGTCCACCATACTATTTTTCGGTTGAAGCCGCCACACAAATATCAGGAAATGGACAATATAATTGTATGGAAGATGAATGCGAATATCCAAATCAAATTAAATATATTGTTCAAACAGATACTTTGGGTTGTTACAGTAGTGTTTCAAGAAATCTTTCAAGTATTTTCGGTTTAGCTCTATCACTGTATGCACTTTTTATACTAGCCTCGTAGGGATAACAGAAATAATTGAAAAATACTCAATTAAAATATTAAAAATTGAGTTTCTGTCTATGCATTAAATTTTAAAGAAAATTCATAATTAGTGTTGTAAGTTTTTACCAGAGTTTTATTTAAATAAAAAATATATGCGAAAAATGAATAAAATATTTAATTTTATTATAAATTTAAAATTATGTATGCATAATCGTTGCCACTGTGTTACTCCATGAGATTAATGATTTGTCGACTGTTATCAGTTTATTCAGTACACACATTTTCATATACTATTAAAATAAATCCAAATGATTTTTTTATTTTGAAAAAGGTAAGGGGAATATAAATAAAATTCTAATTTTTAATAGTATATACGTATATAAAGGAGTCATGAGTGCTTTTTTACGTATTTAAAAAAGGTATAAGTATACAAGTAGCTTCTTTCTCTAACAAAAATGAAGAGTTATTTGCAAAGATGCAATCCAGTTAAACTCAAGTCATCGTAACTAAAACAAATTACCTCTTTAAATTCCTTCTCTGTTACTTCTCATAACGAAAATATCTATTTAGAAGATTTTCGAAAAATTAATAGATTTACATAAACTTTTGAACAGTTTACACAATATAACTAATGGTTTTTTATGGCGATGTTTAATAAAATGTAGAAAGTAAATGGGAATATGAATATTTATTTACATCAATTTTGAATTTTAACTATAGTATCACAATACTAAAACACACAAATCTCGCACTGCGAATAAAACGATTTTACAAAAAATGTTGCCATGGGATGTGACAATATATCCTAACACATATTATTCTGAAACATTTTTTGTGTATCAGTTAGTTGTTGAGGAAAAAACATTCCTCAATAATTTTGTCTTTGTTTCTTATATATTTATTCTTTACCACTAAAAATATTTTTTATATATATTTTAGAGCATTTTTTACATTTGATATAAATAACAAGAAGAAATGTTGCATACTTTTTTCCTCAACAACTACCAGATACACAAAAAATGTTGCAGAATAAAGTTCAACATGTTACTTGTCGCACATAACCTGACAAAAAATTTTGTGATATCGTTTTGTTCGCAGTAAGTGCTACATCTCCATCTTTATATTTTAGTATCTGAGCTACATACTATACAATTTATGTTTTTACTTAATATAAAATTTATCCAGGTTTCATTTTTATTTAATATATTTGTTTAAATCTGAAATTAAAATTTATAGTTTTAATAATTAATAATACTTTTTTCTTAACACATTCTTGCACCATAAATTATACTTTTAATAATTAATAATACTTTTTTCTTAACACATTCTTGCACTATAAATAAACCTTAGAAGTTAGAACCTAGGTGAATGCTTGCATATTTTACTATATTTGTCAGATGATAATTCATACTCATTGATTAATTCACACTTTTAATAAAAAATTAAAAGGGCAGGGCAAGTAGACTTAATAAATTTATATTAAAAATTATTATTTTTTATTTTTTATTTATTTATTGCAAGTCTTAACTGTTTGCTACTAAATATATTTAAGAGATCTGAAACTAACCAGAGTACATGGACTCTGATATTACCTATATTATAGAAAACGACATACACAACTCTGATATTTTATTATATATTATGAAAACGACATTATGTATTATAAAATAAAATGAATGAATTAATTGATTTTTATTTAGTATACATATAAGTATAAAATTATAGAATAAAAAACGAAATTTTAATACTAAATTTATATTAAATAATAGTTTACTTATATCTTTCTATAAATTTCCTCTTTCACATGTCCAGAAGATGAAATAAATGAATTACTAATGGAGAAGTAAAAAAACTAATAAAAAGTATTTATATAATGGTTTTTATATAAAACAAAAGTTTCTTGTATATTTGTTGAAAGGAGATTTGAAATATTGGTATAAGTTCAGTGGTCTCAGTAAATTTTATCTTAGTTTTCTAATCTAAATCATAATCTATAATATAATATATTTTTTAATATAAATAATAAAAAAATCAGGCAAATTAACTTCCACATATTATTTTACGTATATTGTAATAAATTTGTTCGCACGCTGCGTATGCTAATGTCCTCTACTTCTACTCTACATAGTCAAATGTTTCACGCATTTCCTGTTCACGAATATGTTTTTTGTGGTAAGAATTAAGGTACCGAAAAATATAATTTAGTTATTGCTTAGCCATAATGACAATTATAGTTTCGAAATTGTCTTCATTTTTAATACGAAGGGGTCGAATATTATTGTAACATATTTGTATTGTCTACTTCTAGTATAGAATTTTAATATTATTATGGTTAAAAATGTAATTTTATAATTTAAATTTTTATTTTTAGAATGCGTTGTTCTGTGAATTCAGAGTGCCGTAACCTATACTTATAGTATTAGTTATACTGAATACTATAATGAAATATTTTCTTTATTGAACATATTTTAAATAATTTCTGGCTGGACCAATATTATTGTATTTCAAAATTTCAAAAATTCCTCAATATATTATATTTTTAGTATATATGTATATAGTATAAAGATATCCTTAATTATAAATTAGTATACGGTGATAGAAAAATACGATTTATAGATTTTCTTGTGTCGAAAGGTGGTCAAGATGAATAAATTTCCTTGTGAATTTGAAAGAAAATTGAAAATTGTATTTATTGTTGGTACAAAAGTAAAAATTAAAATTCAAAAGTCCTTTAAAAGAGAAAAAGGGAATCATAACAATATTTTAGTCCTTCAGATGATTACGTAAACAATAAATACTACATCGTAATAATACGAATGGTCAGTTTGTATATTATTGTATATACATATCTATACATATTTGAAATAAAGTATATATGTGGTTTTTTGTGTAAATGTTATATTGAAATTTCACTTAAATTAAGAGTTCCTTTAAATAAATGTCTTCAAATTTATCATTTTTGAAGTAATGAATGTTGTTTTTCAAAAAAAAAGTAAAAAGGAATACTATTTATAAAAGACAATTTCATAAATTATTATAAAGTCCTTTTGGCCAAATAAATATACATATAAATAATTTTAGTTTATATTTTGTATAATTTTTTATATGCTCTAAAGTTGATTATTATTCAAAAAATGTTTGTTAAACTAAATTAAACTATTAAACAAAATTAATTTTAGTTTGATATTTGATTTAATTTTTAATTAATATTAATTTGATATAAACTTTGATTACACTGTAATTGTAGATCTATACTGTTCTTCCTAAATTACTAAAGCAAGAGGGTTTGTAGTTGCAAATTTTACAATTAATCAATCTTTAAAAAATTGCATTGAAAAACCACAACTTTTTCCTTTATTCTTCTCTTTTATGTTTACCAGGATAATTTTTAATTACTTTTTATAACATATTTAAATTAATTTCAATCCTCATATCCTTTTATTGAAAATGAAGAAAATTCTAAGAAAATTCAAAACACATAAAATATTGATGCGTACGTTCAAATTATTAAATAAAAAGAAGGATAAATGAAATCAGTAAAATGTAAATGGCTTCTTTAATGTATGAAACACACACTAATAAATTTACGGACCGAAAATTATAAAACAAGGTCCAAACCAAAAAGGGGGAGTAAAAATCGCGACTAACTATACATGATACATCTTAATATATTAGTTATCTCTATGGTATAGATTCGTAAATAAAAAGTCCTGATTTCGACAGTGGGCGTAAAAATTTAGAAACTTTAGTGTTTTGTGTTTTCTGTTTTTTTCCTAATGTACGTTAGTTTGCGTGCGTATATACAGGGCATATTTATTTTTATTTCTAACCCTTTTTTATGCCATATACATATATATATATATATATATATATATATATATAATATGTGGATGTAAAGATCACACGCATTTTTCCCCCGAAAAAGGATGAAAATGCGGGATTTATTTGTATATATATTAGTGTTTATGCGTGTAGGAAATTGATGGTGGTGTAGATGTAATTGAGAAAGGGTTGAAGTGGATATCGAAGGACAAATAAATGAAAAGGAACGATATTAGCTTATCCTGCGTATGTACGCAAAATTTTTATATATTTTTTTATAAAAGTAATATAGTTCTGTTCAAGGCATCAACGTTACAAAAAATGTTTTTCATATTTGAAGGAATTTATAAAAATGTATGTATAAAAAACATATATCTATAAATATAATGTATGTATAAAGTCCTCGTCGATTTCACCCACCAATGGAGTTATATAAGAAAAGCTAACACTACTCTACTTTATATAAGAACATCAAAATATTATTTGATTTAATTGTAATTAACCCTATTCCTTAGCAATCTAAAGAAATCTATTAAAAATATTCATTAAGCTTGTCAAGAATTTATTTATTTTGTTTGTATTAGTGTCTTTTTTTTATGGTGTCTTAAATTTTTTTTTATTATTGTTTCCAAAAAATTGAACCTGGCTGAAAGAGTCAAATTTTAGATATTTATTGTTATTTTCTAAAACTCGTGCATTAAGCGGGCCCAGGACAGTAAAAAATATAAAACAAATATGCGTTAACAAATGAATAAACATAAAATATAATTTAAAAATGGTTGAAAAATGTGAAACAAGACAACAAATTTGATATTGCATATTTATGCACCCTTTCAAGTCATTTTATTTAACTCAAATTCCGCAAAAAAAAATGTATATAGATCTGGAAATGGCGATTTCCACCCTATGCGTTTCATATACATTTTATGTATGATGCTGCATGCTGAATACAGTACTTCATTCGTGCGGTGATTTCTTTCTTTTTTTGTGTCAGTGCGTAGCACAGTAACGCCCGCAGTAATGGCATAAAACAAACTAAAATCTCGTTGTTTTTAAATTTTTAAAGTATATAAAAAGTATTAAACATAAAAAACTATTATGTATTAATTTCCACATTATATAACGAATGTGTATCTTTACATGAGCATGTATAAAAATCATAAATTTTTTATTTATTGATACACACATCAGGGGATGGTTTTCTCTTTTCTGTATATTTTATAGGGTTGAAAAAAATCAGTTGCGATTTTTTTTCCAAATGGCGTTTTTTGATTTTATGGAGTATGGAATAAAATTTTCAAGAAGTTTATAATTAAATTTAGTCATACTGATAATGTGATAATAATATAAAATGTGAAGCACATTTATATTCATATTATTAAAATATTAATATATGTAACCGTATCCCCAGCCCAGCTTTTGAGAAATTTACAATATAGGTATAGCATTTTAATGTCCTAAATTGTTAATAAATCATAAATTTTTTGTTTCGAAAATGATGAATCTTAGTTGGAAAAGATTGAATTTTTTTAGATATTTGCTTGTCACAAGCAAATTCTTTCTGAACGGCGTAAAGGTACATATATTGGGAACTTATACTTGCAAAAAAAATCATATTATCGTAGTAATTACATAATATATGTACTTAGAATATTTGTAAAACTTTTTCTCTAAGTTAACCTACTGCACATCCAAATAAACATTTTTTTATATGTATATATATGATAAATGATTTCGCCCCTTAAATCTATTTGTTATAACATCATTTTTCTAAATCAAATATTTTTTATAATTTATTATCACAAATAATCCCATAAGTAAGACATCTAAAATTTTCTATTTGTTATTGAATATATTTTAATTATCACTCATCTCGTGCCGGAAATTATAATTTAATGAAAATTTATCAGACAAAAATGACGGTAATAAGTTGAGCTATATAAAAATTAAGGTAATTTTTTTACTTAAAAGTCTACCGAATAAATATATTTTATGTTAAACATAACTATACTTTATTTCAAATTTTCAATCTAACAAAATTTCTTTTTCCATTTTCATTTTCATTAATCTACTTTTATATACCTCTTGGTTTTCGTGTGTCTTTCGAATGATGATTTTCGTACATAATTTCCTATTTGTATACCTTTGGGATTGGGAAAAAGAAGGAAAAGGAAATGTGTTTCTATGGGAAAAGCTATTTCATTACTATGGAATCGAGCATAGAAGACAATGTTTAACCATAACCGGTGAAATTGAAGTTTAATTGCTTTTCCACATGAAGTCAACTTGCAAAGTCATGTAGAGGAGACATTTTGATTATAAGCGATTAGCGCTAACAAAACAAAAACGAGTGTATACCTTTTTAAGGTGGGAAATTATCATATGAAGTGACTGGCAGTAAATTGTTTTTCTTAAATAGAATTGACGAACAAAAAATATTTCATGATCCATCAGATAATTCAAACATAACATACCAAAAATAAAGTTTTTCATTCAAAAATTCGCAAATTGCCACATTACTATTAATTTTCGTCTGATATAAACTTTTCCATACTCAAAGATTATCCCAGAAATATATTTTTTACCTGATGGTTTATTCGAATGTAAACTTTTAATTTAAATTTGTTTTTTAAGGATTTTATAATCTATCTCTTTGTTTTGTACTGTCTTAAGATTTGTTTTTTGGTATTAGTGTAAAATAATAGACTACAAAATTTCGAATACATTTTGTTATACACAGTTTTATGATTAGTTTAGATACCTAATAATTGCGCCCAACAACAAGATACTAATTTTGTGGAACTAAAAACAATATTATTCTTTGCTCCTTTAAACAAAATGTTTAAAAGAGCAATGAATAGTTTAAACTTAAAGGCTGCTGGCTATTAAATAGGATATTACTTAAGATTTATGGAGTAAATAACAGAAATCGATTATTTTACTATTCGGTATTATATTAATATTTCAACTGCTTTCAATAATTCAAAATTATATATTAATTCTTGAAAACGGATAAAAATTACCACATTTCAGACATTTTTGTAATTTTTGTTTTAAAAAAAACAAAGTTGTATAATTTTATTAAAAAATTCCTTTCAAATCTATTTATACCTATAACAAATTCTTCTAAATAAGTATTATCGAAATAATTCAACAACAAAAACCATAAAGAAAACTGATATTAAGTGTTGTTTATTTCTTATGTAATATTATGCATATATATAGATAGAGAATACGAGAATAACATGTATATTACATGTCGTGTTGTAAGTAAATAATTTTGCTATGTCATCTAGTTATTTTCTTATGAAATCCACGAAACATTATAGAAATCTGAATAATATAATATACATATTAAAATCTTTTCCCCTCATTTACATGAGTCTGTCATAAATTTTATTTGACCGCAACTTATAATAAACTTATATTCCTACTGTATATGAGTATATGGTTCAAGTCGTGTGTGCTAAATCAAAAACAAAAATATTTTTCTTATATCTTCATCCGTAAGGAATGCTGACACACAATCTTAAATTTTACACATAAAACAAATATATATTTAAAATCTTAACAAATTTATTATACCTACACATATTCTAAATTTACCCATAACTACGTATTGAAGAAGTAAAAAGAAATCAAGGATTTTATTTGTAGACAAGAAGGCGGCCAACATTGATATCCTTTAGAAAATTTTAAATTATTTCAATTTCGTTTGTTTTTGTGCGGAAATGAATTCCGATTTAAAGTCTACCACATGACATAATTGCTTATTTAGCTGTATATGGTTTTGACGTAATTTTTTTAATTGACTTATTTTCGAGACGTTTTTATTAATTTTTTTTATACATACATATCTTTAATGTTATTTATTCTTAAAATTTCCTATAAAAAGGACGAACTTTTTAATTTAAAAGGCTAATAATGATAATTTAAATTGTATGAAAAATAAATAAAAAATTGTTTCCATATTAACAGAAAAAATCATGTAAACATATTAAGTAATTAATTGTTAGATAGCGTGGCACTAAACTTAATTTCACATAATAATCGAGTATATTATTTGAAGGACATACAATTTGATCTTTTTTTATTGATATACTATATCGTTTTAATTAAATAATTATTAGTAAAAATATTTGATCAATTATCGTCTATAATATATGTTAAAACCCTTCAGGCCTTCAAGACAATTTTATTTATATTTGATCCTTTATTTTTACTTTAGGCAATTATAATTTTCAATTATTAATTTTATGTTTTATTGTTATTTGTAATTATATTATTGATGGTGTTAGGTCCGATATTTGCGTATTAAAATATATAAGAAAAAAAGAAGGAAGAAACACGCATAACTAAAAAGGGTAATTTTCAATCCATAAGAATTTTGTAGGACATTGGTCAATGTAATAATTTTCATGTTTGCGATATTATATAAATATAACCAAATTGTACCCAGAGTGTTGTTTATGGTCGTTGTTGTTATTGTTACCCTTTTTTATTATCGTCCTTTTCGTATTTTTGATATATGTTTTGCATGTCGAATTTATCCTTTCGATTTTTTTTAGGACATTAATTATAAAATATTTTATTTGTAAATTATTTATAAGGACACTTACAAAACAAATACCTAAATTTAAGAATGAAATTGTTTTTTTTTTATTAATTTTTGTTTGTCATATTATATACAAATACATTAAAAGTAGATAATTTAATTAGTTTTTTATAATATAGTAATACTAAGGATTGAAAGATATTTTTTTGTGTTGAAAAATTATATAGATTTGATAAAGGGTTCATTAAAGACAACAAACGATAGTTGGAATATAATCCATAGGCAATTTTTGTTTCATTTATGAAGACTGAATTAAAGTCCCGGTTTTCCTTACATATCTAGGAATTTATAATTTTGGGATTCCTCAAACCTTGAGCACACAATTAAATTGATGATTTATATTAGTAATTTTATACCTTTCTTTAATATATCGAATAGTTTCGATACTTGGAAAAATTATATTTATACCAATTCTTGTTCTTATATTTCAATACCTCGTGATTGTTTTATAAATATTACAATAATTTATGTATATTCCTAATATTTTTTAGGAATTTATGATTAATAATTTTGTTATTCCATAAATATTTTCGAAATGCAGAAACCAAAAATTAAGCAAATATGAATTTTCACGTACCAAACAAAATCTTAAATCAGTTGTGTGATTTACATAAGTTGTGTCTTTTTCAAAATAATTTCTTTAAATAAATTCAAATTGAATTTATGTTACAATGTTTTATTTTTTCAATATTGCAAACCGATTAACCAAAAATATAAAAACAAAAAATCAACATAAAAAATAATAATCTCAAGTTTGCTTTATTGTCATCATAAAAAGTCTTAAGCCAATTTATTTGCTATACGTGATAATATTCCGAAAACATAAAAATATCGTTTTTTTTTCACTTTTTTCTCTATCAAATTTTGGTAAATTATTAAAATCTGGAAAAGCACGCATGAAATCATTCCACAACTCCTTTAGAAAATATTTTTGCTGTTCATATTATTGTTTTGTATTTTTTTTTAATTTCTACATATTACAATTCCTTATATCCTCCGTAAACACTTAAGTTCTTTAACAGATTAAATAAAAAAAATATTGTGTATATGTGTAAAATGTCTGTTAAAGTTTTACTGCCTGCCAGCAACATCTTTTACACTCCCATCCAATTTAATATAACTTTAAAATTCTTAAAAAAAACCATATCCTTACGATTTAAAAAAAACTTTTTTTTTCATTGCATATTAGTCGTAGTCGTCGTCGTCGTCGACGTCCTTGTTGAGTGAAAAAATATTTTAGGTTACATACATATATCATGAGTGGGTGTGTAAATGATGAGCAAAGTTTTTTGATGTAAATTTTTGGTAAACGTTTTAAAAATAGAAAACATATATGGGAATAAAAAGGATTCAATTGAAAAAGTTTATACGAAAATTTTAACCCATTTTTTTGTTGATTACTTTATAAGATAAACGATAAAGTACTTTTTTTATAATATAAAGTTTAATATAGGATCACATAATTATGATGAAGAAATATCATTAAAAAGAAAGAAGTAGGTTTCGAAGAAAAGTTTATTAATTAAATGATTTTTTTAAGGATAAATATATTTCCATTTAGATAAAAATGTAAATAAATATTTAAGAATTTATTTTATTTTAAATTCAAAATTTCAATCATTATGTAATGCAGTAAAAACCATTTTTTATATTTTTTGTTTTTGTATTTTTTGTATTTTATATTGCATTAACAACACACATGGCTGCATAAATTTTGATTACTCGCACATATCCTGATTCTGTTTTTTGTATAGCCTTATTTGCATAACAGAAAAAAAGGAATTATAGATTGTACACAGGCTTTAAGTGAGGAACAGGAAAAAATATTATATATTGTTTAATGGTGACGTGGAAAGCATCACTTTCTCAATGAACCGGAACACCCCACCACAAAAAGATCACAAAAGTATGAAAGAGGATATTATTTAATATTAAAAATTTAAGTTCAGTGTATTAGAAAAAAAATCTACATAGATAGACTCGGCGCAAAAAAACGATCAGAGCGTTGCATTAAATTGCTTATAGATTTATCTATATTTTATTTAAATTAAGCGAAACCTTCTTTTTTCCAAAGCAAATATTGATGATAAATATTATATTATTTTGCTAATATAAATGAGATCATTTCAAAAATTTAAAATAGTCTTATTAGACTCTATATTTTGCTAAGTCAATAATGTAAATTTTATATTTGGCCAGGATTCTTGAATTCGCATGAAGTGTCAATGTATTTTAGTAACATCAACGATGTCTAAATTTCAATTAGACAATCTACAGGCAATAAAAATCAGTTTAACTCTCTCCGGCCAAGAACCACAATCTACATTGCAAAAATTTCTAAGCTTTACAAATGAATTCTAAATTTAAACGAAATTATTTTAGTAAGTTCGTATATTGTTGAAATTTTTTTCAGACAATTAGCCAGCATCATCTCATTCAAATTGCAATTTTTTTATCCAATTCAATATCATCTGTTCTTATAGTCTATTTGATCCATGTGAATATTGCCTATCAATAGTTTGTTAGAGATTATAGTTGTCGCAGCTTACTTTTTTTTTGTCACAACATGCCAAATTTTATTATTAAATATTTCCATAAATGATATTAAAGAATATTTTTTAATAAATTATTCAAAAAAAATCATATATGTACATATATAATATGTTAATATGTAATATAAAAAAATCTAACAACAAATAATTTCTTAATGGCATATGTAAATTTAATGTACATATTATAATTATTTTTCATTGTTTATTGTGAAAAAGGGGTCTATTTTTTTCAAATCTCTTTTACCTTTGTACATGCAGCATCCCTTTAAGTACATATAAAACGTATATCCCGTGTGTTAGAGAAAGGAATCTTTAACATATTCAAAAAAATGAGTCCCTTTTTCAATATACTAAAATAACATTATAAAACTTTTGAATTAGAATACATGAATTAGAGAAATAGTAGAAGTAGAATTTATAATAAAAAATTTCAGCTGGTTCAATGCAGCTGGTTTTTAACTTTGGCTACGAAATGTAAACTTCAAATTAATATGAGACAGTGAAAGGAAATTAGTTTGATTACAATATTAAAGGGATATTTTTGACATTACAGAAAAAATTGTGTATTTCAATTAACAATCAACATTCCAATTTTTACTCGTTGTTACTATCACTTTGACCTCTAATAAATTTTTAAGTAAATTTTATGTTTAAATTAATATAAAAAATTTATTTCCCTTTTTTTTCTGTGATGATGAATATCGATTTCATTACATATAAGGAAAAATTCTAGTGAATTTTGTTATTAAAAAAGTAGAGAAGTTTTTTTTAAAGTTTACCAAAAGTCAAAAAACTCACTTCTTGTTTGTTTTCATTTACAGAATTTTTTTACCCTAATCAAAAATAGGGAAAATTAATATAGTGGCGTTTGCTTCTTATATGTTTTATGAACTTGTCTCTGCTGAATAGTGAAAACTTTTTCGTTTTCTTCGGTTTGTTTTGATGACTTGGAGTATTATCACTGCACATGCAAATAAAATTATCATATGAAAATAAATTACATTTCCAATTTCTTAACCAAATTTCAAAAAAAAAAATTTACGTACATACATACATATATATGTTTATAGTTTGAAAATAAACTGATTCATCTGTGAATCTTGATGGTGACTTTCAAATAGTTTCCAAAATTGTATGATATTCAGTAACATTCATTGTCATTCAGTTAATTGTCTGACTGAAACTGACTACTACAAAAAAGTATGCTTAAATTCGGATTTTCATCTTTTCGATATTCAATTTGTTGTAGAAAAACTAAATTTCGAATTGTTTTCCTTTATTTATTGAATTGGAATCTAAAAGAATTCATATAGAAAATGTTTTGGGCTATTAAATACTACAAGTTAGTGTAGCAAAAACTTCAAAAAAGTTTTCTGGTTTTTCTATGTTTTTTTCATAATTCATTTTGTAATCTGAAATTAAAATCATTTTTTTATTTGTATATTAAATACTCACCCTCAATTTTATAATTTGTGACCCCATTTGTCATGTATGCTTAACATGTTAATAAGGATCGGGTTTTGTTAGAGTATTTGAAATTAAAAAAAAACAGCCAACTAATACGATCGTGCATAATTGCATATTCAAATTAAATTATAAATAACAAAATATACATAAATAAAAAATCTAAAAAAAAAATGAAATAAAAAATCAAACATGAATATACATAAAAAATTAAAAACTTCTTCCCCATCAACCATCACCCAACAAATAATGATTATACTAACAACGATTATATTTCAGCGGAAGGACATATTTTTTCATATTTATATATTTATTTGTATTGAACTGAAAGCATGTTAGCGCTTCGATTTGAACCTATTAATATAAGTAAATATATACGATTAAAAAAATAATTTGATTTTGAAAATTGACTTGAAAATAAAATTTCGACCGACATATTAATTGCGATACTTATAGTTTATTCTTCGTATTCAATCGAAAGAATCGCCATTATTCACTATTCTAGAAAGGATTAGATGTATGGATTTTAAATATGTCTTTAAATATTGTCAGAAATTAAACTGGTTTTGCCTTTCATTTCCTCTATAAAAGACGAATTGGTAAATAATACTTAATCTTGTAAATACTTATGAAAAAGAAGATTTTCAATTCGGAACGAGTTTGTCTATACTTAATTTAATGAATTAATAATATATAGAAATATATCCTGTAATAAGTACTTTGAACAAATATCATTTTTTTCATTTACAATATAAATAAATAAAAAAATCAAATGTCAACAAATCCCTTAAGATCCTCCAATAAATAAAATCTTTTGCATATTTAATAGACTTTATTTTTAGGAAAAAAATTTATGTCCCTAATTATTGAATAAAAAAAATTATACAATTTTTCTAAAAAAAATATATTTTAAGGAAATTTTATATATATGTATGTGTGTGTATATATATGGAAATGTTAACAAACTAAATAAATAAATTAAAAATATCATTTGTTATTAGACAAAAGAGGTGGGTTAGAAATATAAAGAACAAGGTTTCTTAATTTTTGTGATTTGCACAGCCAGACACTCCCAGCTCCCATATACAACAGTAAAAAAATAATTCCAAAAATAAATATATATTCACAAGTGTTTCTCTAAAAAATTTAGAGTTGGAGAAAAAAGTATTTATTTTTTTTTTACCTTTAAATTTATGATATATCGAATTCTCATTCTTTTTACCTATTTAATAATTTTTGTTTACAAATTAAAAATTAAAAATCTAATACATATAAGCCCATAGTGAAAAAATTCGTCAGAGCTAATTATTAAACATAGTCACAAGTACATGTGATTCCATCAAATAATCCTTCAAAAAAAAATTGCTTTAATTTACACATAGACGTGAAAATAATAAAAATTATTGGAATATTCCATTGACTTGAAGTAGCTACACTAAACTCTATATGATTATGATATATGCTTTATAGAAGAGTCTTGAAATTATAGTCGAACGCATTCATTATACAACAAAATTTCCATTCATATATCAATATTTAATATTTGTTGGCAGTAATTCCCATTCCAATATGAAATAATGGCATCTCATAAAGAGATTTGTCGTTTTTTCGTATTTTTGTTTTGTACTTTCCTCCATATACGTATAAGGATACCCTTTTGCACACACATGAAGATTAAAGACTTTTTTGTAAATTTTTTTTTGAAGCCTCCAGGTTTGCATGCATGCCTCATCACATGCTATGAAAGATATACAAGATACGTGTGGTATAACTCCATTCATATTTATGTTTGTATATGCCCCCTCCCTTAAAAAAGAACAAGTATAAACATTCATTATATTTCAGATTTGTTAGAATTTCTATATGTTTTCCAGTCTCATGTACTTACTATTCGTCTTTATTTCTTTATTTTGAATCTGAAATTACAACGACGAAAGAAAAAACCCCAAAATAAAAAAGGTAATCACTAAATCATAAGGGGTGAAAGTACGTAGGCATACGTATTATATGTGTTTTTATTTTTTGTAAATATCCTTTTTCTTTTAAATTCTTTTTTTATATACATATTTTTATTTTAAGAAAAATTGTGGTTTTTTTACGGATTCGAAATATTATATCCGTTTTGTTTTCATTGAATTTTTCTGGTGGAAAATTTAATTATGATTCTCGCGGATAACCGAAGCATATATGTTTTTTTGGCAAAACGTACCATGTAATTTCCGTTTCTACTAATGTTAAAAAAACTCCCTATACTTAAAAGGATATGCACGCAATTTTTTTTTAAAATTGAAAAAAAATATTTCCTCTCCGACTTTCTTCTTCGACTTAACGTCCTCTCTAGGAATTGAATATGAAATATGAAAAAAATACCTAAAAAATTATGATATGTGTTTACTTTCATTAAATTATCCCGAACACAATTGAATATAGCAGGATGATAAAAAACATTCCTTTTCTACTAACAACTTAAAATTCAAATATTTTGCTTAAAATCCAAATATAAAAAAATGTTTAAGGAAAATTAAAATTATAATTTCAATTTTTTTTGGAATTTATTGTTTATTATTATGAACAATTATTATTGTATGTTGACCTTTTCCGTATAACGTAGAATTGTTATCCTTGAAGGAAAATCAATAAAAATTTATAAATTTTATATTTGAATAAATTAATGTATAATATTAAACAAAATTGTCTATTATTAAGGACATTTTATATAATCGTGACCATTTTGTCTTTGTACATAATTTAAGAACTTCTTGACCCTTACTTAATGTGTACCAATACAACACACCGACCCACATACACCAATAAATATAATTTTGGTTAAAACAATAAGAAAATTATAAACAAAATTTGGAATGAGTTTATTTTTTGTAAAACTGTTCAAGGACTGTTGTGCTGGGGGTGAGTTGGTTTGGTTATAAGGGTTTTAAGGATATAATATTAAACTTCTTATCACTTAAAAATAACTAATGTATAAATAGACTGTCTCTATGGGAGGGTGTGAGGAGATTGGTAAACTTTAGTGATATCCTTTTAAGTGATATCCTTTTAATAATATAAAATAAAATTTATCAAAACAAAAATTATTTTCTTCATCATCTTTAGGGGACCGTAAAATAATAAATTATTTGTTTTATTCAAATGAGGATTTCTTGTCACGTCACATATGGTAATTTTTTATTGCCGTAATAATATACGATTTTCGACTAATTTTCTTCTCTTCTATCTTTTCAAAAAAATTGTTTATCTAAATGTTTATTTAAATAACCTTTTCTCATTCGATTTAATACTTTAGTTTCTCAATTTGGTTTGCTGTCCAAAAGATATCCGACACTCTATTTTCTGGTCATTTCAGATAAATGACACCCTCATACCCCAAAAATTTCATCATTTCATCATATTAGAGAATAATATATTATAAGAATTTTTTGATTCTACATAGTAATTTCACCTTCTAATAAATTCGAAAATGAAAAGTCAAATATTTGAAAGAAAATTAAAACCAGTTGGTAAAAATATAATAAAGAGGAAAAGGATATTTTCATATATTTAAATTAAGGATATTTATCATTTGTAATAGTACACGATAATATTTCAAATAGCAAAAAAAAGGATAAGTGGACAACATACTTTTCAGCATGTGTTGGTTCTGTCATTTTCCACAAATGCCATTTCTTAAGTATAAAATTGTGGTCAAAGAAAATTTATTAGAATTTTTATATCTAAGAATTTGGTAGAATTCTATATAATTCTATGAATTTTATATATATATGTACATAAGTCATAATTTAACTAACTTTTTCGTGCTAACATGATTTACCAACTTTGATACATGCCTTCACTAGATAAATTTATTAAAGATATGTGAAAATGAACCCTTGTTAAGAAGTTTTTTTTATAAGTTATAAGACTAATGTGTCAACTTTATGTTTGTGTAACTAACAAACAAATTGGGAAGAGGTGAAATTTTTGAATAAATTTGAGTATTTATATAAATTTTGCAAAGAAATTTAAGTTTTAAAATAGATTTAGATAATTTTGAATTTATATCTTAAAGACGTAATAGGAATTTTGTAAGTATTTTTTCATTTTAAAATTAGGAATATATATAGGATGCAAAAAATTTTAAATTAAAAAATTTCATTATGTAATGGCCCAATATTCGAGTGATTATATTAGTCCATAAAGGCATTCGTTTTTGTTTCAGATGTTTTAAATTTCATTTTTAGAACTAAAATATCATGTTTTTTAATGTTTTAAATTTCATTTTTAGAACTAAAATATCAGATATAACTCGTTTTTAATGATTACGATGAGAATGAAAATTGTTAATATAGATCCTGGTTGTTTATAATATTTTTTTAGTGACATTGAATCTTATCTACCTGCAAGATAATTTTTTTTACATATTCCTTGATGTTATTTAGGGGATTTTTTTAATTTGGATTTTATATTTTTATATTTCAGATTTGATTTGATTTTCTTTTTTTTTGTTGCAATATTGTATACCAAGGATTCCAGGATATCTTTGAACTTGAAAAAGTCTCTTGTTTTTTGTTAGGGGTTGTAAAAAATAAAAATAAATGTTACACATACTTTAATGTGTGGTATGTGCTCATGAATAATATTTTTCATGATTAATACAAAAAGGAAAATATACGTTGTGTTCCTTGAACATACACACACCTTTTTCTTTATTAAGGACTTTCTTTTATTTTATTTTTATATATTTTTGTTTGTTAGTTAGGATGATGATGTATGATGATGTGCCACCAGAAAAAAAATCTATAATGGTGATTATTATGACAACAACGTGTATTTTTCGATAAGGATTTCCCATTTTACTCATATACAGAATAGAAGAAAATGATATACATATGAAAATAATCATTATTCTGAACTTAAAACTTATGGTTTGAGGTTTTTTGGAATTGTCACTAACAAAAGGGATACCGAAAATACTTCTTTTAAGATAGATTTTCGTTTGTGTGACAAATATTTGAAAATGAGGAAAAAATATTGTCTGATTAAAAACATCCTGTTTTTTTTGTATATTATAAATTGCTTTCTTTCTGTATTTTTGACTGTCTCGTAAGTGATATGAAAATTAATATTTTTCTGTATATATTTAAATTTAGAAATTTTTCCATAAGAATTTTATTACATCTATATTATAGTGGTCATATAAAAATCTACGAATATAAATTACAATGTAAAAATTAATATTTTTCTTGTATAATCTGTCAGGAATTTTATAGATGAATTGTTTGTTTAATGAAAAAATATAGGACTGTATAATAATTTTGTCCTCAATGAGTAAGAAGGGTAATACTACTATTGAAACTGACCCTTGCCCACTTGTATATTTAAAAACACCAGGTAAGGGGTTCTCCGTTTTTGTTTTGAATTGGTTGACTGAGTACAGCGATAAAGGGGATTATTAAAAACTAGTTCTTGTAATTTGCTTATTTGCATTGACCACAGATTTGAAAATATTATAAATATAAATTAAATTGACTTTAAAATTGGTGTTGCTGGTCACTTATTTGACTTTTATTGTGTCCTGTTGTTAATAAATAAAATGCGCCGACCAATTAAACAGAGGGAAGGTAATATTGACCAATATATGATTTTTTAGGGGACAGCAACAATTATGTATAATAATATGTTTAATAAATACATTATTAATATGTTTATTAAGAGGGAACGTTAAGCAGTGTCTAAACTAAGTGAGTGGTATAAACCGAAGGGGATAAATTTTTTGGAATGTATATATTTGTTTCTGTATTTTATAATTTGACAATTAAAAATTAAGTTATTTATTATCATTCAAGGATAAACTAAGTCACACATATTATGTATATATAAATTACAGCTCGTTAGCTGCTAATTACTTTTAACATAAAAAATCTTCAAATTAAATATTTCTGCTTTTTAATAATTTGAAGTATCTTAAAGTTTTCAATCGAAAAAAGTCCAAATCCTTTCTTTTTCATATTTTTTTAATTATATAAAAAAAAATTAACAAAATTAGCCAAATAATTTTGTTTGTTCCCTTTCAATTCATAATTAAGCTGTTCTTTCATCCCCGGTTAATAATCTTAAGTATATACATAAAATCCTTTTCATAGCTTTACTTCTCATTTTTTTATACTTTTACTTTTGTATGTATTTTCATTCTTTGTATTTTTATTTTAAAACTTAAAAATAAAATTATTTTTTTTGGTTCCCAGGAAGAATTTTTTTTTATATTTAATTTGTTTTAAAAGGTCTCAAATCAAGTTGAACTTATAAATATATATCCTATATATATTTATATATATAGGATATATATGTATATATTATATATATTAATTTTTATCCAAGCAAGAAGAAAAAAAGAGGTGAAAATCTGATTTTTTATTTTCGTGGAAAACAATTTTTTTTATTCTGCTAAATATCCTTTCCACCCATCATTAAGTATCCTTGTAAAATTCTTCTAAATGTGGTACTTATCGAATTGTATATTATACATATAAAATATAGAAAAAAACTTGTATATTCTTTCATTTTTTTTCCTATACTTCTAGCAGCAGGATCCTTATACCATACCATCTACACTCCCCATTCCTTTTTCCAAAATGTCTATCCACTTACTAAAAATTTATATAATAAAAAAAGAAAAACAACAATCTTTCTGTTTTAAGGGTTGCCTTTTTTCGTTCAAAATATTTTTTTATTTTTTTTGGAGAAATCTCATGTCTTCATCCAAATTGTGGGATTTTTTTTGTGGGTACCAACGGAGCATATTAAATAATGTATAATTGTATAATTTCGTTTTTTTGGTTTGAAAAGAAAGTTAAAACCAAACAAAAAAAAAGCTGGATTTTTTTTGAATTTAAATAGTAGAAAATTTTATTCAGGTGAGTTTTTTTTATTTTATAAATGAACAGAGTAAATGTCTGTATGTAAAACGCGGTATTAAACATAAGATGAAAATTCATATTTTTAATTTTTTCCAAACTTTTTTTAAGGAACAAAAACACACAAAAAATCCGAATGGTCGGTTCGCTCTGTGCAATAGAATTGATAACAAGGTTTGGGGAGAAAAGTACAAAAAAGCATAAAATTATAGAGAAAATGCATTTGTTTTGTTGCCTAAGGTTACCGAAAGTATTTCAATAGCTTCAATAACACAATTCAAAATAATACTTTTACGAGTACTATAGAAGAAATTAATTTTCAAATGTAGGAGTTTGTAGTAGTGATTTGACAAGCTCAACTTGCAGTTGGTTTCAGGTGGAAATTCTAAAAGTCATGATGTATACTTACTTATACATATATATATAATATTAATATATAATAATTTCCTTATCAATGCATTCTACGAATTTCCATTAATTACGTTTGATATTTTTTGATTAAGAGTATATGATTTATAAAATGTCCATAGTTATTATGGAAATAAGGATATTTTACTTATGTAAAAATTTTATTGTAAAATTATTTAGCAATAATTTTTAATGAAAAACAAAACAAAAGTGAAGAACTCTTGACAAAATTTTTAAAAGAAGCTATTGAAACTCCCAAATTGAAAATACCGAGATGATATGATGACCGCAAAACCCCTCAAGATTTCAAAAGAAAAGGATAACCTTTCGAAAAAGTTAAAAACTGCAAGTATTCGCATGTAATAATAATTGTGCACAATAATTTCTTATGTAAATATTAAAAACTTTTATAAATTTTGCCACAAAAACTGTACAAAATCTCAAAAAAAATAATTCCAACTATAGAAGATAACTTAATATATACTAAAATAACGAAAAATATTTTTTTTAAGTAGCTATGAAAAACCAAAAAATAATAAGTTTGTGTATATTGTGAAAACGCTCATTTAGACATTCTGCAACCAAAATACTATGCCCTTCTAAAAAAATAACGAACCGCACCATTGGAGCATTTTCGCGTTTACTTACACTTCAAGTTAATAATGGAAATTTGCAAATCCTCTCGAAAATTATGGAAAAAAGAATATAAAGTTAATTTTTTTTAAAAATATAATATTGACTTACTTATTATACATACCTACATTCGGTGGTATGTATATTTTGCCTTTCTTCCATCCCCTTTTAAATATTTTGTGTATGGAATTATCCTTAAATCTACCCGCCAACAATTTTTGCAAAACAAGTTAATCCAAACAAATCCACCACATATCCATTTTTCCGTGCAAATATTATATTCTGTGAACTTTCCTGTTCTTCAATGACTCCAACTCCTCCTTTGATTATTTTATTGCACTAAGTATCCGTACACTAAGAAAATTTCGTCTTATCCGTGATTTCTCTCTTAATACATCCTTGGTGATACTATACAGTGCGAAATCTTTAAAAAATGCAAAAACAGCTTTCACCCTCGCATAATTTTTTTTCTTGCAAAATAAATTTTACATAAACTAAAATCCATATATTATATAAATACATATAATATTAATATACATATACATACATATAGCAGTGTCTCCCCTTTCTAATACATAATTTCAAATAAAATATTTCAGTGTCTCCCCTTTCTAATACATAATTTCAAATAAAATATTTATTGTGCAAAAAAAATGATTCAATCTGCGGAATAATGCTTGTTATCACATATTGTTTTCCTTGTATTATAAGTATTTGTTCTATATTTTAAATGTTTTCTTTATTGAGGATATCAAAAATTATTAAGGACTCGTGAATTATAAAAAAGTAAAAATTATTTTTCAACGTATTAAAAGTGACCAAATTATGAGCACTATTTAAAATGTAATTTTATTCATTTTGTTCACCTTTTTTTAAATATGAATATAATGAAATTTAAAAAACAAATCTATATAAAAAATATAAATAAAAAAAGGTTTTTAAAAATACTTTCCCTTAAAGAAATATTCAACAAAAAAGTAATAAACAAGCAAATAATAGCACATCAATGTACTTTCCCGTTGAAATTGAGCAACTGTCAACAATAGTAAGGGAAAGTAGACCTTATCAGAATTCATGCCATTTATAAAGAGGTCTACCTTTCCCTTACTATTGTTGACAGTTGTTCAATTTCAATAACTCCACGGACTGCGAATGTACTAGAATTTACCATATGGCACAAGTAGTTGGGGCCGTGAGGCCAGGTTATCGGTCCAAACGGACCAGTCCAACTGCTCATCTATCTAGTTGTGTGTCTAGAGGCAGGTCGCAGACAGGCAGGTCGACACATCCACCTTCAGTTGCTCGCCCCCGTGAGGGGGCGACCGGCAGGGGGAGGGGAGTCCGCAGGGCTCCTGACGAGAGGCGGCCCCATATATAATATATAATATAATATACTAAAGTATATCTATATTAATATAATATATACAACATTAGTATAAGTATATAACATAGTAAACTATAATATATACAATATTCATTTGATACCCTGTACACGATATTTTTATGATTTAAGGCCATGTTGACCCACATGACCCCCTTTTGGAACCTCGTGTAACCCAGTGTGCCTTAACGGACTACGCTCATTTAAATATACTCTTCAAGACCTTTCATATACTCTTCAAGACCTTCAAGACCTTTCATACCCCACATGATTTGTGTACAATGGGCCCACATGACCCACTTTTGGGCCCCCGTATAATCGAATGTGCCCCACGGACTACCCTCATTGAGATGTACTCTTCAAGACCGTTCATTTGATTCCGCACATGATTTTTTGTATGCTGGGGCCCCACATTGCCCCCGTTTTGGACCCGAGATGACTCACGACGTCCTCCGGGTTACTACCCATTGAGATGTACTGTTGAAGACCTTTCAATTGATACCCCACATGGTTTTTGGTAAGATGGGACCCAACATTGCCCCCGTTTTAGCCATACATGACACACGGCTCCCCAAGAAATACACCCCATTGAGATATACACTTCAAAACATTTTATTTGATACCCCACATGATTTTTGTGTGGTGGGTCCAACATTGCTCCCGTTTTGGGTCCCGGCATGCTTTTTTAGGTACATTTAAAAATTTAAGCGGCCCTCCGTGCCCCCTTCCCCCCCATCAAAAAGACCCCAAATTTATAGGGCACCAAACTTCCAAATTTGAGCTCAATCGGTCAAGCCGTTTAAGAGTTATGGCCAGGTGAGGAGATACCGAAATTCCGACATACTGGAAGTGTTAATTCATAAAAGGGCAAGTAATAAATATACTGGAAGTGTGAATTCATAGAAGGGAAAGTAATAAATTTTACATTTTTTGTCAAATTTTTAATTTTCTGTTAAATTTTGCATTTTGCAATATACTTTACATTTCTTTTAAAATTTTACATTTTCTGTTAAATTTGCATTTTCTGTTAAATTTACTTCTTCAGTTAAATTTTACAATTTCTGTTAAATTTACATCTGCTATTAAATTTGACACTTTCTATTAAATTTTAATTTTTCTGTTAAATTTTACATTTTCTGTTAAATTCCACATTTTCTGTTAAATTTTACATTTTCTGTTAAATTTACATTTTCTGTTAATTTCAACATTTAACATTTTCATTTTCTGTTAACTGGTCTTGGGCCCGTTTGACCTAAGATGTACTCTTCATGACCTTCCATATGATACCCAACATGATTTTTTTTTATTTTAGGCCCCACTTGACCCACGATGCCCAATGGACCACCCAACGATATGTACTCTTGAAGACCTTTCATTTGATACCCCACATGATTTCTGTATGATGGAGCCCCACATAGCCCCCATTTTAGCCCCTACATGACAAACGGCGCCCCACGAAATACACCCCATTGAGATGTACACTTCAAAACCTTACATTTGATCCCTCACGATTTTTTGTAATATGGTGTCCAACATGGCCCCCGTTTTGGGCCCCGGCATGACCCTCGTCGCCCCCCGACTACCCCCATTGAGATGTGCTCTTGAAGACCTTTCATTTGATACCCCACATGATTTTTTGTGTTATGGAGCCCAACATTGCCCCCGTTTTAGGCATGACATGACCCACGGCGCCCCCGGACTACCGTTCAATGAGATGTACTCGTCAAGACCTTTCATTTGATACCCCACATGATTTTTTGTATTATGGAGCCCAACATTGCCCCCGTTGTGGACCCGAAATGACCCACGGCGCCCCCAGACTACCGTTCAATGAGAGGTACTCGTCAAGACCTTTCATTTGATACCCCACATGATTTTTTGTGTTATGGAGCCCAACATTGCCCCGTTTTAGGCATGACATGACCCACGGCGCCCCCGGACTACCGTTCAATGAGATGTACTCGTCAAGACCTTTCATCTGATACCCCACATGGTTTTTTTGGTACATTCAAAAATTAAACAGCCCTCCGCGCCCCCTTCCCCCTAATCAAAAAGGCCCCATATGGTACCAAGCCATTGATGGCATGAGCTCAACTTCCAAATTTGAGCTCAATCGGTCAAGCCGTTTAAGAGTTATGGCCAGGTGAGGAGAGATATATATATATATATATATATATATATATATATATATATATATGTATATATATATATATATATATACTGGAAGTGTGAATTCATAAAAGGGAAAGTAAAAAATGGACTTTAATTAGAATCAGTAAGGTTGTGTCGTTGGATTATACTATGTATTTATAAAACATTTGGTTCCATAATTTTTGAGTAGTGATAATAGTTTTATTTTACTTTTTTCATGTTAGGTTGAATTCGTATTCGTTGTAGAATAAACTATAAGGTGGAATTTTTACTATAGTTTGAGAAGAAGATACCACTTTCTTTTCTCATGATGGTGAATTTTGAAATATTATAAACATAGATAAGACAATTTCATCTGTCAGCACATATTTTCAATTTATCGTTGCACAATTTATATCACCCATTAGATATATTTTTTTAGTAAAATATTACTTATGGGTAACTGTAGCAGAACTATACAAATATAAATTTTACCTTACTTGGAAGAATGTGATTTTGTGTAATACAGCCGACCTGTTTCTGTTTATCTTTTTTTTTAAAGAATGAGTAAGTAAACAGAATAATATGTTAAATTGTGTCTTATTATTATATATTAATTTGGGGTTAAAAGGATATTTAAAAGGATATTCCGAAATCATAAGAAATTCATAATGTTTGAATGTCTCGTATTGAAATGTTTGAGCCATTTTATTCTTATAAATTATTTACTTCAATTTATATAGTACAAGTACACAATGTACTACACACACGGTATGAGAATATTTGTTATTGTGTTTAAATGTTCAGTATTATAGATATAAGATAGAGCACCAAGCAGATAATTCCTGCTACTGTTAAAATTTTCAATAGATTTTCAGAGTGTTAGATTTGTAGTTATGATTATGCATGTTATTAACAGGCGGTTAATACGACTTTTTAATTATAACCACAGCCAGTTATATTAATTGATCATTTTATTTTTAAATTTAGATTGGAGGATCTTAATAAAAATTTTGGCTTCTAGCCACAACATTCATAGAAATGTAGTATTTTTCTATTAATGATAAAAGTAATTATGAGTTGAGTATGGCTATACTTATTACCATCTATATGTATACTTTTAACAGTAAGTATGGGTTGAGTATGGATATACTCATTACCATTTATATGAATACTACATTAAAATATAGGTATTTTAATTACTTTTAATTCAAGACAGTATACGTGGCTACGCGACACTTGTAGTCCATACCCAGTTGGCTTCTAGCCACAACATTCATAGTAATGTAGTATTTTAACAGTAAGTATGGGTTGAGTATGGATATACTAATTACCATTTATATGAATACTACATTAAAATATAGGTATTTTAATTACTTTTAATTCAAGACAGTATACGTGGCTATGCTTCTAGCCACAACATTCCTAGAAATGTAGTATTTTTCTATTAATGATAAAAGTAATTATGAGTTGAGTATGGCTATACTTATTACCATCTATATGTATACTACATTAAAATGTAGGTATTTTAATTACTTTTAATTCAAGACAGTATACGTGGCTATGCCACACTTGTAGTCCATTTCCATACCCAGTTGGCTTCTAGCAACTACATTCATAGAAATGTAGTATTTTTCTATTAATGATAAAAGTAAGTATGGGTTGAGTATGGCTATACTCATTATATATATTATATTACATATATATTATATATTTATATTACATAAATTATATATATACATATATACATATATCACAAAAGTCACAGCAATTTTTGATCGTAGTTTTTTATATATTCGTATATTCTAGTATCTGGTTCAATCAAATTTACATAATTATATTTTACAAGGGAGTGTAATTTTTTTCATTCATGATTTTTAAGGATTAATATAATTTTTTATTTTTTTGGGTTTTAATCTTGTCATAGTATTAGTATATTTAGTTAAATGTAATTTACATACGTAATATTATATTCTATGTTTATAAATATATAAAAAAAAAATTTTTTTTTTAAATAAAGTACATACTACAAAAAACGAATCTGCCGAATGGCAGCTGCTAATATCCCGGAAAGTTCATATATCTTCTTTTTTTTCTAATCGGAATGAGGACAAAGTAATATATTTTTATTTTCGTAAATAAATAAAATGCGTATATAACATTGTCAGAGTTGAATGTGTTTCAACTTTGACATTATGTACATTGTATAATATAATATTCAAATTATGCAAAAAAAAATCAAGAATATTATATTTTTAGTTCATTATAAATTGCCAGTTGACTTATTTACATATTTATGCAATTTAAAAAGTATTCTCTGAATATTATTTACTTGTATACTATGTATATATTCGATTAGGAAAGAATTATATTGAAATTAACTCCTTAAAAATTTGTTTTGTGTTATCTAAATATTTTTACCTATATAAAAATATAAAAACGTAAATTTTGAAAATGATAAACAGTTTTTTAAATGATAAGTAAAGAGTTAAATTACATACATATTAATTTTCTTAAGAAATCACATAAAATCAGATTAAATTTATACGAACACTACAGTTTTAAAAGCTGGAAATTAAATTTAATAATAATGGAGATTTCTAAAGTGAAGATTTTTCTTTGGGGATGGAAAACGTCATTTTAATTTTTAGCAGATACCATACAAAAATTTAAGTAATTTTTAATCTGTTTCATATATGTCACAATTATAATTAGCCGAAAATAAAAACATAATTATATAATCCTTGAAGAACTCCTTAAACATACCAGACTATAAAGAGTTGTGGAAATACACATATAGATATATATCCATATATATATATTTATTTATATGAATTGCTTATGACAGCATTGCTCCAATATCCCAAAATACGAAAAGCTAAAACGTACATCATACAATAAAACAAAATAATTAAGGAACTTTTTCAATTCAAAAAAATATATGCACTCAAATTATAATTTTATATATAAATAAAATTATCCTTGGATACATACGTTGCGGTTACATCAAAATTATAATAAATGGAATGATTTGAAGATTAAATTTTCGAATGGAAATGTACAAACCATGTGAATGAATAATTGAAATATAAAATATAAAAAATATATTTTCGTTTTTTTAAAATTTTGTTTAGTCCTGATTTACACCAAGAAGTAAAAATATAAACTAGGAGAGACGATATACACAAAGTACCCGGCGAACCAACGATTGCCTTAATTAACGAATAAAATCTGTTAGAATATTTACACGGATAGATGGGCTGTTAATTCAAAGAATTTTCCTGTTTCAAATATTGCAAGAATAAAAATTAAAAAGAATTTTATATTTGTTGTTTTGTTTAGTAGGAAAAACTTTTCTGTCTGTTGTAGAAAAGAAAACAAATGCTAGAAAATAAACTGTTAACTCTTTTTTATTTCTTTTCAATATTTTTATATTTAGAGAGTATTTTTTATATATTTTTTTTGGTTAAAATTAATAAAAAATTGGTTTCTACAAATTTAAAAATTTAAATAGCTTTCTATAGGTCTAAGCTAAGTGTTCTAACACTCTAACAGGCACATGCATGGAATTTGTAAAATGACATTAACGAATAGTAGAGCTCTAGATTATTCGTCAACTTAAAAAATAAATAAAAAACTACTTAAACTTTTTCATGCTTTTAAATCTAATCAAAGCTTTAATAATATTTAACTATATAAAAAATGTATTTGTATAATTTACCACATTAACAATCGCCTCCATATCTAAATATTATATTTTAATCCAATATATGCATAATGCATATCATATACATAAGTGGAAACATATTTCGCTGCAGTAAAAACAAAAGTAAAACTGCCCACAATTTTCCCTTCTCTTTTCCTAATCAAAAAATTTATAACTTTCTATTAAAAATTGTTACAGGATAAATAATTTTGTGTGTGTTTCTATTTAAGAAAAAAACCAAAATGAAGAAAACCAAAGACAAGAAATAACGAACAGAAAAACATTTTCCAATTTACTTTCTGTTAAAAAAATTCTTGAAATAGGGAAAATTAAGAAAAAATGCTTAAAAAACAAAACCAAAAAAAAAGAAAAAAATATAAAAAGAGAAAATGAAATTTTGGTTGCCAGTTCAAGGTGGTTTGTCGAACGAGGGTGGTAATTGAGTTACTGGAATGAGTGGAGTGATGAACAGCATGCAAGTATAGAAAGAAAAAAAACCTGATAGAATTCATCATTTAAAAAAAATGGGAAAAAGTAGAAGGACTATACGCACACACATGCACACCCATTGAAGCACTAATAAAAAAAATTCAAATAACGTGGCAATACATATTCTACTCGTATATGATGCAAATGAGCCAAACGGACCGATAAAGAATATACAGAAAAAAATTGTTTTCTTACACACAATATAAATTAAGGATTCGAAGGATCTAAATAATGTATAAGATGTTAGCGGGGAAAGAGTATTCATTACTTAAAAAAATGGAAATAAATTGTAGAAAAGTAAAATAATAAAAAAAAAGTATCCTTAATTTTTTTCTTTTCGTAGAGTGGTTGGAGAATTTGAATTTACTTGGGGCGGCAGAAAAATGAAATATTTTCTTACGTCCTGATGCATACAAATATATTTATACGTAAACGTAAGGATATAAATTTAAATAGAATCTATATACGAAGAATTTCAGAGAATTTTTCGTATATACGGTATTTATAATTACTGAGTTAAGATTTTTCTGTTTTAGGGTCACCATACGAAACTAAGGAAAAAAGACGGTGGATTGAGATGGAGTAAATGGACCCTGACTGTTATGATTAAAAGAATGGTATTCGTAACTAACATTATACTTTTTTATATACATTTAATGTAAAATTTAAGATGTATGATATATGCTATATTTAATTGTATGTGTGATCAGAGCTGGTTAGGAATTTCCTTGCTATGGATTTCCTATTAAATTTGCCATAAGGATTAATAAACAATAGTTTCTATAAGTTGGATCTATATCTATACTAATTATTTGAAGGAGATATTTAACGATTTGCCTGCCTCACTATCACTACTCTGCATACAAAATGTAAGCTATATTTTGCAGTTAGTCCGACTCTATGCATGTATAAATCAACATAAGATTTCACATGGACAGATTTAATTTTAATTTTCTACCAACATTAAAAAAATATTAAAAAAAAATGTTTTTTATTATTATAATTTTTTTTACTTCTTAAAATCACCCCTCAGTCTTATACTCCTTGTTTCTGTTTCTTTATACATTTTTTCTCTTATAAATATTATTCAGACAAAAGCAGGGTGGGTTTTTTCAAAAAGTATATATTTTTTACATGTGATATGACAAAAAAATGATTATTTATATTAAAAGGTTTTGTTTTAAGAAAAATTGAAAAAGAACATACATTGTCTTCTACTTTCTCTTCACATTTTGTTAGTTATAAATCATAAAGAAATTTTTGTTGTAAAGTTTATAACCATTAATGAGTTTTGGCCGCAGACTGCCTTGTTCCAAATGATACTAATACTTGAAATTAGACTCATAATAACGACATGATGACAAAGAATATATAAAACTTTCATAAAATTGTACCAATTTCAATCAAAACTGGAATCAAATATTTTTAGGGAATTAATGTTATAGTTTAGGGAACTAATTTTTCTACAATTATTCAGTGCGAATATACATTTCAACACTAAAAGTGATTGACTTATAAAATATGTTATTTTTAAATTTAAATAACATATATAAAATGTATTTGAGGGGAGAACTTTACTTCCGAAATGTATATAAACCCTTCTATTTTGCTGACCATTGTCCCTTTTTAACAACCCTTCTAATTGTTATGATTGTAATATAATTTAATGGTCAGTTTAAATGCATACAATGAAAGGGAGATGAAATAAATGTTATATATCCTTGTTTTGATAATCATAACAACGAACAAACAATTATGAAGTGATTTTTTTATGTGGTCAGTTAATGAAAAATTATACCTATAATATAATTGATAATGTGGATTATTCAAAATAATTATATAATTATATTCAAGGGATTGTCTTCAGGAGTTTAATTAAGTAGGGTGATAATTTAAAATAGAAGTAATAGAAATTATTTCAATGATTAACTCGACGGATATTTTCATTGTCGCTCTTTTAGTACGTTTAAGGATTAATTGAATTGTTTCTCATCTAATTCATCTTTAAAATTATAATTCTAGAATTAATAACTAATTTGAAAAACATGGATAGAAAACCAGGCAAATAATAAATTAGGAGTAGAATTTTAATTTATATATATACATAAATAGTTTATAATTGTGGGAATTGAATTACAAATACTTCTATATTTTGAAATTAATTTATAAAGTTTGAAAATGCCAAAATTATTTGGGCTTCTATGAAATTAACATATGTTCGGTTAATGGACTTATCAATCAAAATAAATTTTATTTTAATAAGAAAATTATGCAAAAATATTCTAAGAAATAATAAAGTTAAATGATAAAAAAATATGATTAAATAAAAATAAAAAGCCACTGTTATTAATTTCAATCCTTTTTACTATCGCCAAAATTTCTTTAATCAAAAATTTTCATAGATTATAATTTCTCTCTATATAAAAATCTCTACATTTTGTTATTTGAACACCAAAAAAGGGGTGAAAATTAACTTTAATAAATGACACAAAATGTCTTACATATTTCTTATGTAAAATGTAATCTGATTTATTTTATTATTGATTATTTTTCTCCTCTACTTAAGCAATATATTAAAAATCCTTCTGTTTCTAATCAAAAGAAATATTTCAGAGACATATAAAAAGAAAGATAATGTTGATGGGTAAAATTTCGATTGATGAATTTATACCAATACATTACCAAAAATTAACTATGATGAACTATGATTACAACAATTAAGAAAAACTTGAAGTTGGCAAACAGCTTTGGACTCATTTTAGCATTACATATTATTATTTTTACTGTTTTCTTCTTTTATAAACAACATTACATTAAATTTACTGGGAAATCTAAAAGAGAGTATATTAATCGTTATATTAAATATTGAAAAAACAAAAAATGCTTGTGACAAAACAAAAATGTATTTTATTTCATCTTTTTAATTATTGATTAAAAATATTCATTTTTTCTGTATTTATGTATGTGTTAATTTATAATATTTACAAACACATTTGTACAGAATCAGATATATGTATATTTTATGATATACACAAATACGATAAAAAATGTAGTTAAAAACCAGAACAGAAAAATGAAGAAGAAAAACACAAAAATATCCTTAACGTAAAATAAAATCTTAACAGGACTCAACAAAAAAATATAAAATAAACAAAACCAAGAAATAAATATACGCTCATATATTCATTTACCACCCACTGGGTAAACATTTTTTTTAATATTAATATCATCATCATCTATATTAGATTCCCGTGAGTGTTAGTTAATTTTGAGTGTATCCTTATAAAAATTTTTATTATTACATTTATCAAAGCTTATACCTTATACATACATTTTATAAGTACAAATTTATTTTAGTTTCCCCAGATTTTACCAATATACCGTGAAATTGGATCGAACTAATTTTTCAGAGGTTATTTGGTTTGGGTTAACTTTATTTAGTAAATACTTACCATTCTGCTTGGCATTAAAGCTTTTAGTGAACCGTTTTCAAAACTTGTTCCTTAAATTTACAATATATATATTATAAGAAAGGACTTAATTAATCATATTAATTATAATATAGTATGCTGACGACTTTCTAATACCGTTTGCTTACTTCAATACCTTATTATACAATTTGTTTTTTCTTCAGAAGGTTCAGCATAGCGTATATAATATAGTATAGTTTCTCATTTTCTTGAGTTATATGATTGAACGAAAATTGGCGGAGGTAAACAAAGATTCGAACTGAAAGAAATTTTATCTGGAAACTGAGACTATATTGATCTTCTCTTACCATAGCGATAAAATAACACCTAATGTGACTTGAAAGAAAGTTAAAATTTCAAAATATTGGTTATCACTTTTTATTTGTTACACACTCAAATAGAATACAGTAACTAAATTTACTTTTATTTATACATATATATTTCTATTTAGGCATGCAAAAGTCCTTAAAAAACAGAAAAATTGTATAACGTATCATTCATGGATATTCAAATTTCTAACAGTCATCGCCTTAATTTATCACTAGATATTCTTTGGCTTTCTTAATTAGCATTTTTCTATTTCTATTTTAAATATTTTTATATTTGTGCAGTAGTGTGTGTTTCATCCTGAAAATTTGATTTTTTTTTATATAATAAAATTCTCGCGAAAGAGGTATAGTAGAGAGAGAGTTATAACATTCTTGAGCAGTTTCTTTTCTATATTCTATTTTCTATTCTATTACTTTTTATACTCATTTCTTAATCGAAATAATCAAAATACGTGGAGGAGTCAGGGCACTAGCTCCCAATCTTTCATTACTCATCAGGATTCCCCATTCTCTCTTCAATATAAATTTATAACTTTTATCTTAATATGCATGTATATAATTGTTGTGCGTTAGGTATCATAAGGACTATAAGGACATTACTATATAATATATATAAGTTTATGAATCAAGGGAGATTTTTTTTCATTTTATTAAAGCCACCCACTCTCCCCTAACCTTTTTTCAAGCAACAACAACAGGAAAATAAAAAAGAATTAAGTCGCACGGTAAAATGTTAAAAATTCTTCATTTTTAACTATATTGTATAGTTATAGTAGATACATTTTCGTCCTATAGAACGTATATGTATATTAACAAATATATGTGTTTGTTATTTCCTTTATTTTTATACAAAATACATATACATATACATATATATTTTTAACTCTAAGACTTTTTTTTATTTTAAGATCTCATAAGATGTTTTCTCAAGTAGAATGGAAAAAAAATACTTGGTCTTCGCGTTGTGGAAGGAAAACGGCGATTCGGCGAATAGTAAAAAGGTTTTGGTTATGGGATATTTTAAAAAATATCGTAAGAATTTGTATGTTGTGTAATATTGAGAATATAGCATAAAAAAAAGTTTTAATACACAAAACATCGAAGTCCACTTCTGTACTTGTTTTAGATATACATAAACATAGAAAAAAGGAATTATAGAGAAATTATTAATATTCGCTAAGGGAGACAGAGGAGACTCATGGATTTGTAAAGCAAAGTTTATGTTGTGACTGTTTTTGTTGTTGCTGCTGGATGATTATGATGATGATGAAATATATATTTTTTAGGAGGGTGTGCCGAAGATATCTTTTTCTCGCGTTTTTGTTTAAAGTTATTTGGATTTCACTTGTATTGTTTATTCGCGCGGAGTAGAGAGAGATTTAAAGGATTTTTCTATTTTTTAGGAGATGGAAATTTATTATAATTTTTTTATGAGTTCTTCATGTATTGATTAATGGTTTGGTTATTTTAATGAAATAGTTGAACAAACATTTTTTCTGTACGTTTATTCGGCGGTTGCAGCAGCAAATGGGGGTTTGTATGATGATGGTAATATGCTTAGGATAAGTAAGACAGAAACATTAATTTAATTAATGATCATATACTTTTATTGTTAATTTAGTGAATTTCATATCTATATGTTATTTTAAATTTTGATTTATCACAAAGTTGCTCTAAAATTCGAATTGATATATATCTTTTTATTGCAGTGTGTTGACTTAAACTTTTATTTATAGTTTATTTCGTTCACATCAAGACATTCAACCTTTTTAGTTCTATATTCTCAATAATCTTTAATACAATTCAGAATTTATCAAATCCAGTTCCAAATATTATTTTTGCGTAAAACATCGACATTCTCCAACAAAGGTAAATTTTGTGTCTATGGACGGAGAATAATAATAAATTAATAATAATGAAAATAACCAATTCCAAATATCTTTTCATTTGCCCAAGTTATATAAAAAAACTTGAAAAAAGTAGCAAATAGGGATGTACACAATTTTTAAGGTACAAATAAGAACCATACATATTCTGAAAATAGAGATTTCAATCTTCAATTTCATATATAAAACATAAATATCAGACAAAAATTTCTATATTTTTAATTAACATGAAAAACGAGTTCTTGTGAAAATAAAAACAAAATTTATTCTACATAGTTTATTTTGCTATAACTTCCGCAAATTAAAAGATTTTTTAATTTTTTTTAGATATGTAGTTTTGTTATAATTAAATTCCACGTCCATAGACACCAAATTCACATATTTTGGAGAATGTCGATGTTTTACACAAAAAAAAAAGGCAAGGGGTACTCCTTTGAATTTTTTTCGAAGTTCTGCAACAAAGACAAATTTTTTTATTGGTGCGTGATTTTATCGTAACATTTATATATAAAATTGTATATTTCTTCTTATTTATCTATAAAAAATCGTGTATATGTAAAACACGTATTTATAATTTTCCTTCAATCATTAATTTTTAGAGCTTAACCAGATGACACATGCAGCATCCCAATATAGTACATTCAAGGATTCACCCATCAGAGATATATATGTAACAATGAGAAATTGTAGTTACTATAAACAGAGAAATTCATGTAAAAAAAATAGTAGAGATCAGTTTAATTTATATTCTTTATTTCAAAACAAAACACCCTTTGCAAATTTATTATTATTAAGTGTATTCATGTATGTGTGTTATAAATTGTAAAGACTCAAATTTTTTTTAAAAGAAGGGGTGTTATGTTTTTTATGAAAGATTGAAAATTAAAAAAAAGAAAATTATGTATATGTATATATGTGAAGGCGAAATAGGAATAAATACAGAACTCATCCCATTCTTTGTAATACTTCTTTTGGTTGGATAGATTATTTTCGTCCTGTTTCTTGTTATTATGTAATCCAATTAAACTTTTTTTTTGTTTTTGGAATATAAATATTTATGTAAATGTTGAAAATCACATAAATAATGGAATTTTCTGTACGTTTATTGAGTTAAAAAGAAAGTATTTTCAAATATGGATGGTTCCTTTTATTCAATTTGTTTAGAACAAAATTTCATTGTAAGCTTCAAAAATATAAAAGTACACAATTAAAGAATTTCAAATTCCAATATGATGTAACTTTATGAAAATCATAATTATATAATATTTTAAGTACATATTTTAATTAAATATTTCTGAGTTATGTGGGTGAATCCTTTGAAATGTCATAAAAACATTTAAAATGTTTTATGTTATTTTAATGAAATGCTCTATAATTTTCACCAAAGTGAAAGTAAATTCCATCGCTTGCAGGTCAAAGCTTTTGGAAACTTTATGAACGATTTGTGTCAAAATTCTATGTTGAACTTCATCAAGACCTCTTAAACATTTCTTGTTTCCTTTTTAAATCTTCCTTCGCTTGCAAATTTCTTATATCCAAAAAGTATTGGTAAACAAAAATTGGTAAATAAATTGGTAAATAATTAAATGTTCCAAAAAATAATTTTCATTCTATTCTATTGAAAATTATAATTATAAAATTATATATTTATATTATTTAATAATCACTTATTAAATAATATAATATATTTAAAAGTCTTGAAAGCCTCGACGAGAAATTAAAATTTCATATTTTTTATATTCTATAGAACGATACGTTTACGAATTTAGAATTTAAAAAAAATATTTGATATTCAATTGAAATGTCAGTGCTATTGAATATGGCGAATTCTAAACGCAAATTGTACATGATTTTTTTTTAAAAGGATAAAAAATTTCTCAGCGAACACTTTTGCTCTTTCATGTGGCTAATCTAATTAATTTCGCAAGCACTGACGAGCGAAAAATTGGAAACAATTGTTTCAGAAAATCACACTATTTTTGGATATGGTACTGGTACCTGAAACGGATATGTGTTTCTATCAATAGTAAATTTATCAATAGTGATCAATTGTTGTAAGTGGAACAACAGCTATCGTGCTCGAATGTGCTTGAAATTTGGAAAGTTCATAGATTTGTGCCCATAAAAAGTAGCAAGTGCGGCGAAGTGTTGTCTGCCAAAAAACCGTGCTGAATACATTAAACAAATATACTAATATATTTATATATTACTACAAACAACTACCATCTCTCCATAATTATTATTGACCTAAAAAAATAAAAAGATTTATTTTTTGTTCTCATCATAAAATTTTGTATATTTCGGCGAAATTACTAGACTACTCTCATTGGCAAATTGGAGTTGTTCAACTTTTCAGTAATTTTTATTGCACACATAAAGAAAGTTTAAGAAATAAATAGCCACAACAATAATAGAGAAAAACCTAAATATAACAAAAAAATAGCTGCATCATGTAATCACGAATTATTCTTTTATAACAAAAACTAAAATTTATGCTAAACAAAAGCATATACACAGAAAATAAATTGGAAATATACAAATTAACATCATCATTGGATGCGGAAAAAGTATTAAAATACGAATCGATAATTTTTTATATTGTAATGTTCACCCATGTAATGTACGTCGGATCATGCTGGATGTCACGCGGGATAGAAAATATAAAAAAAATATATTTCTTTTGAATACATATCGCATCTTCCCATAAACTGGATATACATATATATAGCTTATATACATTGATTAATTTCCAATAATGGGAACCAAAAAAATATATTATCTAAAATGAATCACTAACCAAAATGTTATATTTGATTCTTCTCTATAATGTAAAAGAAATCAATCAGAGATTGATTTACTTTTCTATTTTGATAGAAAATAAACAACAACACAATAACGGCAGAAGCACAAAACAGCATCATAACATATACAGATACGTTTTAATGTAGCATGCACGAAATTGGTCAAAACTGATATTTAAAATGCCCTCGGACTGAAGGCTCTTTTATAGAAAATTATATCATTTTAACCAAATCCACATTAAAGTTTATACAATAAAAAATATTAAGTATGTATTAACAAATTATAAGAAGATTGTTTATTGCTTGTTATGCTGTACCAGACTCGTATACCATATAATATGTAAATAAGTGACCCTTCAAAAGGTGAACATGTATAAATCCATATATATAGGTGCGATTAAACATCTGTTTGATTGTTTGATTGTATGAACGTGTGGCGCACGTTTTATTATATTTTCTCTTTCAAAAATAATGATTTATTTATGCGCCAGATAATAAGCACCTAAACGAAACCTAAAGATAAATATAGAATTCTCTTTGTTTTGAAGTGGGTTTTAAATATATTTTTTTCAGATAATTTTAAATGTTATAAATTAGTATAATATAAAATAAATTGTACTCACAATTTATGTTATACTAATTGCTTTGTGGACAATTTTCGATAAAATATGGTTAGCTTAGCCGCTTTGTTCAGATTAAATAAATATGTAGTTTTTCTTCCATATTTTATAAAATAATGTATTCTGTATATAGTGTATAGTATACTCTATACTGTATACTAATATGAATATCGATTAATTTTCTAAATATTTTCCAAAAATATATGTAAATAATTTATTTAATTACTAAAATACCAGATTAATATTTATAATATAAAATATATACATATATGTATATATATATATATATCTATTTTATAGAATATTAAATTTAACTTGTAATTTAATTGTATAAAAATTTACAAATTTTAATATCCTTTTGTGAAATCAGGAATAAATGTCATAAACTTTCAAAAGGAAACCTTAAATAAAATAAATTTTCTTATTTTACTCATATTTACTAAATAACATTGGTATCTTTCTTTACATCCTACTTTAAGTTTGACATCCTTTTTATCATTTATTAAATTTAAAAATCATGCGGATGAAAAAGTTTATTCAAAATATGAAAGAAATTCAATTTTATACCTATAAATTTTAAAAATTATCACCAAATATAGTTGAGAAATATTTTCACAAAAATCCTGTGTAGGTATGATAAACAACAATTAAACATAATATCATATTTTCATATTCACAAAAGCTTCCGACAATAAATCGATGCAATAAAATAAAACATAAAAAACCATGTCCAGTTCGAAATGGAAATTCATGTCTCCATTAGTCAAAATCATTAAAAAAACTATTCACAGAGTTTTATCTACAAGTCTCTATTTTTAAAGCAAGAGGATAATTTCATAAAATTTCATATAGTTAATTTGCCGGCATATGTTGCATCAGCATGAAATTTTATTATGTTCCTCTATAGTCTATAATATCTAGATATATGGATTGTTTAAATTTTAACTTAAACATTGCGGCAAATACAAATGGAAAATATTAAAATGTGTAAGATCAATCTTATGTATTATATATAGTACTTATATTATACATACTATGTGTTTAGAGTTCACGTATTAAAAATATACATTTGTGCGTTATGCTACAAAACAAGAAATAATATTGTACATAGATTAATAGTTTAGTTTTGTCATATCGCTCATTTTTACGCGAGAAATAAAAAAGTTTATATACTACTAACGTATGTACATTTAAAATATACATAGTTAACAAACGATTTACTATATTCATAGGATAATAATGTTTGTCTAGGTATATTGGGATGAAAAATATTATAACAGAGAGTGTAGTGTATTAATAGATCTATCCATTTGCGGTTAACCATTTTCTTTTTTTAGGAAATAATTTTTATATATGTATTCCCAGTTGGATTTGCATAATCTGTCGTCAGAGTCGTTCCATTTCATATACATATATACTATATACATATTATCTACCTATATTATCCATCGTCTTCACTAAAAATTCATTTTATCTTTATATAAAAAGGATAAAAGAGTTTAATCTTACTAAAAAACTTTTCATAATAATATAATATTTTGAAATATAGTTACAGTGTACGGTCTATAGAATATATGCAACAAATAAAAAGTCATTTTTTCCGTAATATTTGGCAAAACTTATTAGTAACATAAACGATACTTTATGGTTCTGTGGTATAAGACATAATAGAATTTATAGCATTGCTTGTGCTTTTATCAGGAAATCAGTAAAGTCGTATAGTTAAGGATTTTGGGATCAGTTACCTGTATCAAATGTAAGGCCGGTTTATTTACTTATACGTAGAATTTGATACAAATTATTTTAATTGCCACAGTTTATATACTTAACACACTCACTTTCGCCTGAAAAGCTTAAGAGCGGGTGATTATAGAAAATCTAATAAAACCTCAATTTGACTCGGTATACTTCAAAAGCGTATTCTATTTTATTTCTCGATCAGTTACTGTTACAGGAAATCTTGCTCAACTTCAAAAATATTAAATTCACGTGGAAAAACAGTTTTTTTTATTTTCATTTTTTTAACAAAAAAAAGAATGATGAGCAAAAGAAAAAAAGCTTGAAATAAAATAAAAATATAAATACACGAAAAAATTCTGACTTTGAATGTTTGAAGAGCGAAAAAGCGAATATAAAACAAAATAAAAAATTCTCATTCCAATTCCAACCATTATTTTGGTTGCAGTCATAAATTTTAGATTTGTTTTGTTTTATTATTTTCTACAATTTATTTTTTCTGTTATCCTCGTTTTTCGGTAACTCCTGTCCTGACTCCTGATTCCTGAATATGAAAAAGTGATCTCAGAGTCATCATTATTTTTGCATTTATACACGGCAGAGTGTGAGGGGTGAGGGCCGAGAATTATGCAAAACAAACATATACGCGCTTGCACAAATTTTTTTTAAAATTTTTTATTATTTGTTGGGACTTTGCTATTTCTATAAACTAGAAAGTTTTCAAGGGTGGGTTGATGTCCAGACACCAAAATTGTACAAATGTTGTCTTTTGTTGTTGGACAAAAATTCTGATTTTTTGTTTTGTGTTGGGTACACCATTAAATTTCTTCTTTTTTACAGCACAGGATATGCCAAGGATATGATGATTTACCATCCGAAACGAATATTTGTATGTGCACATTTGCATTAGTTGCCAGGAGTATTCTATATGGAATAATATTTTATATAACTGTGTATATCTTTAGATTTACGTTTCAAGTGTTCATCTCCGTTCAAGTAGAAAATTCTTCACTTTTATTGAAATAAGAAAAGGAAAATAATTTTTTTATCTTCATGTTTATAATTCTGAACTGATGCGGTGATGCAGTACTTATTAAATTTCATACCCTTCCGTTCATAAATTATTTTATAAAAATAAAATCTCTTTCACGAAATGAAAAATTAATTTCATATTAATAAACATTTTGCATAAATTAAATTATATATTTTTTATTATTAAAAACAGAATTTACCTATGTATATTTATTTATACACTTTTAATATTTGCAAAATTCATTATTTAAACTTTTTAATATAATAGAGAAAGAGATGTTAATGTAAATTTATGATAAGGAAGAATTTTTCAAAAAAAAAATTATTATAATAACTTATATAGAATGGTAAGTTTATTAACAAATTTTGGTAATAATTAATTAAGGGAACAGCTAAAGTTGATGAAAAAATATATCGGCAAAAAATAGACTTCCTTCAATTTTAATTGTAGTATTAATTGATTTCAATTAATATAATTGTAAATAAATCCCTTTTAAATATTTCAATTATTTTAATAAAGAGTTATATGGGAAAAGAACTTTTTAGAACAAATATTTTTAAATTCTGTAACTAAGTATATTCTAAAATCTTATTTGCTCCACGATTTATTAAAATATTTTTTTCTTTACAACTTGGTATGAGTTTTCTATTAAATAATTATGTTCTGTTGAAAAATACATTTCTTAAATTCAATATTCTCGTAAAAGCATTCGTTTAAGGTATTTATTTTATATAGATATAGAACAATAAAGAATAGAAAAACTAAGACTATAATCAAATTATATGACTAAAAATATAAAATTAATTTAAAATAGTCTGATAAATTAGAAAACATTCTAGTAAAATTTTACAGATCATACTTAAATTTTCAATATTGAAAAAATTTTTTTATTATTTTAAAAACATTTTGAAAAAATTTAAAAGAATTTCCAAACTAATAAAAATATCTTTAAAATAACGTTCCATACTTCAAATAAATAGATAGTCAATTTCAACCTCAAATATGCAAAATATGTATCTAGATACAAAAAAAAATTATATTACTAATAGCACCTAACTATTGCTATAAGAAGATTTTTTTATTATCCTTATGACTTTCTTTACACATTTTATGGTAAATTTATAACAGTCATGTGACGGGAATTGAATAAATTTTCTTACGATATTATGTCAAAGACATACAAAAAAACCTATAAAAAATATAATCTAATTTGATGGTTACACAAAAAAAAAACTTAACAGCAACAAACTACTTGTTGATTTCCTCCTATGCTATACAAGACTATGGGGGTTGATATATCTATATACATATATATTATTTCCCAGCTATCAGAAACTTTAAAAGAGCAGCTTTATTACGCCACTTGTTGCAACCTTTTAGTTCATCATAAAGCAATGAAGTATCTATACAAATTTAATTTCTCTAAGTACCCTGACAAATAAAACAAACAACATAAAATTTCTCGGTGTCCACAAGAGGATTGCATGCCAAAAAAACATTTTTTTTGCATATATGCACTTCATATAAAACCCAGAGAGTAGTTCAATACGACATAAGTTTGCTTTTATGTGAGGAAGCCCGCAAGTACCATTTTAAAAAAAGGATAATAAAGCCAAAACAATACTTATGGATGCAATTGATTCGCAACCCTTGCAACTTTTATGCAACACAAAAAAAAACCATACAAAAACAACCCTTTTTTTTATATACCATGGCATACGTGCATGCACTTTCAAGGTGAACTTTTTCAATGCAAGTTTGAGAAAATGGGAAATTCAGCAGAAAAAAACCAACCATTTGCCATAAATGGGAAAAGTACGTAAATGTTATGTGTGAAAGCGCGCAATAATAATAACTTTTTTTTAGTAAAGACAAATTCTTCTATTCAACAACAAAAATTTTTAAAGTCTCATACTACAGAATGCATTTTGGCATAATAGCAATTTAAGCAACAACTCTTCAATTTACAATAATTTTCTCACAAAAAAAATTGGCACAAACTAAGCTACTGGAGCGTTTAATTTTAACTCACCTTCTTCTATTTTTTTTAAACCATAATAGTCCTTTTTGCCGGAAGGATTTTAAAGTGCATGTTTACATCATCACAAATTATTATTTGTGCATGGCATCATACAACTAAAGAGATGTTAAATGTGTGGATGATTTTACAGCTTATTGCATGCCTCATTGATGATGATCATAAAAGAAAATATAATAAATTCGCTGTTTTTTACGGTGATGATATGCCATCCATATGTATATGTAATGTATTTATATAGAGAAACATGTTATTATCATACTTTTATTCATTTTGCACAAATTTTTGTTTTGTTTTGCCATTTGCATCATCATCTCAACGATGCATGTGCATATGATTAAGTATAAAAAATTGCGCTTCCTTGGCTCCCTTTCCTTCTTTCTCCGTGTGTGCAAGTGCATCTGTGGAAATATTTTATGTAGCCGCGTCGTTTTCATCTTATATGCATTATAGTATAAATTAACTAAAATGTTTGGGTATAGTAATTTTACTGGGGTTTAATTTCTTGTGTGCACTTTTCCAATTACATTTTCTTCCTCACTCAGTTCTTCTCCCAGTTTTGTTTATGATTATTATTATTTTGGTTTTTTACAAGGTTTAATGTTGTTTCTTTGCGTACCTTGTAAGCAAAAAAATTATCAAGAGGGTGTGAAAAGTGAAATTGAAGTGTTAAATGGTGAGAAAAAAATTTGCACAAAAGGGCTGTAAAATTGCAAATAAGAGTCGTGGATTTACTGTCAAATTGAAAGAATAAAAGATACACCAAAATTTAATTTTTTTTAAAGGGAGAAAGTCCTTGTTTATATTATTATGTATTTATTTTTTTAAATTATGTTTTTATTATACTTTCTTTTTATTTATTAAATAATTTTCATTGTAGCTGAAAAGTAAATAAGCGAAAATTTATAGAGAATTTTTATGTTTTACTGCGGTTTAATGTTTGTTTAGCATGGAAGGGTTAAAATTTTATTTTTGTTGGTCAATTCTTAATGATTCCAATTAATTTACACGAGGTAAAAATCGAAATGTTTTATATAGAACATGATTCAAGTGAGTTTGCATGAAAAAAGTTTATTATTGCGTGATTATTAGATTAAAGATCAAAAAGGTGAGTATATTTAATAGGAAAATATTTTAGTTGAAATAAAATATTTAATTAACTCTGTAAAGAAATTAATGGGATTGCTGGAATGGGAATATGAAATTTGTAGGAGGCTTGGATAATTTTTAAAACTGTGCAGTTTTATTGATAGTACTAAGAATAATAAATAAATTATTAGATAGGATATGACATTATCCTCTCTTAAAAATAAATTAAATTTTAAAATTCAATCACATTCTGATAAACTGTTCAATTAATTATTGAATAAGTTTAATATTGTCGTGCATACTTCATACTTGTAATATTTCTTCAACTCACTATTAAATGTAAGTTTATATAATGTGCCCTTGTCCGACCTTTTATCAGTTTATGGCTAAATGAAGTTGTAGAATAATATTCTAATAAAATAAAAATAGCTATCTAATAAATTTATCCATAATCTATAAACCTAATCATAATTTACTATGTATTTATATTAAATGAAATTCTCGAAAATAAATATTTACGGATTTTAAGAAATTATACATCGTGCAACCATCCGTAACTCTTTCTTTACCAAAATTTCACCCTAAAAATCCAAAAAAATAATTGATAATTCCTTAAATAGTTCATATGGTATGCAATATTTCAATAACATAATTCTAATTATTTTACAAAATTCATTGAAACATAAATAAAGGATTATATTACATTAAAAATGTTATCTCTGCACGCAAAATTTACTGTAACAATGAATTCCCGATAATCGTTAAGACATTATTATACAAATAGAAATATAAAGAAAAGTTAGTATCTTATCATTGCATTACATTACAAAAAAAATATATATAGTAGATAAAAAAGTTACATGAACGAAACAAACTCTAAATCTAATTTAAGAAAAATTCGTGATCAAACTGCACGCCCATTCGCAATTATATTTGTTTTTGATTAAACTTGGCCACATAGAACGAAGTCATCGTGCCAGCAATTAAGTATCCTCCAATTTCGTAAAAGAAGTCTATTTTTATCTTTAGAAACATAACCAGTAATATTTATAAAAAAAAATTGTCTCTCGCTCTTGATCCATAAATAAATTCATTTGATGATTCCATATCCGTAGTAGAAATCTTCTATATTCTATTTGTATGCATATAAAATCCAAGAAACAGATATGGCGACAATATAAGAGTCTTTATTTCTAGTAATATTTGCGGTGCAAAATTCACAAAAATTTAGAATAGAGAGGGGCCGCCAATTAATTGCATAATCTAAATTCAATTTATCCGAACATATGAAATATTTTAATATTTTTCTATTAGATAAATATAATAAATTCTTATACACTGGTATACAAAATTTCTTCCTTAAGAAACTTAATTTTTTATATATGTATTTAGTTCAGGATTATCTTCTTCTTCTAATATTAATTTATTTATTTGTAATATTCTGGCGGCTATTTGTTTAGGCTTTAATGGTAAATTAATATTGAACTAAATATTAAATATATAATATATATATAATATGTATATACATATATGTACCTATAATAAAATCGTGATTGGTATATTTATTCTACAATTGATTTTTATCAAAGCCGAATTATATTTTTCAATATTCGATTTAGTAAAAACCAATGTAAAAATCATTCAAAAAAATATTCATTAAAATTAAGTTTACTCGCTGTTGCAGTATATGGTAAGAGGTATGTAAGTTGATTTTTTGGTGCAATAGAAACTCGTCATAAAAAAATAATTTAAAATTTTTTTTTGCATATTTGAATTATTATTAAATTTTTACTACACAAAAATTATTAATATTTTATTTTTGCAGACTTGAAATATTTGTATATTATATAATTTTCTTTTTAATCATAAGAGTTCGCTATTAAAATATTCATGTCTGACGCCAAAATTTATTTTCTTTTACCTGCGGTTTTTACTGGTACAAATTATCCTTCAACAGGGAAAAACAATTTTTATTATTTTTTTACATGCATTCCTATAAACTATGCTATAAAATTTACTATTTTATGGATAATTCCTACTTGACAATAAATTTCAGAGCAAAACGTTACACTTATTCAAAAAACTATGATTATATTGATTATATTTTTGCATAAGAATAGTTTTGGAGCCTATACTACTTTATTAAAATTTATTATATAATATTAATGGAGTGGAGTGGTAATATTAAAAAGGACGAAGTCATACTAATGAGACCGTGGAATCACCGTTTGTAAAATCCACAATTCGAACGACACCAGTAAACCACAATAATTAATACTTTCACCCACTCCCTCGTATTTACAAAAGAAACTAAACATGCTGTTATAAAATTTCCAAATCAAATTGACTTTTTTCAAATATTCATCTCGTTTAAAAAATTACTAATATAAATTACTAGTTTATTTTAGTAGAATTTTCATAATGACAATAATATTGAACGGAATGCAGCCTCAATAATTAGATTATGTGATTTCACTTTATTGATTTTTATGTAAATTGTTAAATATATTTTAATAATGATGAAGTGATATTTCGTCGATGCTTCCAGCATTGAAAATCAAATCAAAAGACCAGAATTAATTTGAATTATAAATTTAAAATTGTCTAGTTATGAAAAAAATTATATTTAAATATTTATCGATATTTTATATTTAAAGGCTAATCTCCTGTTAGATTTCTTTAGATTACAAAACTACAAGTACTATAAATATTATTATACGAAAATCTAAAAATATTGCGGACACATAAAAATATATAAAGGATAATAAAAAATCATTGCCACCACACCACAGCCCGCCATTCATAAGTTCTTTTTTTTTTGAAATTTTAATCACTAAGCAACCCTTAATTTTTTTTTTTGCTTTTCTTAATATTGGATTTTTTTACACACACCATCCCACAATTAATACTAATTTATTTTCTTCTTCTTCTTATTTCTAACACATATTAACATAAAAAAAATTAGTGTCCTGTGTTTTTTCTACACACAATTTTCTTTAATTTTAATTTTTTTTATTATTTTCTACATGCAAACATAACAAAAAAGAAAAATAACTAAAAGCCGAACACAATACATTAAAAAAAAGTTCAAATAGATACATAAATTTTGTTATTACTAAAAAGGAGCAAGGGTAAAAGGATATATAAATAAAAACAATAGCAAAAAAAACAAATTTTCTTTATTTCTCAGGATTCTCTAACAACAGCAAAACATAACAACAAAAAAAACTAAAAATGAAAAAGAAACTCCCAATATATTGTACTTCAAGTTACAAAAAACCCTTCTTCTTTTCTATATCCTTCTAAATGTAAAAAAAGGATCTAATGAAAAAATACAGAAAAAATATTAACTCTTAAATAAAAATAGAAAAACACCACCCCCTTTAGTATAATTTTTTTACAGCCCACTCATTACGTTAACAAAAATCTTTACTCTGCACACATAATACAGAATCTATTTACATATATGTATGTTTGTATGTGTATAAGTGCTTTCATTAAAAAAATTCAATCAACAAAAATACACATATACGTACAAAATATCTATATTTATGCAAAAAACTGAAATATCCTTTAAAAAATTCTCTTTATTCATCAACATAGCAATAATTATAAAAATAATAATACACGCACACATTTAGAAAACGAAGCAGGACGAAAGGCAAAAAACATTAAAAAATATATAACAAATTCTGGAAAAAACATTTGTTAAAGACTTATTCAATTTTTTAAGAACTTTTTTCTTATACTCAGATATGATATTGGAGGTGGTTGAGGTAGTGGTGTTTGAGTGGGTGGTCGGTAGAGCTGGAGTTGGTTTTAGTTAAGTATTTCTAGATGTATATACAATTAAGAAAAATTGAAATAATAATAATAATATACACTTCTTTCTGTGTACAGACAAAGATAAACCACCCCTTTTTCAATTTTCGCCCCAAATTTTTTTTTTTATTTTTACTATACCCTTACCCCGAAGACGGAATATAAAAAAAAATTAAAAAAGCCGATTTTATTTGCTTATTTTTTAACTTTCGTCGAATGGTTATGTGTGTATACCTATAACAGCAACAACAACCAAATTGTATATCCTTTTTAAAAGAAATAATATACTTTTTTCAAAAAATATAAAAATTCTGGTTTCTTGTATTCAAAAAAACTCAAGAAAATTGTTGGTTCTATAGGATAACTATGTGGAACGGGCAGAGTAAGCAGTGGTATTACGGACATCGAGGCAAAAGTTACAGCAACATACAAACACAAATAAATGTATATATTTACAACAAAAATTAAGAAAACAATTCTTTATATGAAAAAAGGACAGAGTAAATTATAAATACACCTTACTAAAAATAGTATAATTCAGTGTCGTAGAAGAAATAAAGAAGAAAAGGTTTAAAGTAAATTGCATATAATAATTGTATTAAACTATGATCTCATTTTGGGATATACATACTTTACTTATAATTATCTAATTTAGTTATAATTTTTATTCTGTTCTGAAGAATAAGGTGCCATCCATAAGTTAGTTATCAATATCATCCAGGACATCTACACCATACAATTTTACAACACTTTAGATATTGAATTCATGTACGCTACTGAAAATAAAAATTTAAAAGTTCTTCGAAAGGGTCGAATATATTTTATGTATATTTATATATTTTAAATTGAATAATCTCATTCCAGGATTAATAAAATGTGAGAAAATGGAAAGAGTTTATTATGCAACCATCATAAGATCTGATAGAGCATTTCGGCTACGTGAGCATTGGGAAAAGTGGTTAAATAAAAAACGAAGTTATTTGTATATTGTATATATAAAAAATAGGTAAGAGTTAACCGTCTAAAACTATATCTTCGCATCATACTTATAGAAATGTCTTCTACCTGAAAGAAAAGTACAAAAATCTAATACAGATCCGAATCTTTGTTAAATTTAAAAATGGAAAACAAATAAAAAAAATGTGGACATACATCCCCATATATGTTAATATGTAAAGATACCCAGCAGTTGTGTAACTCATTGAATTCAAACCCCATTTCGTTCATCTGTCCTGTTAGAATTTTATTATGGACACATATTCTTACAGTAGCGCAAAATTTATTTAGTAAAAACATGACTACGAAAAGGAAACAATTAAAGAATAGATTTTTTTTCTAAATTAGTTCGCGGATCGTGATTTCTGTGTCATTTTTCCAAGTCCTTTTTGAGTTTGTGTGTATTTATATTTATTAAGATTTGATGGCGATTCTACTACTCTATGTAAATTCACCCCTTAAATATCTTGTGTTTATTAAGAGAGGGTTGTTTGAAAACACATTTTTATAATACTTAAACATGAACAAACATACATACGAATATTTGAATTCCTCATATATCCTTTTTAAAGACAAAACAAAAAATTAGGCAAGACATAAAGATTTTTTTTATTTTAGAGATTTTTAATATTTTCTTAACTTGTGTTAGCCTCGATCCGTTTTTCACTACACATAGCATCCTTCTGAATATATTATATTTTATCTCATTCTTTTTTATATGAAAATTTTTTTCTTTGTTTCCCAGGGGGACTTTATGAGTTTTTTTCTGAAACACAAATTTTTGTTGGGTTCTTTTGTGACGTTAATTTTTATTTGACGTTACATATTAAATGTACGCAATGGTTAAAACCAAAAAAAGTGTCCTTGCCTTCATTATTGCCTGCTCTGTCCAAAAAAAACTCATTTGGATATTCTTTATTCTTTACTCTTTCCTGCTAGAGTTATACATGAGAAGGATTGGGTATATGCGTGCATTTGTTATTATGCCAAGATAGGACATTTAACATAGAATCGCGGATGTTTGTCATAGAATCGCAGATGTGATGGGGGAGACATTTAAGGATAAATGATACAAGAAAAAAAAGGGTCTCCTTACGTTATATTACTTATAAAATTATTATAAAAAGAAATATTTTAAATGGAGTAAAACAGAATTTTTTTTTCTTTAATTTTTCTGGTAAAAATTAAGACTTCTTCGTTTTGTCTTTTGTGCGGCATGTTGAATCCAAAAATCCATATATTTATTTTAAAAAAAATATATAAATTAACCCAAATAAGGACGAAAGAACAATAAAAAAAATTATTCGCATGCGCCCAAAATATTCGTATTTATTAAATAAAAAAAATTGATTTTTATTGAATTTTCTTTCATTTAAATGTGTAAATATATAAAAATATTTATATATTTTTGCTAATTTATTATTATAATTTAGAATTCTGCAATATTATTTTTAATTTTTGTATTTTTCTTTTTTGGACAAATAAATTTTAATTAACAAAAGATATGGGTGGAAATAGCCAAAGGATACAAATTTTAGTATTTTTATTGAATTTTTATATATTTTTTCCTTGCGTTGTAAAGATAAATAACAAACTTTCATATTGCTTAATTTTTTTTGCTATTTAATTATCTTCCCTTAGTTATTGACAATGCAATTTAGTCTACGTTCAATGTTTTATTATTTTAAATTAATTTCTATTAATTTATGCAAAAATATTTTTCCCTATTCACATCATACTAATAAAATTGCAATAGTATAAAGTCAGAAAGCATCTGTTTTGACTTCCTATTAACTTTCTAATCTCCGATTAAATTACATAAATAATAGAAAAACAAGCAATAAAATTTAAATTTGTTATTTTATATCAATTCCTTTTTTTTACAATGGGTGCCCGTTTTCTAATTCGATTTATCATTTAAAAAAATCAAAATCCTTGATACGATGAAACTTTGCAAATTTTCCAAATTGACTAAAAATAAATAAATTGTGAAAGGAAAATATTTAAACCACATTTACAAAAGAAATGAAATCCAAAAAATTTCACACCCTCTTCTTAAAAAACCACGACTACATGATTCCTCTTTTTCAAACCCCATAGAAAAATCGAAAATAGTTTGTTTGTTCATTTTGCAATTGATGCTGATTTGCTGATTTTTGCAAATAAAAAAAGCAACCCGCATTTTTATTATATTAAATTTTTGGTATGTCACCCGAAGGTAATTCCTTGTTTTTTTTCTACCAATGATCTTGTTTATCTTATGTGCCAAAAATATTACACTATGTGACAGAGACATAGTAAGTAATACATAGCTTCAACGCATAAAATTAAATGTACGATAATAAAAATATACCATACAAACAGCATAAAAAATCTTTCTTATTGTTGGATATAAAATATTTCCCCCTTAGTGTTTTTTCCTTGCAAAATTGCATTTCGGAACCATCGAATTTGATTTTGCTATGTTCGTTGTTTTTCTTTCCCTTTTTTTATACAATCAGTAGTAAATGTAAGGCAAAAATTGCAACAAGTTGTTTTACTGAACAAGTAACAACAAATAGCAATCATAAAATAATCTTTTTGATATTAACTCTCTCTCTGTTCCAATAAACTCATTGCAATTCTGATTTACAAATAAACTGGCAAAATTATTTGATTACTATAGTATAGATAATCCAAAAAAGAATCAGAAACACTTGATATTTTTATTTTGGTTATTTATGTATAAAAATTTTTATGTTCCCAACATAAAAAAGGGTAATTTTTTACAATACATCAATTGGTAATGTTCCTCTTCAAAAGTCCATAAAAATATTTATGCCATATTAGAAGGGAGAAAACATATTTATTCTTGTACCTAATGCCTAATGTAATTAAATCTATGGTTTCTTCTATCCCCTATAATTCCTACATGGTCATTATACTTGATTGACCCATACGCTGACCCTCTACATTGTTCAACAAGATATATTATGTATATACTATTATATTTTTTCATTTCAACCAATATTAATAATCGTTACCAATGTTACCATCGTCCCCTTTCTATTTTACGAAATGTTGTGTTGTTAAACAAATTGGCTGACCCATTGATTAAAGGAGAATATAAAAACCAGTTAAAAAGTTTGGGGTGATTTATATGTTTATTATATATTTAAATTTCGTCCTTAGGGTAAAATCTAGTACAAATAATAAGAAGGACATCCTTTGGTGCAGAATATATAAAGTGCAACAAGTGTTTGGTCTTTTTACAAAGTTGATTTTTTGTTACTCGAATCATAAAATTTTAATATTTTTTGGTTTTTCCAATTTTTGTTTCTCTTTTTGTGAAAATATTGTATTAAAGAATAATGATTCATGAGGAACGATATTTTTGAAATGATTAAAGCATTAAAGCATAGTTGGTGAAAAACTTTTTCGTTCAACAATCTTTAAGTACCAAAAATTTTGTAATAATAGTATAACTATGAAATAATTATGTCCATTTACAATCAGTACGATGATGAACATATATGAAATATTTAAACCATAATAATAAATACATTTTTGAAATATTTAATATTTTCGATCCTAATCATTTATACGAGTTTTTACCTTAAAATTGTAATATGTATTAAAAAAAATATAGTTAGAAAAACAGAAAATTGCAAATAGCAAAAAGAAACACATAAAACATAAATAAATTGCCTGAAAATATGTTCAGGTTATCACCGATTAATGAGACATTGATAAATATACGCCGTGAGTAAATAAATCAAATTCAATAATTGTATATACATATACATATATATTTGGGTATTTATTTTATTGAGGGAGGTTCTCCTTATACACAATAATAATATTAAACTTAAAATTACTATCTACATCATTTTTTATATTATTTTTTATAATAGGGGTCCGTATAAAAGTTTGGTCCAATAGTGACCGATAAAATAAAATTTAGCCTCAATTTTTAATTATTCAAACATATAATAAAAAATTCGGTGATAATTTCAAAACCATTTGATGTGGTTCCTCAATAATATACATTAATTTAAATATAGCAAAAATTATTTATACTAAACAGAAAAATTAATATTTTAAGTATTTCTTATATTGAACTTGACATTAATTTCCTTAAACCTTGATTTTCTTCCAATATATTAAATCCAAATTATCTATAAACTACACAAAGTATTTTAATTTGAATTATGGTCAAAAATAGAGAAAAAATATTTTTTAGCGTAAACCATTTAGCAAATCTAGTTTAAACAATCTCGAAAATATCCTCCGCACTTGCACATTTAACTGTAGATCAAAATCGAACAAAAAAACAACCATTTACGTTCCTATAACAGCAATATATACCGATTAAGGTATGAAAATATATGCTTACAAACTTTGGCCAGAAGAGATTAAAGAAATCCAGAGGGGGCACAAAAATCTAAATAACAAATTTAAGTTGTTGCAGTAATAATGGAAACATTGCCGATATTACAGTATAGATAGAATAATGGAATGATTTTTTTACAATATTATGTATTTATTGTGTTCTATTTTTTTGGAATTGTAGCGAAATATTGTGCATTTTAAACGGATTCCTAATGACACATAAATAATATTCAATAAGTTAGAAGTTCGACAAAAAATTTCTTAGTCAAAATAAAAATTAGAAGGAATAAGACCTTTTCTTCGTCTTCTATGTAACTTATTCTCATTCTTTCACACTTCCAAATCAAAATGAAATTCCTTAAAAACGAATAAATTTTAATTTATAAAAGGTTGTGGTAATTTTAATAAAGCCAAAATGAGGAACTATGGAAAAAATAAACAGATTATATACTTTATTTTTTATTATCTAAATTTAATCGAACTTTATTAAAATTTAATCAAAAATATTTTTTTTAAACATACCGTTGATTGATAGTTTTCCACTATAACCTGTACGTATATAGTAAAAAAAATATCGCATATCAGAGGTTAAATACCTTATAAATTGCACAGTAATTTTTCTTACTTAAATTTCCACAGTACTAAAATTTATATCTGAAAAACACTGGCTAACACTGGTAAAAGTGAATTGTATTATAAATAAATATATTTAAAAACTAAGGCAACATATTATTATTATTATTACAATTTTTGTAAATGTACATATATTATTGGCAGAGAGATAAATCTTTATTGAAGAATATCGAACGGACTGATATTTTTTTCCATGTGTGTTTAGCGCCAGGCATAAACATTTAAGAAATTCTTTTTTCTTAATTTTTTTCTTAAGACTTTTTTTTCTTATTGCCATCATTTACGAGTTTCTTTTTTCTTCTGTGTTATTGAATATATCGATTGAAAATACATTAAATTATATAATACAAAAATATAGGAATTAAGATCTCGAAGGTGTAATCTATTTTTAGCTTAGGTTTCATAGCGCGGAAATATCTCGTGTTTCAGCCTAAAAGTCTAGTATGTATTAAAGAACAAAATTCTTTGTTTATACCAAGGAAATTGTTTTTTGTAAATTTATGTTTTTAAGTATCAAATTATACCAATCACTATTATCACTAAATCAAAAAGTTAATAAAGTTATGCAGGCGTTTGAATATATGGCAATTATATACTTTAAGAAGTTTAACTTTGTAATAATTTATATAAGAGTTTATAAACTGGAAAATATCTATTATGTGGAAAAATATATTTAACTACTATCATCTAGCTTGAAATATTATTTTAGTTAGTTAGAAAATAGTATATAAAAAACAATTTCTAAAACATGTGATGCTTACTTGGTATATAGTAAACTGAAAATATAACTAAATATTATTTTGTATTAAATTTGAAGTTGGTGAACCATAACTTATATGTGATTATTTTTTCTTGAATTTTTTCTGTATAATATTCTTTCAAAATAAAAAAATAATGTAGTTCATATAAAGTTAATTTTCTATAAAGAAAATGTATTGAAATTAATTGAGCAATACAATTTAATAATTTTTAATTTTGATTTCTTAATTTTAATTATTTAAATATAATTATGTAATTAGATTTTTGGGATCTTCTCAAATAATTAATAAAAAATTCTAAATTCGAGTTACTTTTAATTATTATAAATTGTAAATTTTATAATAGCAATTCGCCATATCAAATTAGCCTTTTCACAAATCTTCGTCTCTGGATACAAAAAATATATAAATACCTACCAATTTTATTTGCAGATATGTATATCTTTTGAATATGCAGTAACTTATTTATAAATTCTTGTACCTTAGCTTGTCTGTCAATGTACAAAAATAATTACAGAGAGTTGAGGTAATTATATGATCATGAAGTCCTTTTATCTATACAATTTACATATAAGTATGTATGTACTTTTATATATTTACTCCATATTGAAATTATTAATATAAGAAGAAGAGAATTACCCTGAAATACAGAAAAATATAAATTATTTACTGGTACACTCACAGATTTTCACACCAAATGTTCATAAATTTTCTTATTTGTATGTCCAAATCAAACATTTATATATTTGTCCAATAGAATTTGTACATAAATAACAACGATATATTTAAATATATTTTTTTTACTTTCTTTTTGGTTAATATGTGATTCCCATAACAAAATAAAATAAAACCCAACAAAATATTCTCACACATATTCGCATTTTTACATCCCTTTTTTTTGTACGACGAATGTCCTTTTAACATTTTTCCACGTATAGATTTTCGTATCGGCTCCACCCTTTTTATGTGCCACACACCAAACACACAAAAAAATAACAAAACTGGATGACGAACTTATATGTGCAGGAATTGCAAAATTCTCTTATAAGGGTGAAAGCTCTGCTATCTTTTTTTGCACATTTTATACGTTTTCTGTACATACATATAGTGTGATATCCTATTCTTTCTTTCTATATATCCTTTTTTATATACTTCGTACATAAAAAATATTCCATATAATATTTGTGTGTGCGATATGAGTAAATAAATATATTCACAGCAAATAATTTCATATATAGTTTTTTGTTAATATCAAATTTAACAACACCTTATCCACCATCATAAGAAATTTTGTAAAAGAGAGGGTGGAAAATAAAAATTTTTCTGTAAAAAATATAGATATATTTTACTTATACATTTTTATATACAAAACATATAAAACATTTTTTCCCACGAATCAGCAAACGTCTTCGTTCGGATTCTATATCTACTCTACGCTTTATTTTTCACATGATTCAAACATATATGAATTTTTTGGTTGTGTGTATATGTATTAAAAAAAATAAATATACTTGATTTGGTTCCGTTGATTGTGGATTGTGGGAGGGGTGGGTAAAAAGTTGGTGATGGATAAATTTTCATATGAATAAGAAAAGGAAAAATGTCACCCTCTTTCAGTGTATTACTGAAAAATATATAATAAAGTTTATATACGCATCACAAAACTTTTATTAAAGTCCACAAAACACACAAAATAAAAATATCAAATTATAGAATATAAATTGTTTGCCACCTTTAAATTATTTATTTTTGAAGATACGAAACAAAATTTTCTATTTTCTTCTTCTTCTGTTATGTTAGTAGTATATAAACCCAAAGCAGGTAAATATAATAATGTTTATGTACGAATTTCAAAAAAAATGTATGCTTCTATTTCTTCCTTGATGGCTGCTCTTTTATTTTCGCATAAAACCGATTCGAGATTAAAAATAAAAAATATTATTTATATACATACATATATATGTATGTACAGAAATAATTTTCCCGAAAGTCGAGTAAAAGAAAATTTATAACGACGCACAAAAATAACGATTTTATATATATATTTTTTATATATACATATATACCACTTACCACCTATAGATTGTATATATAAAATATTTCATCCGGGGTAAAAAAAATACTCACAAAGCTTAAAATGCCTTGTAGAAAACTTTATCTGGTTCAGTTTTTCTATATTATTTTTATCTATACATATTATATAAATTTTACGAATTACCCATTTTTTCGACAAATATCATTGAAAAGGGGATACAACAATAAATGTCAAGAGAAAGAGTAAATAATAATAAACACAAACAAGGCAAGATTGTTTCCCTTTTTTATACCTCATGGCGAAAAATAAGGATTCACGCATACATAGAATTTTTGAAATTTTTATATAGAAATTCGTTGTAACGGCGAAAGAAAAAAGGGTTGTTAGCGGTTAACAATAAATTTTCATATCATATCTTTATCAATGTTTCAAAAAAATCATAAATGATTTTTAAAACCTTACAAGATAGTTTTTTTCATTTATATAACAAAGGACTTCCTTTTTTGTGTTTGATTAATCTGAAGTAAATTCTTAATGATCTTTTTAGAGGTTCAGAAAACATTAATAACTTAGATTTTTAGCCATTTCCTACTAATTATCATGAGGAATTTCATTATTCAGCTAAAAAATGAGAATCATCCGTAATGATTTTTTTCAAGACTTAATAAATCAAATTATAAAATTACTAATAATTATCATTAAGGATGTGGTATAAATACATAATATTATATTTATATAATTTCTCAAAAATCAAATCAGTTAAAAGAAAGTTTTTGAAATAAAATAAACCAATTCTGCGGCAATCCTTTCTCCTTTTTGACATTACAAAAATAATCAACATATTCATCTAAAAATAGTAAACTTCTGTGATATTTTTAATGAAAATTTAGCATTTATTTTAATAAGACAATAAGACAATCAACAATTTAAATTGCGTAAAATTTTACCAAATGCATTATTTAAAATTCAGAAATTTCATTATTAACAAAAAAAAGGCAAAAGGTAAGTATCCAATATATATATATACATAGCGACAAGAAATTTTAATTAAAATAATTTTTAATTGAAAATATCTTTTAATTTGCTATTGATAAAGCAAAAAAGCAAGAGCACACTTTTCTCTGGTTTTTCCACACACCCCACGTATAATAAAAAAACTAAAATTAAGTATATTTATGAATTAAACTAGAAAAAGCGACCCATCGTTATTGCTCCAAAAAAAATTAATATAATTATCTTCCTATCTCGGGGAAATCTCCCAACCACACCAAAAAATTATATAAGAAAAACGATTATCATTGATTTTTCCTGTCAATTTAACAATATCTATGATGACATAATAAATTCCATGTTATATAATTAAAATATTAAATATTACAGAAGAAATTAATGCTAAAAAATTAATAAATTATGCAAAATAAATTTACTAAAATAATAAACAAACCAAACATATTTCTTTTCGTTGGTAGAAATATGGTTTAATTTTTGTGGTGAAAACTTAATGTTAAATTAAATTATATAAAATTGGTTGAAAGGTTTCTATTCAAATTCATTCAATTGATATTTAAGTAATAATAATTTTTTTTTCATTCTAATGTGAGAAAATAATGTGAGAAAACACATATTTTATTCAAACTTATCGAAGATATCAATTCTTGTTTTATGGTTCTGATATAGTGACCAAAAATAACTAAAATTAAGTATTTATATGTACATCAATAATAATAATGTTGAATATTACATCAGGTCCTATTTTCGGATATTAAATCAAGACATAAATGCTATTATTAAAAATTCAATATGTTTACTTACACTGATTAGTTTACACTCTACTTAATTCATGACATTTTCATTAATAACAGTTGGAAACTTAATAGTTCGTAACAGTAAACAACTAATTAACAGTTGGTCTAATTTAATTGTAAGAATACTAATTTGTCGTGCCAATACTATTTATATCAAATCAATCATAGTTTAGTTTAATAATTTTTTCCCAATCCCACACATTTATTATATAAGTATTATCTTTGTATTCCACGAAAGTTTTTTTCACAAACTAAAACTAAAATCAAATGGAGTACTTACCAGAAAATTTAAACATATTATTTTCATATTTTCTATAAACTCCTAATTATATTAAGAAGGTAAAAAGTTGTATAAAATTGGAAACAAATTGGCATAGATAAAATTACCATATAATCGGATCTGTTTACTAAATCATAGACATTTGCATTTTTCGTATAACAAAATTTTTCATCTCATATGAAAAATTCTAATAAAAAATTGAAAAAAAAAGATTATGATCTCTGGAAACATAAAATTAAACATTAAAATGAACATTGATTTCAATTTTTATTCTTTTTGTATAAAAAAAGTAGAGTGGAATGAATTTTACCTGAAAGGAAAGGAAAAGATTCACCAATAATTTTCATTTTTCACATATGCGGATAATTTTTTGATCTCAAACGTGACCATGCAAAAAAAATATAGAATTGATGAGATCTTCAGGGCTTCAGTTTGGGATCACGTACTAAACAAACATATTACATATATGCAAAAAATATATAAAAAAAAATGAATAATATAGTTATAGAAAATAAGCAGTCAAGAATATGTATGTATTTATATGCATGTATATAAAAAACTGAAATATACACAAACGGTCAAATAATTTTAGTGAAGCGTTCGCATGCATTTTTAATATTCTTAAAGTTCCCATCATAAATTTTTTTTGTTAGTTGCATATTAAATTGTTTTGTTTTTGGTATAATCATCATATACATAAATATAAGATTGAACTAATAAAAATTGAATAAGTTGAACACGATGTTAACTACTACGATACAAGAACAAAAAGTACGTGCGCCAGAGCAACGATCTGCGCGAAATATAATTTTTTTGAACTGACAAATTGAAGATGCATCATATTTATTACTAATCTCTTTCTTATACAAATATAAATTTATTATCGTTTTTCTTTATTGTTACATTTTTGTCTTGATAGTCTTAACATTCTCATCGCAGATCTCGTGGAAGATGATTTTGTGATGATCCTTTTATCCCAGTAATAATGAGATGTTACATAAATTTTTCAATTATTTTTTTTATTATATTATTATTTCCATTTATATATATGCTATCGACTTTTGTAATATGAAATACAGTTTACTGGTACAGTAAAGTAGAAAACATTTGTCACATAAATAAACTGAAATTATATTTCTTATCTAAACATAGTTAGGTAAATATTTTGTAATATAGATCAAGATTCATTCTTTTATTAAGGCGTTATTGATCAAGTTTTGAATTTTATTTTGTGATCTACCAATGGTTTTTTTTGATAGAGGAAAAATGCTGAAAGCTTAATGAGTTGTTGTGGCAAATAAATTATATTTGCAGTGTGATATATTTTAGTAGAAATGAATTAATTTTATCGTTGCTTTTTTGTATAATAAATAATATACATAGATGTCATAAAGGTAAGATCGATTGATTTATCAGAAAATTCTAATTATATATCTAATATAGTATGCCTAAAAACCTTGAACATGAACAATTCTGCTGAAATTGAAATGATGAATATTATATGAAAATTGTCTTTTTCCCATTTATTTATGTATAACTATTAAAATTTAAATGCCCAAATTTACAAATAGAATTTAAGAAATCAAATTAATTACTAAGGAAATATTTCAGTGAACTAAGAAATTAGGTCAAATGAAGAATAACCGTGATTAAGAAAAGAATTTTCGATTTCTAATTGAACTTTCAGCCATCCAACAATGTTCTGTTGAGATGTTCGAGAAATTTAATTTTATACCATCTCGTTCTTAAACAACACAAAAAAAAATATTATCCTATAAATATAAATTAAAATAAGAAAAACATTCAGACATAGACATTGTCTTTTTTCATTTTCCAAATTTTCTTTTTTATTATTATTATTTTAAAGCTTTAAGAAGGAAATAAAAAATGGTTTGTGTTTTTTTTTTCGTTCTAAAAAAAGAAGGAAAAAATGTCTAAAAATAGACAAGACTTGATCAAAACTTGTTGCTTTAAAATTTTAACCGTAAAATTATTTATACAATAGTATATAAATATAAATTCGCATTATTAAGTCGTACCGAAAAAATATATGTATGTGTATATAAAGGCAAAGTTAGGTAATTTAAAGAAAATTTATATTATATATATATATAAAAATTGAATTTTTTTCTCATTTTTTTTGTTCCATTTCTTTTTTTTTGTATATAGGACACCGTTTTATGCGGTGCGGTGACCACTGACCTTCATGTCTGGAAAAAAAATCATACTTCTTTATAGACGCGCGACTATAAAAAAAAAACCTTCAAAAAAATGGAGAAATATTATAGAACACGTCAGACACTGTGAACTGCGTAAAATATGGGGGTGATAACAGCGATTAGATTCTTTCAGTTTTTTTGTTAGGTATACGTGTACTATATACTTATATTTATATAAGAAATATAAAATTGTAGTTAGGTTCGGGCTACACAGAAACAGACCACCCAACAACGAAAAAACAAATGCATTATTTAATTATAACAAAAATAAAAGGAAAATTTAGGAAAATTATATAAAAAAATAAATCAGAATAGATGAGGATCTGAAAAGTTTTCGTTTATCTCGCTGAGGAACAAAAAATAAATTCATCTGCATATATAATATAAACTTCTTCATCTACGAAAATAAAATCTTTACGCGATAGATTAATTTAAATTTAAACTGATGCGGATTTACTATGATAATCGAAATTAGTTGCCTGCAAATATAACTAATAAATTATTATATATATTGATGTATACAAAACAGAGAATATTTATGTGTAATTTCGAAATTATACAGAAGCTAAATAGGTTTTTTACTGATGAAGGAGCATCCATCACCATACACAAGATATATTTTAATACTTCCTGATGTTAATAATAATAATACAAATTTGTTACACAGAAGTTAAAGGGACGTGACGACTTGATCTAGAAATAAAAATTATGAATTTTCCATAAATAATACGTGACCTACTATTTGGAAATTAATCCAATAATTATTTCGATTGCAGAAGAAAATTCAATTAAATTGCGTTTGTATAGGTTTAATCAGTGATTTTAAAGTTGAGAATCATCTTATTTTGTTTTGGATTTATATAGTTTATTTTTATATGTATATTCCTTTGATTGAAACGCGTAAAAAAATAGATTGAATATAATTTTCTATAATAGACTAAAGTGCTGCGTTATATAGATTCTACGAGCCCAAGCTTGGTTTCTACATTCTACGAGGCCAAGCTTGGTTTCTACATTCTACGAGGCCGCAAATGTTATCTTTTCCTTAGTAGCGGAGCATATTCTTTGTGAATATGAGTAATAACCTGGAAATAGTTGTATGATTATCGTAAAGAATTTCTAGCTGGCAGGAAGGTCCGAGTGACTATAAACTAGAATAATGGACACCAAAATCGATCCTGTGGCTGATCAGATAGTATACTGCTTTGCTTAACATAACAGCATAACTTTCTAATAGAATTAGGCAAATTTTTTATTGCTTAAACTTAAAGCTAGTAAATTTTGCATATTTGCAACTTAAAATTTCATTAAATCTGCAACATTTTTAGTCCACGAAATTGAAAAATACCATACAGAAATATCTTTAAAAAATATAAAATAAAATTATATGTCACATAAGTACATGTTCCATTTGTTCTTCGTTTATTTTCAATTCAATTAATTATATATTTCATTTTTGTCCGCGCATAATTAATATATTTTCATTTGTATATGATGGGGGTAAGATCCACATTTTCAAAGGACGCCAGGAGGCTCCCAATTTCTTCCCCCTAAAAAAATTACGGACAGAATTTTCTTTCTCCAAATAAAAAATAATACATTAAAATTGAAAACGGGGTGTCTTAACACATAACATACACAGCAGACTGGTTGGTTACATAAATAGCAACATAACATAATAAATAAAATCGTTAATATTTTTTATATTATACTTTTTTATGTTTAATTTTTTTTCTTTTCGTTTCAAATGGAAAAAAAATAAAATGTATCTGTAAGATATAAAATAAAAAGAAACATAGAAAAACGGGAAAAAATATAAACCAAAAGCCAATGAACGAAGGCGGAGCTATATAAAAGTGGGGAGCATATAAACATACCTACATAATATAAGCATATACGACAAGATACACATATGTATATTGAATGGATGTATGCTCGCTCGGTTCGCATATATTCAACATTTTCAAGGAAAAAAAATAGTAGAGCATAGAGCTTCTTCTTAATTTTTTTATGTTGCTGTTTTTGTGTACATATAAATAAAAACTATACAAAAAAGTAAAGAAAACAAAACAAATTATGAAATGAACACCAACAATAAGAGTGATTGCTACTAAGTGCGTTTTTACTAAAAAAAAATTAGAGAAAGTTAAGTAACCAACAACAAAAATACTCCTCTGTATCCAATCAGAAGAAACGAATCTAAAAAAGTCCTTCTTGCTCCCCTCATCAAGGCGCTTTTCCATTTCCATAATCATATCACACACAACCAAAATAGAATATTTTTCTCTTAAAATTGTCTTCAAAAATTCTCTCTTAAAATTTAATTTTAACACTTTTATATCCCTTCCCTTCCCTATGTGTTTGCAAAATGTGTATATGTTTTATATGTGGTATGAAAAAATGAATCTTATAAATACTTTTTTATAGCTTTTTTCGTTGTTTAGTTTTTTTTTTAAGAAAATACTTTTTATTATTTTTCTGTTAGTACCCCTACCAAAAACAGCAACAACATATTTATATGTTTATCGATATGTGGGCGGATGTTTTTTTTCTAATATACATATGTTTTGAATACAGTTTTGTTTTTGGGGGGTTGTTTAGGTTCTTCTTACATATATGTGAATCCACACAGCAATATTTTTATGGGTACAAAGCCAAGGCAATATTAAAAAAATTGCTTTTAAGCTTTTTATATTATGTATATAGTATACAATACAGAGAGAAGAAACTTTTTTTCATATATAAATTAGAGTGAAAGAGTTATATAAATATAAAACATTAAAAAACATAGAAAATATTATATTACATTATTTTTATATACGACTGAATATATATAATATAAAATATAGCACAGAAAAAAAAGGATGAACATAACTGGAGCTTCATGCGAGCAAATATGCAGGCGTGGATTTTTGGATTTTGAATAATAATATAATTTTTCTTTATATACTTATCAAAAGGAGAAATTTTGTTTAAACACAATTTTTGTATACATTTTTTATATATGATATATGGTTAGTCCTTTTTCTTAAAAAATCATAATAAATTTATAATACATATTTTGGTATAGGTAGAAACGTAAGAAACAACAAATATGTATAATATATGAATATTCATCATTTCATAACATTCATCATTTTAGAAATTTTAAATTTCTTTTTATAAATACTATTTTATTTTAAATAGTTTTTTACATTTTTCAAAGCTTTTAATGTTGTGTTTTCTCCTTCTTCTATGATTGAAAGGACGGCGATTTGAATAAATTGTCTATATACATATGTAATATATTTTTTAGTATATATTAAATCTTTAATTGAAATATTTTTGTTCATTATAAAAACGATATAAAAAAAGAAATCACTATATATTTCGAAATTTTCTATATGGTCAGTTACATATGTAAAGAAATTGTAGTGAAATTATCCCAGAGAATATTTTCTAAATTGTGGTAGAATAATTATATAAAATAAATCAATTAAAATTTGAATCAATCCTGAACTTATTTATGTTATACAAAATTCTAAATTTATTATCCAAAAGTCGAAATTTATATATTTCTATCTGTCAGGCTGACTAACATCTTAAAATTGTTTATTAAAGAACTAGCAGGTATACATCAAGAAAGAAACATTAATATATTCGTTAAGTAGTAGACAAAATTAACAATAATTATATTAAAATATAAATAAATTAAATACTAAAAAATAAATTTAAAAAAATTAGAAATTATATTATATTTTAAAAAAGTTCTATTATATTTAAAAAATAGTTCACAGAGGCATATCTTAAAAAAATCGCGCGTGCACCTTTTCTAATCAGTCAGCGAAAAACAAATTTTACGCGCGGTGTGAGTAGGGAATACGCGATCACGTTTGCGCATGGGCACGATTATTTAATATAACAAATAAATAAAGATCAAAAATACGAAAAAAATTACCTGTTGTTTGGCGCAATAGTAACGTTTATAGTTTATTGTTTCGTTTTACATCTCTGATGTTGTGTAAAACATTTATTTAGGTAACTCAGTTTCCATAAATGTAAAGTAATAATAATAATATAAAAAAGGCTTCCAAAAATAATGTTAATCAAAATCAAAACAGGCATTTAAGTAATACTAAAGTAAATTAGTGATCTTCTTTATTTATTTCTTTTTATCATTGTTAAATCATCTTTTATACTATACGTTCATTTGCAGCATCGTAGATTGGGGTAAAATTTAAAATGGTAATGCCTATCTAATAAAGTTGTAGCTAAGCTCTCTAAGCTAAAAAATGTAGTTGAATTTTCTTATTGTATCTTCTTATTATTGAAACTTTCCTTGTTTATATTAAAAACATTACAATAATTAATAAAAACAATAAAATTTAATTCATCACTTATTTATTTATAATTAAATACAGATATTTTTAATTCATAATATTTATAGTGTAACTAATTAATCTATAAATATTTTTATTAAAAGTTGTTATGTCCTTTTTATTATTGTGTTTTATGTGACGTTGTCTTGCTTTCTCTCTTATCGACTGTATGTTGTATTTTATATTCATTACATTTTAAATACATCAATAGTATTGATGTTAAAAAAGGTTTTTTTGCCCATCAAACACGGCCACAAAACAAAACAAGCTGCAAAAAAATGTAATAATATAATTCTAAATTTACTTACATATGTATTTACACATATATATATATATATATATATATAAAATTACAATTTTTCGTTATTACATATTGTATAGATCATTTTTTTGGATCTCCAGAATCATAAAATCGACAAAATAACATCACAATAAAAAATTAATATCGAAACAGCTTCAGAAATCGTGATCTGTTGGTCAAACCATTTTACTAACAAACATTGTGTACGACTGTCTAAACTTTCTGACTATAGAAAACCCACACACAAATTGTTTTTATTTGTTACAATCTATTCTATTCATTCTTCTTATTATTCCTTGGGAATGAGAAGATTCGTAACAAGATTTTTTGTCTGTATGAAGATCCCCACAGTTAAAATCTAAAATTAACCATTTACACAATAATAACAAAATCGGTTTTTTTCTATGTGTGTATTTATAGTTGGGGCTGTCCGTTAAATAATCGTATGGACTGATAAATATAATAGAGTACATACGAAACCCCCTTTTCAATTCCGATCTTAACACAATAATGCTTGGAAACTTGCAAGTATTATTCCAGTCATGATGTACAGTTTACGCGCTGTTGTTTTACACTCATCTTTCTTAAGCTGCCGCGAACTATAAATTAATTTTTTAAAGTGCGCAAAGTCATTTTCAAAACAAAAGTTTACTTTTGGTTTTATTCGAAGTTTATGAAAATGTAAATAAATAAATTAAATCGTAAAATCAATTTTAAAAATTATTCAACATGACATTAAAAAATATATGAAAAAATTTAAATAAATTTTCACGTTAATGTTTTGCTCGAAGTTCCATAAATTTTCTTTGAATTTTTAATTTAAAATTTATATAAATTATTTATATGGGAATTTCATTAAAATAGTTTTACAACCTTGGCGCTTACAATAAATTAAAAAGAAGAATTGTAAATTTATAAAATTTTGTTGTGTTTTTTATTATTTACTAATTAATTATACAAAAAAACAAAATAATAATGCATGCATTAAAGAAAATTTTATTATAATTTTTAAGGTTAGAATTTTTAGTATTATTTAAAAAAAAAATTTTGCATGTGAACATTTTATTATAGTTAAATAGATCGAAAAATTTATAAAGTGTGTTAAGTAATTTGTGTAAGATTTTTTTTTATTATAATCCCAAAACCATAAACTTGCTCTCTGAAATAAAATATTCAATACTGAAGATTACCAATTTTTCCATTAACAGAAAAAAATTAACAAAATTTAAATTGCATTTTTATATTATAAAAAATGTGGATTACATTACATCAATTTATTTATTATCAAGGTGAGTTTACAATTTACAAAAAAAAAATTATAATTTATAAAGAAAATTGTTTCTTTTTTTTCAAAAAATAGAAACGAAAATCAAAAATGTTGTCTGCGTTATAAATCGAAAAATCTAACTTTTTGTGTCAGTATTTAAAAATTGTATTGCAATCTTAAACAGAGAACATGTTGGGGAAATTTGAATCGTGATTTTCTATAATTGATTTTAAATCTTTTTTATTATTTCCTTTTGTACAGAAATTTTTGTATGCTGTTATGAAAAAGGATTTAAATTAAAAAAAAAATAATTTATTTGGCATAAACATCCACATTGGCATAATTGGAGAATTATTTTTATTTTCCTGTTAGTTTTGGCCACGTATAAAATTCTTTTTAATAAATTTTTGTTTAATTTTGATAAATATTTTCAATTATCAATATACGGAAAAATAAAAAAACATGTTGATATAGCTTTATATAGTTGAGTATGTATTTAGTCTATAAAGAAATATAAATTTAAAAGGATATCATACATTATTTATAGGAGGAAAATATTGTAATCTGTCAAAGTGAGAAATTGCTAGAAAATTATTCTGGTTTAGGGAAAAATTTTGGTTCTATTATTAAGATTACTTTCTTTATAAAAAACTGAATTATTCTTTATTCCCATTTATAAAATAGAAATCAAAATTCATCCTTTTTGAAAGATTTGTTTTTATTTTTAAAAAATCCATATTTGGAATGGCAATCTCCTACCAATTATTAAATTCCCTTTTTAAATTTTATTTTTTATTTTAATTAGGCGTTGTCTCTTTTCCGCCTCACTGTTTTCTTCAGCTATCATGATTAGATACAACATACAAAATATCTAATCCTGATGGCAAAATGACAATGCGGTTATTTCTTGAAAATTAACTTTTTTTTAAATTAACTGGAAACTTTTTTTACAACAACTAAAAAATTAATATCGAGAGTATTAAATAATTTATCTTTTATGTAGTATATATTAATATAAAATTACAATTGACTTTGTAGTAGTACAGATTAAAGTTAATATTTTACACCCATGGAACTGAAAATTTTATAAATTAATTAACACAAAACAAAACAAAATCAAATAAAAAATTTCAATTAAAATCAAAGACTACAAAAAATTTCACCTCTTTATATAAATTTTATTTAAAACATATTTCTTCTATTTTGAAGACTTTTAATTTTCAATTTTTCACATATGCGGTTTTTAACCATCATAAGAAAGTTTTATTAAGTATTTCTTATTTCAATTCTGCGGTTCCTAAAATAAAAAATAATAATCATAATATACTTTTTTTTAATAAGTTTTGTTTTGTATAAATTAATTTAGTGTTTCGTCAATAATTTCTTTCGAATATTTAATAACAAAACGAAACAATAACAAAAAATCAATAAAAAAAAATTTATTTAGTTATTATTTGAATATTGCTTATTGCCACCATTTGAACACCACAAAATCTTCAAATTTACACTGCAAACAATATTCATTATAGTTTTTTATGGTGAGAGAATTTTTTTTTTTTGGCTTTTAACCAATTTTTTTTAAACTACAACACAAAATTCAATCAATTTTATTACCCCGAGGATGAGAGATGGAAATCAAATACTGACTACTGGTGTCATTACAACAAAATGTGAACCTAACTATATAAGATTATATTTTGATTTACAAATAAACAAAAAGTCATATACATATAGCATCCCATTTGCACAACAGTGTCTTCAAAATCAATGAAAATTATAATTTAATAAATAATAAATGATGTTGTAGGAATATTGTTGTTTGATACCTTATGCCCTTCTTTGTTGAATACTTACACACAATCAGTGCTATAGCAGCAAAAGATTAAACCGAGCATAGCATATTTATATTTATCAACAGGTAATAAAACTATTCTATATGTAATTTATGTCAAAAGGTAAAGTCCCTTGAGGGAATGAAATCAAATTTGTTTGTTTTGGTTGTTGTTGGTTTGTTATTTTTGAATTATGGTACTCAGACAGCAGAAAAGGATATTTCTCAGATTACATTCACAAACTTTAAGATGTTTAATAATATTATTAACAATAATCATAATAAAATAGTAAATCTTAAGGTGAAACTTTTGATATAGCATTTACAATTTTGAATTGCTAAAAAAGTTTTACAAACATTTTAGATTTAAAGGACAAAATTAAAGTGTACTTTAAATCATTTTTACAGAAAATTTTCAATTTAATAAATTTTATAAAATAATAATATTATAAAGTCTCGTATTCTTTTGTGTTACAAATTTAAATCGATATTATTTAGTTTTTTGTCACTTTATGCCGAAATATTTTTATTCAGATTCAGAAATTTTAAATAAGTATTTATATAGTCTTTACGGAAATTAAATTAATTTCCAAATCAAATTCGTCCCTTTTCAAGTAAAATTAATTTTTTTCGAACTACGTTATACTCGTATCCACCAGAAAGGAGAATCTGAGCTAATAAAGGGCGTATTAATTTTGCGAAATGCAAAATTAAAGAAATTGTAGCTAATTAGGACAAATTAAAAAAAAAAATCTCAATAATAATATTAATCCTCTAGTTTATCAGTAATATTATTTAATGCTCTAATAATATTAAATTTAACAAAAAAAATCTTTCTTGAACTCTAAAAAGAAATGTATAATAAAAAAACATATATTTTAAAGGCATTTTCTGAGATGTTATCGACGTGACATCTGGAAATTCTTAAAAGGTTTCTATATAAATTCAGGCTCGGAAATAAAAACATACAAATTAATATTTCTCAGGAAAAACAATATCAATAAAATAATTTGTCTGATGCCTGTGATTGCTCGTTATAATTTTATAACATTTAGATTTATATTTATATACTTTTTACCACCCATATGTATGTGATCTGTACTGGCGATGTGTTATTATTTCCACTTTCCTTCTATGCTCTATCTATAATCCTGTGTCCATCAATATGAACTTAAAAAAATAGTAATAATAAACACAGGGAATCACTTAAAATCGTTTTAAGTAATCATGCGTCGTTTCATTTATTGAAACACGTTCTATCACTCAACCTAACACTTCCATATTCAAAATATTTTGATTGATCAGATGCCAAATTTACATAATAATAATTACTTATTATTTTGTTTAAAATTCTCAATTGTTGTTGTCTTACAGCATTACAATGAAAACAAAATGATTTGTTAGCTGCTACTGGCTACCACATTCTACTTTAACTGCGTGCATAAATAAATACTAACTAATCAAAAATTGAGATTTCTGAGATATAATTCTAGCCCGTTATGATTATGTTATATGATTCTCAGTTTACACACAATTGTTGTCATGACTGTCAAAATGTTTAAATATTACACAAATATTACCCAAGGTAATTAATCAAACATTACGGAGTTTCGTTCAAGAGCATGTCTACAAAAAAAATTATATACATATTTTATTGTATATAGGTCTATTTAAAAAAGATGCAAACAACAATCACGAAATTATAAATATTTGAAAAAAAGTTAAATTTTATGTATGTATGTAAATTTATTTATATGAAAGATAAATGAAAAAATTAATTGTATTAAAAAAAAATAACAACAAGGAAAAGCCAGCTTAGATTTTTCTGGCTCTTTTTTGATTGTTATCAAAGCGAGTCACCGTATAATGGGGTAATCTTGATTGATGATGTTTTGAATTGACAATTAATCGTGAAATATTTGAATATATTATTAATAAAATGTTAGCTACTGTGTAAAGTCTGAGTTGAAATTGTCCTACTAATTCGCCTTGTACGATAAACGTAAATTTTGCTCATGCTACTAAGTAAATTTATTCCTTAATATGTATTTATATAAACCTTAAAGATTCTGTATTAATCCTATCCTCAAATAATTTGAAATAAATTGAATATTGAAACTATTTTTTTTTAAATCCAAAAAAAAGTGTAAACCCCAAAATATCCCATTTAACGACTCTGTTTTTGTCAATCGTCTATATTGCCCATTAACAATTTAAATATAACAACTAATAGTAAATTAATTTCATAGACCTCGGTTTTGATATTTGATTGTGTAATTATTTTGGCAATGTGCGTTAGTATTTACAATAAAAGAAATTAAGCTTTGCTTCACAAGTGTTTGTATTCTGTAATGTAAATTTCCTTTTTTTGTGTAGTCATTAACTAACTGGACAGCATGTATGAGAAAAGTATATGAGGTCAAAAAAAACTAAAGTGTGATTACCGTGAGTAATAATTTTTGTTTTTACCCTCAAAGAATTTCTATAGTTGCTGTCGTTACAATGAAAATACGAGGGAGCGATAAAGATCTTCTTCACTATTTTTGTGATTCAAATTTTTGCTTGTATTCAATCTTAAAGTATTATTAAAAAAATTCTATTATTTTTTAGGTGTCGCAAAAAGTCCAAAAATAAGAAATAACATTTGTATCTTACACAATTCGAAAGCTTTACTTAAAACGTGCATAACATTAAAATAGATAACGAAAATTATGGAAGAAAAAGAAAAATATTATGTGTATCTAAAAAAAAAAGAAGTAAAAATCACAAATTTTGAAGTGTGGGAAAAATGATTTTAATATCTACTAATAATGATAATAATAATAATAATAATATAACATACACGAAAAAGAACAATAGGCGATTCCGAAATATTATGTACATATTTATGATTTTGAATCTTAGTAATGTTAAATATGGCCAAAGATATTGTCAAAAAAATAATCAGATAATATTTTTTTTTTAAATTTTTTTCTGATGAACTTCCAAAAAACTGTAGAGATTATATTTATAAATTAGGTCCGGTAAGACAATTTGTATAATGGTAAAGTTGAATTATTGAGTTTCTCTATTTTTCAATGTATTAAAATAACTGTTTTTTTCTCGGATAAACAGAATCGATATTTAGCATTAAATTATTTTTCTATTTGTTGTAATGACCTTGTCTTAATGCAATATAAGGCATAATTTTACTCTGTGAGAATTTAATTAAGTATATTTTATATAAATTTCATTAAATATTCCGATTATTGTTAGTTCTTATTTTTTAATTTGTAAAATTAATTTAATTTTACTAACGAATATTGGAATAAACTGCAATTAAAAAATATAGTGTTAAATATAAGTAATTTTTTATTATGAAAACGAAATTTAATTTTCGTAATATCTGATTTGATATTAGTAAAAGGTTTGAGCGATTTGTTAATTCAGTGAATCAGTGTATCAGTTGTATGGTGTCGATAAAATCGATTATAGATAGAATGAAACAATGTCCTGCTTACTTTGGATTCTAATCATTAATTGGGTGCGACTTCAAGTAACTTTATTATTTCTCATATAACCCGATATTTTAACATTTTACATATTTTTCCAAAAATTCAATTTAGAAAATACAAAAAAAATGGTTTCGAGCTGAAATTTTATAACTAAAAGTTGGCAGTTTTTATACATTTCAATTTATTCACTATCAAAGAAATTTCATCAAAATGAAGCTGCTACAATTTCTATCTTTCGTTTTCTCAAAAATGCGAGTAAAATTTATAATAAAAAATAATTGAAAACTTATAGCATTCTTATTTTAAACCTAGGTATAATTAAAATATAAATTTGAATTTATGATTTGTCATGGTATAAAAGAATTTGGCTGATGCTTCTCATATGTTTGTTAAAAATCCCTATTTCATATATTTATTATTTCTGCGGAAACAATTATCATAAAATGCTCTTCAACAAATACTGAAAAAATCATATAGTGAAGTGACCTATATGATTATTTTTATTGTCGTTTTTTTTCTTCTCGTTGTTATTATTATTATTATTATAACATAGGCAAAATATATATGGCGCTTTGGGCCCCATATAAACTTTCACTTTTCACTTTATGTATTCTCTAATTCTAATATCTAATATGTATATGCAAAATGGTTTAACGAAGAAAAACTATATATGTAAAAACTATATAGTAATTAAAAAAAGTTGGAAAAGAACACTAACACAACCCATTTTTTTCTAAAACATTTTCTTTTTTGATCATGTGGAACCACTTATTTAGATAATATGTTTTTTTATAAATGATTATGTTGAGCAAAAAAAATATGTATCGTTCGCGATTTTCATTTTATTTATATAAATGAAAAATGTCTTAAGAGAAAAATCTATCCACCTGCTCAATTTTTATATAAGATAATAAATACTTTTTTATTACTTTGATTTTTTTAAATTAAGAACCTTCATAAATAAAAATAAAAAACAAAAAAAGGATAATATATTTTATTTGTATAAGTTTTAAATGAAACGGGATATTCAAATTATTTTCTTGAAAGCCTTATAATTTCAACCGTCAGTTGCCAACCCCTCACAAAGATTTTTGAATTCGAGCAGAAAATATCCCAATTAAGAATAGAAAAATAACTCGAATAAATCAAAATTTCATATATCCTTATTTTTTTCCAAAAGTGACAACATATATTCTCCATCATTTTCATATAAATATTATCATAACCTACACAAACATATTATATAAATTATAAAAACATGCGTGGATGTAAATGAAAAAAGTGAACAAAATAATTTATTTGAGGAATAAAAATTTTAAAATATCCACAAATATATACACGTATTTCTGATTAAGGACTTTAATAATGTTTGGACAACACACTTTTTTTATACACCGATATATGTTTTTCTTGAAAAGTACTTTTTAATGTCCAGTAGCTACCGATTGAAATAATGTCTTTAAGTTAACTGAACGTGAATAATAATTCTTTGATCTTCGGTCACGAAAATAGCAGCAAACAAGAAAGTAAAAGAGTTGGTCTCCTTCTAGACTCGACTAGCCTTAAGGTAAAACCAAAAAAAAGGACGAAAGAAAATTTATATAAATAAAAAGTATGTAGAATATGGAAAATATATATAAAAATGAAAAACATTGTTTTTTTCGATAGTATTACAATAGAATTTTCTTTGTAGTGGTCACTAGAGAGGAAATTACTTTTATACTTTTCCTCAGTGCAAAAGTGTTTTTTTTTTTTTAATTTAATAATTATTTAAGAGATTCTTTAACATTTAAATAACAATAACATATAATTTTAATTATAAATTAATTAAATATTCTTTTAATTAAAAAACAGGAAAACAACTACTTAATTAATTACTAAAAATAATGTAAAAATTTATACCCAACAAAATTGAATAAAATTCAATAACTTTATTTCAATTTTCACGTGTTAAACTAACAATAATATTTCTAGTTATAAAAATGCATTTTAACAAATCAATTCATGCGCAAATATCCTTTTTTAGTAAATCTTTTTTCTATGCACTATCAATTATCATTTTTCAAATTACTTATTAAAGTAATTGAAAAAAAAACATAGAAAAAAGTATATCGATAGTACAACAAATACAAAAATTTCTTCAGAAACATTTCACCCTTTTTCATAATTTCTCTTAAATTTTTTGGTAAAGAGAAATATGTGTATCCATACTTTTTATAACTATGTATGGATTTGTGTGCTTTGTAAAAGTTAATCATTATCTTTTTTCTCAACATTGAATAAACCAAAAGTAGAATAGAAAAAAAGGAGGAATGGTAAAAGTTTTATCGTTTTTTACTCTACATATATGTGCACATGTCGCGCATGTATCCCTAGCCCTACATATATCCTTTTTGCCAAAGCACCATACAAAACTCTACATAAATAATTATATTTTACGTATATCTTTATGTATGTGTACAAAAAAAATTTAATTTAAAATAATAAATTTATTTATTATTTTTTTGTTATTGTGTTAGTATAATATTTATTTATATATAAGTATATATACGATAATTTATATATAATATCGTATCGTATATTAATAAAAATATTCAGTATACTTATTTCCTTTTTTAGTCACATATAAATAATTTATAATATGATGGTTATATGAAAAATCGGACGGGTTTTTGTTCTTTTTTGGTATTATAAGGACACACAACGATATTGGATATTTACGATATAGCACATATGGGGTGGTTGTGGGTTTAAAAAGGATGTTTTTTTTTTGTTTTATCTATGTATATGTGCCAAATAATAAAAATTCATATACACTTTTGATAATAAAATTTTAACGGGATGAGTTAATAATACCTTTTATATGGTACGTAAAATTGTTGTTATTTCTATGTTCATATACATAGGTTGTGTACTGTGATGTGTATATACATATATCGTAAAATTGTATATTTTTCGGTTATTTCAAACATATATAGTACTATGTTTTTTTGACTTTCAAATATTGTTTTTTTTTTTCACTCCGTATTTAAATTCGAAACGAATATGGAATATATAGTAGCATAAACATATAATACAACATAAATATATCTTTTTTTTAGATTGAGATAGATATATGTACACACATATATTTATTTATTTGTATGAATGATGAACAAAAAAATTTTACAATTTTTCTATAATGTATTGGTCGATGTTTGATTCAGTTGGCTTAAGTCAGTCATACGACACATACGTTTAAATATACGTTACGATAACGATGACATATAATATTAAAATTGTTGTTCGGTTATTATAGACCTTTACTGTTTTGCTTATGTTTTGTTTTCTAATTTTATCAAAAAAATTGAAATTCAATTTTTTTTAATAAATTTACTTAAACAAACAGGAAAATTAATTTGCAATAAAAATTTCAGTAAAAAAAGAAAAGTGTGTTTTTTTGTTTTTGGTTTTAATTATTTCTACCTGTTCAAAGTGTATCAAAGTAAAAACGTACCTGTCTATATTCATATATTTAAATAAATCCTTGAAATAAAATACGTGTTAATTTGTAAAGTGCAAAAAAAAAAATTAATATAATTCAAGGAAAAATAAAATTTATATAGTGCAATAAAAATTATAATATTCTCAAATATTATAGTTATTTCAGTTAATATTTTTAGTTTTGTATTTTCAAATTATTTGAAAGGATATTTTTTCTATTATTATCGTTCTTTATATGAGATTTAATACCTGTGTCCCTTTTTTATTGGCACCAGACAAAATTTATCTTCAACATTACCGCCAGGATTAACTAAAAAAAATTAAAATTGCAGGATTATAACTTAATTACGAAAGTTTTATTAGAGGATACAAATTTTTTAGTGATGGCTTTAATATTTAAAGAATAAATTTTAATAAAGAAATATATAAAATTATTTGAAGAAAAATAAAAAAAATTGAGTTGCGAGTAATAATTTTAAAAACATTTTTATCAACAACATTTTTAATTTATTATTTCTTAAGTGGTGGTAAAAGAAAAAAAGGATTTTAATAAAATTAAAATTAACAAAATAAAATAAGAATTTATCGGAAATTATTTGAAGAAATTGAAAAAATTTAAATTTACCATTAATTTAAAAGGATTAATTTACCAAGGTAAATAAGAAGAAAATATTTTAAAAGTTAAAGGATTAATTTTTAAATTTTGTTCTAAGAAATGTGTAAATTTAATTTTTCTCGTTAATTATTAGTAATTAATTACTATCTAAATTACTATCTAAAATAAAGTCTTAATAAAAGTGTATTCAAAAGTTTGTAAATTTATCATGAATTATGGCTGTTTTAAAATTTTTAAAATTAAGTATTATTAATTAATAGGATTATTTCCAAACAATTAATTATTTTTTTGAACTAAAATTTATCTATTATACTTAATTGTTAAAATATATTTTTACATCCATCATCCAGGAATTATCTGGAAAACGTAAATTAATATTTTTTTTAATTAACTAATTAAAAATTTATTGTGTAAATAATTTACTAAAGACTGGGTTATTATAATGTAATATTTGTTACAAATTCTAAGTATAGTTCATAACAAACCATATTCTATTAAAGGATATTCTTTATATTATATCTTCTTTTTTCATTAAAATAAAATTTGTTTGACCTAGGACCCCAATTTCAGAACCACTTTCATAATTTTCAAAGAACAAATATTGCAAAAATAAGTGGAAGGTTGTTGTTGAGATAGTGTCCAGTTCCAGATATTTATTACAACAGGACAAACTCACCTGCATTTGCAATATTTAGTCTACTTTTGTAAAGTACATCATTTTGATAAAGTGATTCTATATATTTCATTAATTTAATATCTACATAAAATAATTATCAATTTTTATAATTAAATTATTGATTTGACATCAATTATTAAATTTGAATTTTAGACCCATATTTAGTTTAGTTGAATTTTAGACCCATTATTTTTGCAGTAAATTTATGCTAGCAGAAATTTATATATTTATTTACCAAACCAGGCATTTTTGTTTTTGAATTTTAAATTTTTGTTTTCTAATTATTATTATATTATTATTGAATTATTTACTCAATTTAAGAAAAAGAATATTTACTTTTTTAAAATTCTTTTTCCCTTTTAAACAATTTTTTCTAATATCATTTTGCTACTTGTTTGTAAATTACTGTATTCATATTCGACACAATATATCTTATTATAAGTGCTTATCTTTCAAGGCATCAGAAGCATATATTTTCTACTCATAAGTAAGCATCGATATATACATACATTCATAAGTCAGTCATATTACATAATAATATTAATAATAAAAATTTATAATTCAAAAAAAAAAAACTTCTTCTATACTGGAATAGTCACATATTCGCTCGATAAAAATTTTGTATATGCTTTTATAAATTTTGTGCTCATTGTTTTCTCGGTTTCTCCATAAAAGTAAAAATAAAGAAGTGCCTTCAAACAAACAAACTTGAACATACAAAAAAAGAATAATTGCTACCCTAACAATAGTCAAGATATTTCATTTCGGATTCACCCTACTCCCTTCATCCTAACACAATGGCGCTAAATCATTCATCTTAACTCTTAGTAGCGCGACGTTAAAAAAAAAGTTACACAAGTTCACATACATGCATAATTATCAATGTTAATTAGATGTGGGATTTTGGTGTAAATTTTTCATCAGTGCATAAATTTATGTTTTTTTTAATAAATGTTTTTCTTGAATAACAATAACAAGTAAAAACTCACGTACTTTTAATTGTTTAACGATTAAAAAAAAAATTACTCTGCTTTTTTAGAGAATTAATTAATGTTCACCTGTTCATACGTGAAATTTATTTATAATTAATCATCATATATGATTTAACATTAATTTATAATTTCTCTATCATTTCAGATGGCATTTAAAAACATTTAAAAAATTTGGAGCGACAGAGAATAATTTAAAAAAAAATAAATTCGGAAATAATAACGAAAATTTGCATATTTACTCCCAGAATGACGACAGCAACACAGGATCATTATAGCCTAAGATGGAATAATCATCAAAATCATATATTACGTGCATTTGATACATTACTACAAACAAAAACCCTTGTCGATGTAACATTAGTTTGCGCTGAGACAAGTATTCGGGCCCATAAAATGGTACTATCAGCATGTTCACCATTTTTTCAACGTGTCTTCGCCGAAACACCATGTAAACATCCAGTAATTGTATTAAAAGATTTTCGTGGTTGGGTTGTACAAGCAATTGTTGATTTTATGTATCGGGGTGAAATTAGTGTACCACAAGAACGTTTACAAACATTAATTCAAGCTGGTGAATCATTACAAGTTCGTGGTTTAGTTGAAAATTCTGTACCAGAAAATACACCAACACCAGCTGCATCACCAGATGATTTTGGTATGTTAGATGCATCTTTATTATCATCTGATTTAGGTGGCCGGTGCTCAAGTTATGATGATGTTTCACCAACAATGGTTAATAGTTCAGGTACAAAAATAATGTTACAATCACATTTATTTCATTCATCATCGGAGAGTAATCATAATGGTGGTAATCAAAATAATTCTAGATCAGAATTATGTACTTCACCAATGCCAAGACGAAAACAAGCTAGACCAAGACGCCGGTCAGGTGATTGTGGTCCACAAGAAAATAATAATAATGATAGTAAGCCAGGAACACCGATACCAGAAGAAAATGTAGAAGAGCGAAGTGATGATGATGGTAATGCTGACGATGATGATGACGAAGAGGAAGATGATAATGTTATTGGTGGAGATTGTGATGGTAGCATTGCTGAAGATAATGAAAATTGTGAAAAAAATAATAAAGACAAAAATAATAAAAATGAATGTGTTAATGATAATTTAATTACAATTTCTGAAGATAATGATCAAAATATGATAAATTCAGAAAAACAACAAAATTATAACAGTAATAATAGAAAGGAAAATAATAATGGTTCATCTGAAGTACCAGAAAATCTTTGTACGAAAAAAATCAAAAAAGACGATAGTGATAATATCAATGAAGAAAATGCAATTAATAATAATAATATTAATAATAATAATAGTAGTAGTAATAATAATAATAATCGTATAGTATTATCACTTAAAGATATTAGGCATTTAAATAAACAATCTCCAATACCAAGATCTCCGAGACATCATCATCCATTTCATCATCAACCACACCACCATCATGATGAACGAATACGAACTCTTAAAGATATAATGAAAAATGAAGCTAATAATAATAATAATAACGATATTATTAGTGGTCGATTACTTGAAAATGAACATGATAGTAGTCCAATACCATTTGATCAAATTGATTTATCAATGGCAGCAGCTGCTGCTGCAGCAGCACAACATCACCATCAACAGCAATTGAATAATAACTTTCTAGGTGCTGCTGTAGCAAATGTTGCCCATCATTCACAGCATCATCGTGAAAAAATTGAACGTCTTGAAGAAAGTTTAGCAAATCGACTGAATAAAGAATTTACACCAAGCTCACCAATGAGTTTACCTTCTCATTTTAATCACCCAGATGGACCACCACATCCACCATCACCTTTACCATTTCCCGGTATGTCTTCAGCATTAACATTAACACCGCCACACAGTAAGTCTTAAAAAAAAGTGTTATAAAATACATACCTTAAATCAAATCTAATTAATTTGCTAGAAATTTTTGTTAGGTCAGTGGGTGAATTAAGTTCATATTCTTTTTTGTTTTCGCCATATCTGCCTAAAGATTTTCAATTGAATTAAAACAACCGAAAAGAACAGTGAAAATATTTTGTAATGGAAATAAATTTTTGAATAGATACGATTCTTAAATTATTCTGGAAAATATCAAACATATATATATATATATATAATTCAAATAACATGCCAGCATATATATGTATATGTATATATATATACATATATATGCTGGCATGTTATTTGAATTATGTGTTTATACTTATGTTGCGAGATTCAATAATGGGCGAGGAGTCAAATACAAATAATTTTCATCTTCGTTATTAAAAATATGCAATCAATTTTTTGTATTCATATTTTGCCTTCAGGCTGTGATTGTTCTTTGAAACTAACCCATTTATTTTGTATATAGTTAATGTTTTTTTTAATTTTTTCTGCTTTCTTCCTTTTTTAAACTTTCGATTTCAAAATTTTTATTTTGTACATTTAAAATAAAACTTCAATTTTTTCAGGTGACTCGTTTATTTACTTATGATTTTTATGTTGCACACAAGAATATCAAAAGCAAATGAAAAAATGAAATTTTAAAAACTTTAATTTAAACTTAATTTTAAAGTATTTTCAACATTTTTCACCTCATCATAAAAAAATGTTCTTCTTATTCGTGTCGTTAAGTCCTTAAAAAGATGAACTTTTTGTATAGGTTCTTTTTTTTTTTCTTGAATATGCACTTTGAAAATTTAGATTTTTAAGTTTGTTCTTTGTAGTTCCTTTTTTTTAATTTTCCCATGAAAAATTGGAAAGATATTGATATAGATCCCTCTACTCTACGTTTCATCAACATTTGCTTAAGTTACATCCTTATTTGAAATTAAATCAAGAAATGTCTCATTATTGTTGCTGTCTTCAATAATAAAATAATTTAATTGAAAAATTCCACCGACAATAAGAATCATTAATTTTCAGTTAAAGGAGCAGAAAAAACTTTTTTTAGAAACTAAAATATCATAACCATACTTACGTAAATAGAAAAAAGTTTAAGATAATAGCAAACATATTATCATTTATACATATAAGCCGTATAAATTACATAAATAACATATATTTGGTTATTAAGACGTTGAAAAAACCTCATACGTTCATATAAACCCATCGTGGATTTATTAGATTCATATATCAGAAAAGAATATTCCTCATTTACCATAAGCAAAGTTTTTTTTCGTTTCGCTCAAGGATGTTATTTTTGTTATATACACATAACGTTCTTTTTTATGTTTCATATTTGTTTTTTTATATGAATGAAATTATCATAATTTTTTACATTACGAAAAATTTTTATAAATTCATCTTTGATTTTATTTATAACTCTATATACTAACAAATGCTATAATACCAGAGTGAGAGAAATAGTACCTCAAATTTCGTTAGTCCTTGCTGTCGCGAATTTAACTTCTTCTTTTTTTATTTTTAAATTATATCCTTTTTTCTTTACTGATGTTTTTTAAACAACTCGTTTATCTGGAAATAAGAAGTCTGTGCATATTGTGGCATACAATTGATGAAGGAAGGAGTTGTCAATAGGATAAAAATATAAAACGTATGAGAAATTTATGTACGTAAAAATTTGTATGTATGTTTTTCCTCTTTTGACTATTTATTTATTTTTCCTACTTTTTTTAAATATTATTTTTCTTATTATTTTTCCTTCTTATAACACGTGGAAAACCTGCAGCAATTTTTCATAACTTGTTAAAAAATAGAGAAGGGAGAAGAAGTTATCTTTTATTTAGTATGTAAATCCGTACAGGGAAATATAGGAAAAATCTTAAACGTGATTGTTATGTTTTTGTTTTTATTTATGGAAAAAAGAATGAAAATATTATTGAATTAATATGAGTAATAAGACTTACCTTTAAAAATTACCAATTGTTTAAAAGTGATTTTGAAGAAAATCGTACTTCTATGTCTTTGAAATGAAATCATACCATTATATTAAATTATTGCCAATTTCAGATTGTGGAATTTCTATTCAATTACGTACACTTGAAGTCAAATATAAAAAAATAGGAATAAAAGTTATATATTTTATATAAATAAATCAAAAAATTTAAGTAATTTCCAGAAGAAAAAAAACATGATATATTTTCTTCTCTTAATCTTATTCATATTTAGAATTACTGCTCCTTTGCTCTAATACTGAATCAAATTTCTATTTATATGAATATGTAAAAATTTCAAAGTTATATAATTCTGTATGTGTTGGTCGATCGATTTGATTAAATTGATATAGTTTATAGAGCTGCTCTATATCGTGACTTAAAAAGCCCAGCTTATCTATTGTACAATGGCAAATCATATATAATTAATGAACAATTCAGATTCAATTTATCTTTAAAATGCAATTATTTAAATTTACTTATTATCTATTAAAATATATATATACATATATGACAAATTAATTGATGTCTCTGTTATAGAACTTAAATTAAGTAATTTAAGGATTTTTTTCTTTTAGTGTTTGGATTAGATTCACCATTAGGTTTATTTCCACATGGAATGGACCCTGGTAAATTATATAATCCATTAATGGATATGTCGGATCCACGTGGAATGCCAAATGATCACCCGCCTTTTTTGAAAAAGAAAAGTAAGTACAAACAAAAATAAAAAAATTATAATTATTTTATTGTGTGTTCGCGTCAATGATTTAAGATACCAAACCAATTTAAGGATGTAATCATAAAAACATACTTTCTTACGATACACTTATATTGTTTAGTTTCCTATTTATAAAAAAAAATCCATTAAAATTTTGTTTTTTTATCTGTCGTAATATTTTCGATTTGAGTTAAATAAAAAATTTCACACCTGAACGCTACTATTTAACATTTCGATATACGTGCATGGTTTTTCTTGATGAAAAAATGAGTTTCAAATCTACAAAATAGAAAATTAAACGGGAAAAAAATTCAAACCTCACAGAGAACTTAAAGCAAACCAAGGAAAAAACGTAAAATCTTGTAAAGAGTTTGATCAACATCATGCTTGATTAATTACAATATCGGATCTGTGCTTTAAATGTTGACATAAAAATTACCTCGCGATGTTTTATGCCATGATCACTTATGCATATCGCACCTGAGATCATTTTTTGATTCTATATTTTTTATGATTTATTTACTTATTTATGTATAGACAACAAAAAATGTTCATTTTTGTAATATATGTATGTATTACATTAGTGTGCAGAAAATCATGGTACTCTACGAAAGTACTGAAATTAATTAGGAAAATGTATTCAACCATAGTGACAAATATTTCATCGAATTGTTTTCCGATTTGTGTTCCATTTTTGTGCAATTTTAGTTTTGTTTTTCAAATTAGTAAACCACTCACATTTCACATAGTTTTATAGAAAAATTTTATGACAAAAAATGTTTTTAGAAATCAGTAAACCAATTTTTACATAGAAAACAATGTTAGTAAATATTAGTAACTAATATGATTACATTTTTACTGAGCTTATCTTCATGCCAAAATTTGTCCTATAAATAAACGCAATGACTTTCAACTAAATAGTGACGCATTATAATTATAATACATAAAGTCTCAGAAATTTCAAGAGTACCTATATAACTAAAAACGGTATATGAAAATAAAATCGCTTATATTATATATGTATGTACATATATACATAAAACATATAATTTGTATCACTAAACAAAAATTTCATTTTTCAAACCAAAACTATAATATAATTACGAATCGTTGGGGGTATATTCATGACTTGAAGGTTGAAGACTCCACCTGAAAGGTTATCAGTCAAAATAATCAGATAATGGTTTAATCTTGTTTCGAGAACCATTTAAATATATTTTTGGTTAAATGCATTTCACACACACCTTCATTATTGTTTTGTTGTGCACCAATTTAAATGTTACTATGTTGTGTTTTTATTTGTTGTTATATTTATATAAGAAAGTGTACATCGTGCACCTAAATTTCCATTCAAAATTGGAACAACAAAGATTTTTTTAAACAACACGAGAAAAATATATAAAAGAAGAAGACTGTGAAACAAATTTCAATATGTTAAGAAAATCAGCTTCCCTTTTAAGCAGCTAAAATATATATTATATATGTACATATATAGCAAATAGTTTCTTCATATTTTTTTATGGCTTCATGATCAACGAGATTATGTTGATAGAAGAAATTTGAATTATTATGAACGAGATTATAGTGAAAATATCCTTAAATATTGTGTATTTATTGAAAAATAGTGAGTCTATCAACTAGAAATTATATGTTCGTATATAGATAACACACCTCTGTAGGATTATTAATGGATTTTACTGCTACAACTTATAACTACCTAAGGTTCAGGTTCAGGTTATAACTACCTAAGGTTCAGGTTCAGGTTAAAATCGAGGCGAGTAAGGTACACATACATTGATATGGCAGTATCGCTTGATACCATTAATAATCCTACAGAGGTGTGTTATCTATATACGAACATATAATTTCTAGTTGAAATCTATTCCATCGTATGTTTACAACAGATATAAAATATCCTTTAAATAAAAATTTTACTAGTTTCGACTAGGACAGAGCATTTACATATACATTGGAATTATCACGTTTTAATGTTAACTTTTTATTGTTACCTTTTTCATTATTTAAAAAAGGAATTATGAATAATATTATCCAATAATACACTTACACTTACAATTTAATTCTTCCGTTTTGCTTTAAATAAAAAAAAATCCGGTATTGGTTTGTCTGTCCCACGGAAAGAAAAATTAAAGCAGAATATAATCCATAATCAGTTATTGGGAGGAAATTCATAAATATGAAATTATACATAGATGCGTTAATATATTTTTCCTTAATCATACATTACAAACATTTATTTTTTTATACCCCCAGAAAGAATTATAAATATATATAAGATAAGTTGTATTTGTATATCTCAGAATCATTCACCTGGTTACTTCTTCACATGAAACATTCGATTAACATTTTTTTTATTTAGTTAACGAATTTTTCTCACATCTATAAGATTTGGTTTTTTTGTTGATTAGAAGGGCAGGCGGATTTAGGTGGAGGGCAACCGCCAACAAAATCTTATATATTATTATTATTATAAAAAATAGAATTGTTCGTGCATAACGCAGTGGAAGAGTGCACAAGTTAACAGGTGATTGATTAGTGGGAATCAATGTTTTATTAATAAATTTTTACTAATATTTGCAAATAAATTTTTTATATTATAATTACAAATTTGATACTTATTTAATTTGTGTAACATTACTTTTCTATTTACAAAAATAGTGCCACGACCAAAAGGCCAACATTCAGCTCCTCGCGGTGGTCCACCACGATCATGGACAAATGCTGAATTAACCGAAGCGTTACAACATGTATGGAATAAAAAAATGACAACAAGTCAAGCATCGCGAATATTTGGCATACCATATAATTCCTTATTAATGTACGTTCGTGGTAAATATGGTAAAAGCTTAAAATTGGAACAATTACGTAAAGATTGTATAAGTGGACCACCAATAGAACTATTAACAATGGGTGGTGGTGGAAATGCCAATGGGAGTTTACCTAGTAGTGGTGGTGGCAGTAATAGTAATAGCAATAATAATAAAAATCATGATAGTCGTACAAAAGAACTTAAAGACTTGGATGCATCAATTCAAAGGATACAACAACAAACTGAAGTTGATTTATTACAAGGACCAAATCCGTTATTTAATCCATTTCCACCTGGTTTTTATCCAGATTTTTCAAGTGGTTTTCCAGGTTTACCATTAGGTATGTTAAATTTATTACCACCAGAACGTCATCCACCTACATCATTACATATGAATATTATTGATGAAGATTGTAAGTCAGATCGTTCAAAACAATCATTAGAAGATGAATTTTCATCAGCCCAACAGCAACAACATCAACAACAATTAAATCGTGATTTATTAGATCGTCGTGAATTATTAATGCAACAAAATGGGCAAGATTGAAATTTTTGGCGAGATTGGGCTGCCAACCCGATCTTATTTCCTCAATCTGGTCAGCAAACATTTTTTAAAAGTAGAAAATTGAAACGAACTAGAAGGAAACGCCAAAATGAGGTTAATATTTAGAGAACTGATTATATAATTTATATATAAATATAGATAATAATGATGGCATTAATTTTATAAGTTAGTTAATTACTGAACTCGAACAATGAGTTTTGCAATATATTATTTCTTCCATTAAAAACTTTTTTTTTCCATTAAATATTTTTTTTGAATATAGCTAACAATTTAAATTTTCGTATACATAGATAATTTTTATGAAAAAAATTATACTAAATTATTTTTTTTTGTTGCTTTTTTCAAATTTTATAAGAAATTAAGTAAATTTTATTATTATTTAAATTTTATTATTAAAAAATTTATCGGCTTCGAGTAGATTAATATCTTTTAAAAAAAAATATTGAAAATTTGAGAAACGGATTCTTGTCGGCATTAATTTTAGTATACAAAATTGGCCGAGCTGAAAAGAAAGTAATACTTACCATATATATATAATTTTTCAACAAAACACACTTTTTATATAACAATTTCGCACTGGCTATAATAGCCAGATAATTCAGCTGCAGCTGTATAATATATTATGGTTACATATAATATAATGATAATCAAAATTTCCAAAAATATTATTGATAATTTTATGGTGCTTTTAGTTAATTTACTTTTAATTTATGATATTTAATTTTTTATCATATATTTTTTTAAATTAATTTTTCGTCTGAAAATTTTTTGTCTTTACTTAATTTATAAATTATATAAAAAATTATCGTCTCAATAACAATTTGGGTTACTTATCGGAACTAATCCGAAATTCCTTGTTGTGTAGAAAATTATTAAACATTAATTTTGTCCTAAAATATAAAATTCTATAAATTACAATACTAATAATAAAAAAGTTAGACTAATACATCACGTAAAAAAACATTATATAAAATTGTATATTCAGGGTGTTTCATAAGTCACAATTGAGTTTAGAAGATTTAAAAAAAATTACATTACTAAATATAACAAAATTGTACTTCTAATATAAACTTGAAATTTCGTACTTCTATATACTTCAAATTTCGTGAATTAGTATACAATCATCCAGGTCTTACAGATCATTTACAACTTTTCCAGTACTTTTATAGATTATTAAAAAAGTACTGGAAAAGTTGATGAGTACTTTTAATGATTATCATTTTTTTGTAGAAGAGATATACAAATATACATTCCCAACCGAAAAAACAAACATCATCCACTTCAGTTAAAGCTTAAATGTCAGATATAGATATATGATTAAAAATCGTCTCATTCGACTGATACTGAAATGATTTATCCAATTTCAATTTATTTATATTACATAAACTATAATTTGAATCAATTTCCTAAATTTATGGAAATATACCCATTAAATATATGTACTAATTTTAAAAGTTCAAAAGTCTTTGTCATTTGTGTGGGTATTCCCTGAATAGTTACGCTATAATCTAGTTAGTAGATAAATATTTACTTTCTAAAAATATTAAATACTAAAATTACAAAAAACAATACAGGGTATTTCTATATACATATACATATGTAATATATATTATATAAAAAATAGTAATTAAATATAAAATATTAAAAAAAATAGTAAAACTTTTTAAAATTATGAAGAATAAAGTGTAAAAATAAAAAATAATCTGTAAAAAATGTAAAGCTTTATTTTCATAATATAACAAGAAAAAATATAAAAACTAATCGGATTTAAATATAAAATTTAGGAAAGTAAAATAAAAAGATTAATTTATAAATAAAAAATATTAATTACGACAATACAAGAAAAAATAACTTTTTAACAACTTTTCCTATAAATAAGTAAACATTAAAATTTAAAAAATATTTACACAATAATTTAAACAAACAACTCGCAGCCTCAAAAAAAATGAGAATTTTTAAATTTGGGACTGGGAAAATAAAAAAAAATTAAAATATTTACCTTAAAAAAATAGAATTTTTAACTATTTGTAATTTAAACCAGTTTTACCTCACTAATCAGTATTTTTATTTTTAAATTAAATTAATTCCGTTTTATGTAATTTAAAGGAAGAGGACAAAATTATATATATATTTTAACTACACTTCTACCACCCAAGAAACAAGGATTCGATAATTTTCTTAATATGTAAATATATAAATACAATAAAAAAAGTGTTAATAAATATTTAAACTTATACATATAATAATTAATTAATAATTGAAGAAAAATAATAAATATAAATTTATAACCGGGACACACCGGACCGAAAACTCAGTTTTCGTGTTTTCAAAGTTCAAAAATGGAAATTCATAAGGTTTTAGTACAGTTTTCAGGAATAAATTGAAAACACGAAACCTACAAATTTTTAAGGTTTTCACGAAAATATATTTTAGCGCCATCTATGACAAAATAGAAGATATGTATTTTTGAAGTAGGCATAGCTAAGTTTCCATACAAAAGTAGCCATTTTTGTGAAAAATCAAAAAAAAATCGAAAATTTTAAAAAAAAAAGAAGAAAAATTAAATTTTATTAAATAATTTTTAATATAATTAAATCAAAATTTGACATTAAAAACAAATAATTACTGTTTTTTGATTTTTTTGGTTTTTACGTAGAGTTGTTTAAATAAACAATTTTCATAATTTGACATTCGAAAACGAAATCGCACTCCATTTTTGGTGTGGTGTGTCACTATAAAAGTTTTTAGATCTAGTTTTCGCGAAAACTTAGGTTTTCAATTTTGGTGTGTCCCGGGTATTAATTATAAAAATTTACCAAATTTTAAAGTTTTGTAAAATCATATTAAAGTAAGAGCGTAATGCGAGCGAGCAAAACAAGTAGTATGTATATTAAATGACGATTTTTTTTATTGTTTTAATTATGTTGTAAACTTAAATTTGCTCTGAAATATGCAGTAAAAATAATAAAATATACATACTAAATTTCGTGCAGGTATTAGTACTTCAAAGTTCGTTTAATTAACTCAGTAGCTCGAAGTAGAATTTTAGAAGTTTAGAAGTTGTATTGTCGATAATATAGCCAACAATGACTTGTTACTGTCACGCTAGTGAAAATACCATAAAAACAAATGAAAACATTGTAGCACTGCAAGTAGATTGAACTTCAACGAATAGGACTATATTCGGCTATAGCATTTTTTCTGGTCACATGTGTTTTTTATAATTTTAGTTATTTTCGGGTGGTAACCGAATCTGGGATATCTCGTTTATGAACATAGGTCGCTAATCCACAAGGGCCAACGGTTTGTAAACTTGATTTTGTTTTAAAAAATGTAATATTAAATAAAATTTTTTTTACATGCTTACACCGCGACGAGTTCGTTTTTGAAATGAGATTGAGTTTTTAACGAACTATATGTGTTATTATTTTATAATAAATTAGTGTTAGATGTGAAATGTTGTAATTGCTAGATAAACCACTTAGAATGAATCATAATACAAAAGTGAAGATAAAAAATTTCCAACTATTACCTGGGACATGTTTTTTATCCGACAATGTCTATAGATTTTAATTCAAATTCAAAATTATATTTTACGTTGCGTTTAGCCCAGAACTAGATTTTTTCCAATTACTACGAACTACGATGCCGCTGCTCATACGAAAAGGTTTACTATAAATTATTTTAAGCGTAAGGATAAGAAAGGGGAAATATTAATCTTAGAAAAGTAAGAATAAAAAAATTTTGTGATTGTAATGTGTAAAAAATCAAATAATTATTTTTTTGTAATAATTTTGTAAATATTTTTACATTTTTTTGTAAAAAAAACACGGAAATTAAAAAAAAATTAAAAACAAATAATAATTTGTAATTGGGAATCAAAACTCGCATAATTAACCTCAAAATGAAATAATACTATTTATATTTATTATAATTAATTAATTAAAAAAATTGATTTTTTTGGTTGAAGTACACGACTTGAAAAATTGAAGTACACGACTTGAAAGAAAATAATTTTCGTTTTTTTTTCAGATTCCACCATAACCATAACCATAACCATAACAATAAAAATATTTATAGATATATAGTGTTACTATATTTGTAGTGTTAGACTTTTAAAAACATACTACAAAGGACACAGAAATAGTTCCTGAATTTAAAATAATTAAAAACTAATTAATTTAAGTCCAAGTGACATTTGTTTCAATAGTATGACAACTAAGTAGACAAATCAATGGCGCGAATGCTATCTGTATCTATCTAGTTGGTGAAAATATTTGTGTCCCTTACCCTGAAAATTTTTTATATTTTTCTTAAAAACTTAATAGATATTGGGAGAAATTATCAAAGGCAAATATTTTGGGCGGCAAAAATGAAAATGCTTAACGATTCTTATTTGGTATATTTGCCACTTCAATATAAAATTTGGTATATATATGACACTCTCAACATAAATTTACTCATCCCGGGTAACCAAATATTAAACCTAGACGTCTATAGTAAACCGTCATATCTATCCTTATCACAATTTCACAATTATTTTCGGTTATTTAAGTTCAGACCCTAAAAAAATTCAAACACATCGTGTATACGCTAAATCAACGAAATGTACAAAATATAATCAGGATCACAAATATTAATTTCAGTAAAACACTACTCATCAACAATAATAAAAAAAAATACAATTAATTTATTTAAAAAAATTAATAAAATAAATAATTAGATAACACAAATGAAAAGAAAATTGAGTAAAAATTTCCATATAATGACAGGGTATATTAAAAACAAAATAAAAATCAATAAACTAAAAGTAGAAAAAAAATTAAATTAATAAAAGAAAATTCTTAACTTTATTAAATTATAAATAAAAATTAAATTAATAAACTAAAAATATTTATCTTCAATTAGAACAAATTATGTAAACATAACTAAATTTTCTTTGTATATATATAAAATGTGAATGTATAAATTTAAAAACCTAATTATGAATTAAAATTTAATTATTTAAAATATTAACAATTAATTCAAAACTTTGCTTGGTCGCAAAAAGTTTCGTTATACAAAAAAAAATACCAAAGAAACAACAAACAAGTAAATTTTCTTGTGGAATATTTATAAATTTAAAATGATTTAAAAAAAATACATTTATTTTTTACATTTAAAAAAAATCTTATGTATTAATACTTAATATGTATTAAAAATATTTTTTTTAAATACATATATTAAAAAAAATTGTCAAAAAAATGGCAATTAATTAATTTAAATAATTTTTAAGTATAATAATCTGTAATTTATATAAAAAATTAAAACAAAAAAATCTAAATATAAAATGTTGAATAGATGAATAACTAAAACTATATCTATAAATAAATAAATTAACATAAAAAATATGATTCAATTTTTCATTCTAACTATAGTAAAAAATATGTGTATGTATATAATTCAAATTGTATTCAAAATACGAACCTTTCCGAAGAGAGGAATTTCAATTGCAAAATAGCAAAATACATAGGAAAGCAGTACATAACATATAAGGTAACATTATGTAAGTTTGATATTTTATTTACAATTGTAAATCATTTCATTTCATTGCTAATCTACATACTTTTCTAATTAAAAAACTCCAAAACATATTTTAGAAAAAGATTGAATTTATATTTTGTATAAAAACGAAATATTATCTAGTAGAAAATTAAACTAAGAAAATGTACATAATACTATAATTAATGTTTATTCGAATCGAACTCACGTTCCCGAGAGTATGCAACAGTGAAGTTAAATGAAATATGCAACAGTGATGTTTTGCAAATATTATTTCGTGGCATTTCATAAAGAAATAGTTATATGTATGTAATACTACTGGAAATATTGTTCAAATTTGCATATTTATATTTTTATATTTAATTATGTAACTCTATAAACTTTAACTATTTGTATTTCATTGAAAAGCAGCACCAATTTATCTAATTCAAAAATGTGGAATCAAAGCCGTATATAATATAAAGATATTCAAAATGTAAAAAAGACTTAAAAAACTGAAAACATTAGGACGCCAATATGAGTAGTTCACCACAGCAAAATATTTTTGTTAAGAAAGTTGAAATAACGAATTTGTGGATAAGACGTAGAAATTGTATAGAGACGACAGAAGGTACACACATTTTTCGTGGTGAAATTTAATAATATGCGCTCTTTTATTTTCTGTATACTATAATAACAGAAAAAGGAATAAGGACGAAAAAAATATAGAAAAATATGTATGAGATAGAAAGGGTAAGGAAATATATGTATATATTTCTGGTTATTTTGATCTATTTTAACAAAAATTTAGAAACTCATATTTGGAATCTTATATTTATTTTCAATTTTGTTCTGGAAAATAATATACTTTAATGAAGCAAAAATTCTACCTGTTTTGGGTTTTTTAAACCAAAGGATTTTAAAGGATACAAATTTCATTTTTTTTTTCAAATTTCAATTTTGTATTTTTCATTATTTTTGGTTAAAGATCAACGAACTGCGATCGTAGTAAAATTTTATGAATGATTAATTTTATAGGAAATACAATAATAATAATTGTATATTGATTTTATTCCATTATTAATTTGTCTTTACGTATTTAGTTTTTTAGCGCCCTCATATATGGATTTTTATAATTTTTTAATTTATTTTAATAGAAATAAATAAAATATAAGGCAGAATTAACTTTGTAATTCTATATAATTTTTATAAAATATATAGCATAAAAAGTATGTATATGTAAATAAAATCATTGTAAAAAAAATTCTGCGAATATTTTAAAATTTAATTAGATAAATATGTACATACAATTCGTAATACATAATAATTTTTAATCAATACATAATATATTTTTAAAAATAAGTTATTAATACAAAATAGTTATTAAAAAAATCAATTAAGAGAAAGCAAAAAAAAAAAAACTATTTTCCACATCACCCAAGAGGTATTGCTATTCAGATGCGTTAACCATTTTTGGTATGATTAATAAAAATTTACGACTTTAATATTACTATAATATAAAATTAGACATAAAAAATATTAATTAATTAACTCATTTTCATATTTCCTTGAAATGAATTATGATATTTCTAAGTACCAATAATTATTATGTATACTATAAAATTAATCATTCATAAAATTTTACTATGATCGCAAGTTCGTTGATCTTTAACCAAAAATAAGTAAAAATACAAAATTGAAATTTGAAAAAATAAATGAAATTTGTATCCTTTAAAATCCTTTGGTTTAAAAAACCCAAAACAGGTAGAATTTTTGCTTCATTAAAATATTTTTTTTTTTTCCAGAACAAAATTGAAAATAAATATAAAATTCCAAATATGAGTTTCTAAATTTTTGTTAAAATAGATCAAAATAACCAGAAATATACATATATTTCCTTACCCTTTCTATCTCATACAAATTTTTTCCTTTGTCTCTATTTTTTCTTCCTTTATTCATTTTCCTTATTATAGAATACAGAAAATAAATGAGCGCATATTATTAAATTTCACCACTAAATATGTGTGTACCTTCTGTCGTCTCTTTACAATTTCTACGTCTTATCCACAAACTCGTTATTTCAACTTTCTTAACAAAAATATTTTGCTGTGGTGAACTACTCATATTGGCGTCCTAATGTTTTCAGTTTTTTAAGTCTTTTTTACATTTTGAATATCTTTATATTATATACGGCTTTGGTGGAATGCTACGAAAATGAAACATGCAATACATACTTCACTATTGCATATTTCATTTTAAAATGCCTATTCTATTCCGTTTAATTGCTCAATACTAGATTTACAATAAAAAAGAAAAAGGTAATTGAAGGCCGTTAATCGATAGCGCTAGCCTTAACTTTTATAGTTAAAGTTGTCATATTATTTTTTGAGTAAAAATTTGATATTTGATTTACTACATAATACATTTTTCAATTTTTCAACATTGTTGAAACTTTAGTTGGCGTTAACTGCATGGTATTGATTTCCTGATTTCCATATGTTGAAACCAACGAACTATATATTATAGAAGCCTAAAGAGGTTATGTTTTCATATAAATGATTGGTCCCAACATCTGACAAGGACGCTGGGGTAAAATGACAGTTGGCGGACATAAATTTAATAATTAAGGCATGTACTAATTGGTGTAAAAATAGAAGTCGTGACGTCATATCGGTTTGTAAATTTTTTTATTGCTTTCTAAGACAAAATTAAAAATTATTTAAATTATAATTAATTATAAATTATCAATAAATAAATAAATTATGCAATAAAAAATTTCAAAATAACGAGTGACGTCACGACACGACTTCTATTTTTACACCAATCAGTACATGCCTTAATTATTAAATTTATGTCCGCCAACTGTCATTTTACCCCAGCGTCCCTGTCAGATTTTGGAACACGAATTCTAACCTCTTAAGCCTTCTATAATATATAGTTCGTTGGTTGAAACTTTTGGAAGTTAACACTATATTGATTGTGAGTGACTGCAATTGTGTGCCGGCCTGATGACAAATTATTGAGTGTTGCCAGAATTACTTTATTTACACTATAATATATTTAAAATAACGTTTTTTTCTACTTTAACAAACATTTCTATTCATTAAAGAAAAGTTTTTTAAGCTTCCGATCAAGTTTAATTCATTTATTTGTTGTATTTCCGTTCCTTGTACCTATACCCAATCCAATAATACAGAAATGAATCCGCGTCATATACCAAGTGTCAGCTTCCACTTCTAGTAAAAACAGCTGTTTTAATTTACAGATGATTGTAATTGTATATACAATTGTATAGGAATAGGAAAGTATTGATAATTATAAGAAAAAATAGTCGAATTAGGATTAGGTTATAATTTAAGCGTGAATAATGGTATTTTTAACAAGAGTCTTTTCTATTTCTACACAAATACCAAGGATAAAATCAATTAAAAATTCAATTGCAGAGAAAACAAATCTGGTATCCAGAATTGCAAAAATAACGTCGAAAAAAGAAGGCGATCAAATTCTCATTCGAGTAAGACAAGAACTCCAAATATTTCCATTCCATAGTCCTTCACCTTGTTAATTAATTAGGAATCTACTATTTTAGGGATGGGTAAAAAATATAAGAAAAATGAAAACCGAACTCTTCATCGATGTCAATGATGGGTCTTGTCATGAAAATTTACAAGTCGTCGCGTCAAAATCAGAAAACAAACATGTTGGAATTGGACAATCTATTGAAGCTATTGGAATAATACAAAAATCACCACAAATGAAATGTGAATTACGTACAGAATCGCGATTAAAAGTTATTGGTCAATGTAATCTAACTGAAAATTATCCTTTTACACCAAAACAAATCCATAGCCCAGACTATGTTCGTGAATATCTTCATATGCGATCACGAGTTGATTATATGAATTCATTATTTCGAATTCGACATTGTGCTTGTAAAATTCTGAATGATTTTATGGATGAAAATGATTTTATACAGATTCATACACCCATTTTAACAAGTAATGATTGTGAAGGTGCTGGAGAGGTGTGAAAACATTTTGATAATTACATTTTCATTTGGTAAATTTTTATATTTAAGGTGTTTTTAGTTCGTCCAGATAATGAAAAATTGTTAAAACAGATGGCAAAAGCGAATATAGGTTTAGATGAAAGTTACTTTGATAGAAAAACTTTTTTATCAGTTTCTGGTCAATTACATTTAGAAGCAATGACACATGGTTTAGGAAGTACTTATACATTTTCACCAGCATTTCGTGCAGAAAATTCTAAATCGAATTTACATTTATCAGAATTTTATATGTTTGAAGCTGAAATGGGATTTATTAATCAATTAGACGAATTAAATGAATTTATAGAAAAATTAGTAAAGACAATAACTGAAAGAATTTTCAATAAATGTAGTATTGACATTAAAAAATGTTCACCATCATCAAACAAAAATTTAAATTTATTTTGGCTGAATAATAAATGGTTAACTATACCTTATACAGAAGCATTTGATATTCTTTTGAATAATCAATCCAAACTTACAACAAAATTAAAAAACGATGGGTTTTCAAAAGAACAAGAATTATTTCTAGTTGATTATTGTAAAAGTCCAATATTTATTGTTGAATGGCCAAAATCGATGAAACCTTTTTATATGAAAGAATCTGCAAATGATTCCACAAAGGTAATTTTATTTGTTTTTATAAAATTATTCCAAAACTAAATTTAAAATTTATAAAAGGTTAATGCTGTTGATCTTCTAATGCCATCAATTGGTGAACTTATTGGTGGTAGTCTCAGAGAAAATAATCCTGAAAAATTAAAAGAATCAATACCAAATGATCTTAATTGGTATTTAGATTTACGAAAATTTGGCAATATACCAACAGGCGGATTTGGTTTAGGTTTCGAAAGATATTTACAATTGATTACTAATATTAAAAATATCCGTGACGTTATACCATTTCCAAGATATCCTCATAATTGTTCGACCTAAAAATAATGTGAAATAACAAATAAAACACAAAATTTTATCCACTCTTATATGAAATTGTTTTATTTCATTTCTAAAGTAAAAGTAAATCCATACACACTCCAAACATTGTATTATGTATATAAAATAATCAAGAAAAATAATAAACCTAATGAAATTTTTTATTATAAATGATGAAAAAATATTCAAAACAGTTTCTTTTTTATATTAATATTAATATTTTTTTTATTATTTTATTTATTCAAATATTTTTAAATAGAAAAGTGTAGTATCACAAAATCGAATTAAGATATTATTAATTCTTAAAAGAAAACTAAACGAAATTCTTAAACATTATTAAAAAATTATAATAGCTAAAATAAAAACTAAACGAAAATCGTGCAGGATATATATTTATATATATACAGCTTTTCAAAAAAAATTTGAGAAATGTAAATCATTTTTGTTTTGTTTAAAAAAATTATACCATTAAAAATTAATTTAAACTAAAAATTAAATTGATTTACATAATCGAACATAGGCCAGATGTTTCAAAACCACTTTCAATTTCTGGAACTTCATTAAAAACAAAATTTTCCAACTCGGTTTTGTAAGAGAATTCAATTATTGGTTTATTTTTACATTTATTTGATGACGATTTCGAGACCGAATCAACAATATTCTTTGTTGTTTCAGGTAAATTTATTGTGTTTGTAGTTGTTGTAACTTTATCAATAACGCTATTATTAGGATCATTTTTATTATTAGGATCTTGATTAGAAGAATTTTTATTATTAAATAATTGTTTTATTGAACTAGTACTACTTAGATTGGTGGTTGTGGTGGTTATAACAGGAATGGTTGATACACTATTATTATTAGATTTATTTTTTTCTTCAATATTATTATTATTGCTTATTACATTTTTTGTAATATTAATTCTAATTTTATTAATACCAATTGTTGATGATGATGTTAAATCAGTAATATTAATATTTCCATCCATTGATACGAGTGATTTTTCAGCATCTGGAATAACTGCACTACTATCATCATTCTCATTTTCGATTATATGAATTGAATTACTGTCATCAACATCAGGAATTGTAGTTTTAATAATTTCATCTTAAGAATAGAAATATAAAAAATCAATAAAATTATTGTAAGATTATGAAAAAAATAAATAATTTAAATATATTTATAATTCTTTATCTAATATGGAAACCCTAAAAATTATTGATCAAAATGAAAAAAAAATTTTAAGGATATAATGCAGTTTACATCATATTTTATTTTAATATATTCTACACAAACTTACCTGAACTATCCTGTAATACCTCGATGGCTGCAAATGTTCCGACATCTTCAAACGCATCTTCTTCCTCTTCCTCATCAACATCTTTTGGTTCTTCTTTAATTTTTATATTATTAAATTGTGATTGTGAAGTACTATTCTCAGAATTTAATTCTTCAACATCACGTTCTACATATGTATCTAAATCTGTGAATGGAATATTCGGTTCTTCAATCATTAGATCATCTTCCATTGACATATCTTTATTTTGTTTTTGTTCATCATCATTGTTTTCCTTGGTCGTATTATCGACTTGATTTTTGTCATCTTTTTCATCAACTGGCAGTACGCCTTCAATAGGATTTTCTACAGTTACATCATCATCATCATCATCTTCATCAAGAATTTCTGTTATACTAGGTTCTTCCATTGGTACTTCAATTACATCGTCATCATCAAAACATTCAGCATCAAGACTTTTCCCTAAAATAAAATAATATCGAACATTAATAAATGGATAAGCAAAAAGTACCAAAATATAATTCTTACCTTCTTCTTTTTCTTGTTTAACAATAATAACACTGTCGTCATCATAATTATCGTTATTTTCGTCAGTTGGTGGAGGTGTTTCTTCTCTTTTTGGATTAAGAGACGCCTGAATAAATAATTTAAGAAATTCATAAAATTTAAAACCACAAAGAACTCATTATTGAAAAAATATTTACCCTGAAGTCTTGGTAACAAATTGGATGATATAATTGTTCTTCTACACGTACAGCTGACCTTAAATGCCATTCTTCTAATTCTTCATTATAAAATTGTTCAAATTTCTCATGACAAACATCACATGCTCTATCGACATCGTCAGGACCAGCTGAACAACTTGGCGGAGGTGAAAATCTTTGATTTGAATTATCATCTAAATTATCTAAATCAGTTTGTTGCGATTCAAACCAATTTTTTTCACGATCTTCGATATCCTCAATTTCCTCATATTGAATCCAATCAGCTAAATCATAAAACCATTTACGTGAATGTGCTTTTCTGGTCGAATCACGATCACGACGATTTTGTCTAAAATGCCAATCTAAATGTTGACTATATTTCATTGTTTGTTCAGGTGGGAAACGTAAACCACAACTACTACATTGCATACCACAGAAAAGTTTTAATACTATTCCAGCCTGACGTGTTTTAATCGTTTCTGGTTTAGATAAATCTATTGGTATAATAACTGGATCTTTTTTCGCTGGTGCAGTATTATTTGTTGTATTATCATCTTCAATTTTATTATCAACTTTTGGCTGATTATTCAATATACCAGATGCAATTAATTTTTGGAATAATTCATCAATATTTACATTACCAAGAGCTGGAAGTGGTGCAACAGAAATGTTTGATTCAGTTGTAATCGTAGTAGTCTCACTTTCTGCTGTCGCATTTGTTACAATAGAATTGCCTACACTTATACTGCTTATTGTTATTGGTGAAATTGGTTTTAGTTCTTTCATTTCAATATCTTGTGTATCATCAGCAGTAATAATGGCAGCAAGTATAGGTGGTTTAACTTCTATTTGCTCTTCATTTCTTTTCATTTTATTATAAATCATATTTTTAATATTTATTCTACCAGGAGTAATTCCACTTGGCAATGTACCAAATCTTATAAAATATTTATTATCGCCTAAATTAACACTTTTTGGTAAACCACCAAATTCTACGATAACTGGTTCATTATCTATTAAAACTGTTGTTAATTGATCAGCAAATTGAATTTTATGTTTTGATTGATTTAATTCAAATGTTTGTGGTTTAGCATCGAGAAATACTGGAATGATTATATGTGCATCAACAATTAAGTTAATTTTACCAGCTACTAAATCTTGTCGCAACATACCAATATTAACTTGTGGCGGCGGCCCTTCAATTTTAATAATATGCATTTGTCCATCTAAAGGAATTGATAGTGGTGGACCACCAAAATAGCATTCATACCAATTATTATCAATATATAATTCTCTAGATGGAAATCCAAATTTTATTCTGTGTACAGTACCATTAATTGTAATTGCTTTGAAATCATCATTGAAATTAAGTGCAATTGGTTCCTGATCATTAATAATTATACGACGCTGGCCATTTTGAAATCCTATTTCTCTTGGCTGATCCCAGTCCATAAAAACAATAGCAACATCATCATATACACGAATCTCTTTTGCAACACCATCAATTGGAATGGTTCGGACTAAATCAGATTGAGGATTGTCAACAGAATTACTGAAATGGTGTGACGTTATTGATTGTGTCATCGCAACAGCTGGATTCATTTGGCTAGCGGCATGCATTTGTTGATGTGGATTTGCAAAAATAATTGCTGGTGGATTTTGCCATGGGTTTGGTAAACCACTTCCCCCAGTACGAGCTGCTGCTACTGAATTTTTATTACCACCCGCTTTCATATTATTATTTATTGGGAATGGATTTGATTGTGATGTTGATCTAGCATTTGATTGTATCCACGAAGATTTTTGTGATAGCATAGCATTTTTTTGTTGCTGTTCCCACGGTAAAGCTGATGACCATTTAGTTTCTTTCTGTCGTTTTCTTTTGATTTCCTTCTCTTCTCGACCAGGTGGTATATCAGAATAACTGCTAGTTTGACCAGCAGATGATGGTGGAGGTATTTGCGATTCTAATCCTTTTACTTCAATATTTTCATTATTTGATTTATCATTTTTGGGTATTCTAGGAATTCGTTTTCTTTGCTCTTTCGGTTTATTATAAGTTGTTGATGTTGATTCTACTGATTTTGAAATATTATTATCTAATAAAGACTCGCGACGTTGTGCTTCTTTTAATTTATTAGTTTCATTAATTTGTATAACTGTTTTAACTAATGTATGATATTGATCAGCATTTATATTATCGGTATCTAAAAGTTCCTGTGCTTGGCTAATAATAGTACGAATATTATCATCTGTACCATCTTGGGATTCTTCTTGAACATTCATTTGTAATTTTGTTGATATATTTTTTCGCGCTTTTCCTGGAATATTTAGATTAAAACATTGGTCTTAACTACAAGTGTTTTTTTTTTTAAATAACTTACCAAAATTATAATTATTATTTCTAGCTGCCTTTGCTAATTTAGCTCGAACATCTTCTAAAGAAGATTTTGCTGGTGAAATTTTACGAGTCTCTGACTTTGTTGTGCCCTAAAAGTTAAGAAATTAATTTCAAGAGCTTTTATTTGTACAAATTTTTTTTACCTTAACTTTATCCCAATTCTCATTTTCAATTGAAATATTTGGTGGTGGCGGAGCAACTAACCCTCCAATACCTAAAGTTGGGATTTCTTTACGTAAATCAACATCTTCTGAACCAAATAACCTTAAATAGAAATGTTAAAAAAATATATAAATATCAGTTAAATAAAAAAAAATATTCAAAAATATTTACGTATCAATTTTTTCCTGTTTTGATTTTTTTGTAATCGGTTGATCATCGTCTTTATTTTCCACTGATGACCGTTTTTTAGAGCGAATTTGATCGGCACGATCAATTAAACTTTGTGTTGTAACAATCTTTCCAGATGAATTTGTAGCACACGTAACATTTTCCTCCAATTTAACAGTTTCGCCATTTGTTGTTGCCCTTAGATCAATATCTTTACACGATTCTGCTTCTTTATCTATAATAATATTTTTGATAGCAAAAACTAAAAACACAACTCCACTAAATGAAATAATCAAAAGCAAAAAATGCGAAAACAAAAATAATGAAAAAGAAACTTTATTTTTGTCACCTGAAATTTAATCGTCCATTACTTTTGCACTTTTTGGTTACATTTAATTTTATTTAAATAGTTTAATAGAACTTATTTTTTAAACTGTACAAGGAAAAAATTAATTTTCTCTGACGAAATGAAAATATATATTATATTAAAAAGAATTTAAAAACTAAATCCAAAAACGAAATTAAAAGCGTATATTAAAGAAAAAACAAACAACATTTCCATTGTTTTTGTATAAGATTTATTTTTTTTTAAGCTAGAAAATATTTTGTTTTTTTTAATTAGTTCCATCTTTGTGTTTACCAATTAAAATATCTCTATATCTTCTTTTTAATTATTCTGTTTCAATTAAAAAAAAATATAGAAAATCTAGTTTTCTATCTAAAAGTAATGAGAATATTTTCGGACCATAACTTTGCCTATTTACCAAATTCAATATAATTTTATTTTTCAATTTATCTGCGTGCCACACAGGTTAAACCACAATTGTTGAATACAACACAAAATATTTTTATGTGGACAAAAAAATATTTCCAAAGATTTTTAATTTAAAATTCCAAGATTATACACACAATTAAAATAAAAACCTAAAATTTCAAGTAATGTCCAACGATATCATCGAGTGAAAATTAAGCCGAGTTGATAATTGTTTTTTACAGAGTAACCAAATGTGCACTACTTCTTCGAAGCAGTTGATTAACCTTAACATATTAAAATTCTTACTTTGATCTAATTTTTCTGTCGTAGTAGTAGTGATCGTGGAAGTAATACTTGATGAATTTGATTTTTTAATTAACTTAGCCGATTCCGTAGTAGATGATATTTTCATTCGTTTATCTGCAGGTAAATCCAAATTATCTGAAGAAACAATTATATCATTGTGTTTAACAGGACTAGGACTTTTTGTAGTATCCTTATTACGTCGATTTTGATGTCGAGCCCCAGATTTTGGCGAGATTGAACCACCCTTTGAAGATGCATTACCAAAATGACTGCTTTTAGATACTGATGTTGAAGATGTAGAAGATGACGATGATGATTTATCTTCTCGACTTTTATTTGATGATTCTTTACTAGATCTTTTTGTGGAATCTGTCTTGTCTCTTCTCCTAGAACTTCTGTCCTTATCATATTTACTAGGGGAACCATTACTAGATTTTGAAGTTCGGCTATTACTACTCCTATCGGCTGATCGTGACGATATTTTTCCATCAGCTACATGTGAAGATTTGTTATAATCTTTCCGATTTGAGGATATAGATGATGATGATCTTTGTTTATTTAATAAATTACTACCACCACCACTTCGCGATTTGAATTTATTATTTAAAATAGATCTATTGCTATCATTCTTTATATGATTATCACGTTCCTCATATGTGCCAGGCGGGTGAATACTGTTATCAATTCCATCGATTTGCATTGATTGATTTCCACATATTTTTTTCATTTCTAATTGTTTATGACCACTCATTTGCTGACGAGCTAGTCTTGGATCCCGTTTATTAACAGAATTCATCATAATTGGATTACCACTTGAAATTTGTCCATGATAATTCTAGAATTTATCAACAACACAAATTATAAAAATTTAAATATTTCATATTCGATATAAAAAAAAACTAATTTATTTACCGTAAAATGATTTCCCATGTCTTGATTTTTAGATTGTGCACCAAACATATTTCGTTGAGTATGCATTAAATTTACTGGTGGTTTAATTGAATTACCACTAATTTGCATTGGACCACCTACAACACCAATTGGTCTTACATTATGTTCATTTTGAAAATTTAATTGTTTTTCTTGCTCTTCTAAACGTTGTTTTGTAGCAGCCAATTCCAATTCTAGTTTACGTTTTTGTAACTCTAATAAATGTCGTTGTTTCGCTTGTAATTTGGCCTGCATATCAGATGGATCAACCTTGCAATATAAACAAATATTTATTAGCAATATAATCAAAAATAGATTTTAAATTTTTAACTAACATCATTTTGCAGAAATTTTGGATTGACATGTATAGCGGGTGATTTAGGCACAACTTTTGCTGTTATAGGCCAATTTGGATCCATACAATTTACTTTTACATCTAATGTATAAAGTTTTTGTGGGGTAAATACATCATTCCATGTCTGACGTAATATATACATTTTTTCTCGAACTTTTTCATTTACCTATTTAATTTTGTTACATAAATATTTGATAAATAAACATATTCTTTACAAATTACCTTTTCAAATACTCCACAAAATATATTTACAATGCAATTACTAAATAATTGTATATATTCACCACCCACATTTTTGACAATTGAATCAAGTAGGTAGAGAACTGGTAACTTAACATCAGAGTTTACCTATAATAACGCACGGAGAGAAAACAATATAAATGAAGAATTTTTAAAAATAAAAGACAAAATAAAAAATATATAATTTAATAACAATGAAATATTATTCAACAAAAAAGTTCTCTTAGCATAAAGAACAGATTTTTTTTTTGGTTTCTCTAAAACTTTATTTATATATGTAGTTTATTCTTTCAAACATTTGTAAATTTCTATATTTTGTAAAAAATTAACATTTAACTATTAATCAGATTTTATGTAAACATTTTCGGGTAATAATTAATACCATAAAATATTAATATAAAAACTTTAATTCTGAAATATATTTTGAGTTTTTATCAGCTGGTAAAACCCATTTTAACACAGAATTTGTTTTCAATTTCAAAACATTTTGAACTTTGTTTATATTTTATTTGTTATTGAATTCATTTAAAATATACTAATCTTAAAAATAATTGAATGTACAAAATTTAACAAGTTTTTTTATAAAAATTAAATTCGGCGTTCAAAAAATTGCTAAAAAATTAATATAATATAAGTAGGAAATTTTAGTGCAAACAATCTTACACCCAATATTATTTTATGTATTTGGGTAATTCCCGAATAAAGTATTAATACATACATATGTTATCTACATAATATATATGTATTCTTATAATATTAAGTATTATTTCACAATTTTGTTTGAGCAATGTATATGGAACTAATAAACAATCTCAAAAAAAGAAAAAAAAATTCGTAAAAAAAAATACTTTTCGATTATGTTTACCAAGATAATATTATTTTTCTAGTATTGATAACATTATTTATAAACGTCTAAACATTTAGTCTTTACATAATAAATTATATTATAGTATTATTTATTTACTTGTAAATATTTTCCAACTGAATTATCCTTTTCATCCTCAATATTTAAGAATATAAATTGAAATTTATTCAAATTATTAAATTAATAATAATAATTAGATTTATTTATTTAATAATTATAATTTAATTTATTCTAAGTCAATTAAAAATTATCTCACTATTATTTTTATTATTCATCATTGAGTTATTTTCTTGGTTATATATAATTTTCATGTTAAACTTAAAACTACTAAACAATAAAAAAAATTAAAAACCTTGGAAATATGTTGTTCAACCACTTTGACAATAATTGCAGCATGCTCCATATTTTCTTCAGCTAATATTGTTAGCATATTAATTAATGGTTTACTATTTAAATTTAAATCAGCCAAACTAGATAAATATTCTTCTGCTACTTTTTGTTCTTTTGGTTGATCTATTTGTTGTTGATCCATTTTTTTCTATTTCGTTATAACTTTTTCTATAATTAAATAATATCCGAGTTTTTTTAATCTTTGTTTTTCAAAGGTCCAATCCACGTTCTTTAAGCTGTGAAATTCAAATAAAAATTAATATTGCTATTTTTGTACACGAATACGAATTGATTGTATATATTTGAACAATATACAGGAGTTACATATGTATAATTTTTGACGTAGGTAGTATTATGTTGAAAGGAAGAACCTTTTTTTTTTTTACAAAATAAAATGTTATATTTCAATGTAAAAATTTGCCCTCTTACGCCTGGAAAGTAATATTTTTTAACCATTTCAAACTAATGATATTATGTATTTCATTAGAGAAAAATCCTAAATAAATTTCCAAGATGTCTACCCAATTGTTCGAAGAAAAAATATTTCAAAGTAAGAACAATAAACCGTTCAAATATAATATATATATATATATATATAATCTTAATTCATTTGCTGATTTTACTTACTTAATTAGTAACTAAAATTCAATACAATAATTTTATTTTGCACTAAAAAAATACAATTTTATATTTTCTTCTCACGTAATAAAAAATCTGACAATTTCAGTGATTCACTTATTTTAAAATGGAGGAAAGAATACTTCCGGTTTATTTGTTTTCCTTCCAAAATATTTTACATGTCATTGGCGCCTATCCATTTCGTAAAATATATGGTGTGTTTCTTATTTAAATCTGTATACCTTGTTTCCATGCACGGAGTTGAGTTGAGTTGAGTTATCGTTCAGTTGAAAAAATTCAAATTTCAACCCCAGTCGTTTCCATGCAAAAACTCGAGTTGAGTTGAGTTGAATTGACAGTTCTGGCAACACGATATAAAACAGGTTTTTTTATTTCATAATAATTAAATTTATGTCATTAATTTTAATATATTTTTCTCCTCCATTACTGATATTAAAATTTTTACTTCATCGTCACTCCAAAAAGTCTTCCTGACGCCATTATTATTAAAAAAATAATAATTTTTGTTCATTTACACATACAAAGATATAAAATGTCAATTTACTAATACAATGACATAACTCAACTCAATCCCACTAGTTTCGTGGAGTTGAAATGGATTTAACGAAAACTCAACTCAACTCGTGTTTCCATGGGGTTCAACTCAAGTTGAACTCGAGTTCAACTCGTCATGGAAACAAGGTAATAGATCGACTCAAACTTCAACTCAACTCGTCATGGAAACAAGGTAATAGATCGATAGATAGATCGACTATTACCTTGTTTCCATGACGAGTTGAACTCGAGTTCAACTCGAGTTGAACCCCATGGAAACACGAGTTGAGTTGAGTTTTCGTTAAATCCATTTCAACTCCACGAAACTAGTGGGATTGAGTTGAGTTATGTCATTGTATTAGTAAATTGACATTTTATATCTTATCAAAAAATTATTATTTTTTTAATAATAATGGCGTCAGGAAGACTTTTTTGGAGTGACGATGAAGTAAAAATTTTAATATCAGTAATGGAGGAGAAAAATATATTAAAATTAATGACATAAATTTAATTAATATGAAATAAAAAAACCTGTTTTATATCGTGTTGCCAGAACTGTCAATTCAACTCAACTCAACTCGAGTTTTTGCATGGAAACGACTGGGGTTGAAATTTGAATTTTTTCAACTGAACGATAACTCAACTCAACTCAACTCCGTGCATGGAAACAAGGTATATGTAGATTTTTTAAAATCTGAAACCAGATTAATCTGTCGAGTCGAGTGAAATAAGAAACAGTCAGATTTTTTTCATATCAAAAAATGCTACAATGTGTTGCCGTGTAAAATGAAAATATTAGTCGGCAAATCTGGAATTCTCAAATTTTCGAAATTATTTTTCAATTTAAATACCAATTTCTGTAATATTTTTCATTAAATATTACTTTTTATAATATTTATTGTTGTTAATTTACAAAAAATTATTTAAAAATGAAGTTTAGCCGCAACAAAAAAAATCAAGCACAAAGTTAGCCACAAGCAATAATAAATCTGAAAAATCTGAAAAAATTCTCCGACCAAAAAAATCAATCTGACTAATCTGAAATTGAAATAAGAAACAGCCATCAGATTGATCAGATTGATCTGAGCAGAAATGAGAAACAGTTTCAGATTAATCAGATTGATCAGACTGGCCTGAGCGTAAATAAGAAACACACCAATACTATACCAACTATCTGGCAAGGTTCCATGCAGGTCAGATAGTATACTAACCCAACGAATTAGAAATTTATGGAAGGAGCATAAATGTTCCCTCTCTTTTTAACACATTAAAATTTGAATTTATTGAAAAATTTGTTTATGAAGCCACGATTTCGATAGTTCTCTTTCTTTTCACCACCGAACTGTCAAATTAACAATATGAAAAATATTATAACTGCTGATTTTAGATTTACAGGACTGGCTAACTTTTTTAATTTTAAGAGTCTCAATATAAATTAAATATATTAACTAGCTAAACAAAATTACTCTATTTTACTTTCCACTTGTATAATTATCGTTGCGCGACCTAAAATATTCCTTATGATGATCTTTACATGTATTTTTCAAAAAAATAAATCTTATCTTCTTAAAAATTGCTGCCCGAATTAAAAAAAAACCTAGTCCGGCTCTTATTTGCGATTTCTGAGTAGTTGTTTTAGAAAAAATACTGCGTCGAGAATTCGTCGTACATGTAAATGCATCTAGATCTAGACATTTGCATTCCAATAATACTACTTAGTTTTAATATTCCTCAAAAGGTAGCACTATCGCTAACAAATTCTTAAGTATGAAATTTGCAAAAGTAACCAAATGGCAGCACTGACCACACAAGAAATATAAAAGTTACATTTGACATTGACAGCTTTTGTAAAAATTAATCACGCCGTAAACAAATTGAAATAGCTTTTTTAAATTATCTTTAACTAAAGTATAAATTAACATATAAATAAATAAGAAATCATGTCTCCTGCAAAAATTTTACATACAGAAACAGAAGTAAATGGAAATGCATTTCCAATTAATTCTGATGAAAATTGTGAGACTGTAGAATTTAGATGTTCAACTAGTAAAACTGAAGTAAATGGTAAATTTAACAGTAACATATCTCAAAAAGATAATAGATTTGCCGACATTATATGTGATAATTCTCCAATTCGTATGTCGGCTATTCTACATGCAGCTCGGATTAGTCATCTTGTTTCAAATAACTCATTTACTATTCCGGCTGAGAAATCCAAAATCCAATTAACAAACAAAGCACATAGTACAACAACTTCAAATATTACTCCATCAATAAATTATACTTTAATATCACCAACAATTGTAAAAACAAGTAATTTGGAGACAGCATTGGATATGATTAATAACAATTTTTCAGTTAAGAAACAACAGAAAGAATTGTTAAAAAAACAATTAGAAGAACGACAAGAAATTCTATTAAAAGAAAATATAAAACGGAGAGAGACCCTCGAAAATTCAATAAATAAGAGAAATGATTGGATATATAATAAACTAGAAAAAGATAAAACTATTTATGAAACAGCTGAACATTTTGCTAATCAAACAGCCGAACAAAGTGATGTACAAATTAAAAAAATTCTTACAGAAAAGGATAATAAATTAAAACAAATTTCATATGAAGCAATTTCAAAATATCAAATTAAATTTAAAGAACGCTATGAAAAATTAGCAGGAATATTATTAAGTTTTGATAAAAACTCGATTAATTGTGAGAAATATAATAATAATTTAAAAGAACTTATATGTAATTTTGAAAATCTAATAAAAAAAATAAAAAAGTATGAAATTGGTCCATCGGAAATTTTATATGCAGAATTACTTTATAATCGTATCCGAAATTTAGAAAATAAATTGATATCAGATGCAGCAAAGATAAAACAAAAACAACAATTAATAATAGAATCTGAAAAAATAATAAACGTCTTGCCACCATCAGAAACGGAACAACCAATTTTCATTAAATCATCATCTATAGAATCTTATGATAAAACAGTTTCTAGTATAGACATTTCGGATACAAGTAATAATAAGATTGAACTTTTAGACAATGGTGTATCTGGTGATAGTTTAAATTTTTATAATAATATTATGAGTTTTTATAATGAAAAAATTGATGCAATAAAACAACTTAAAAATGATGAAAATATGAAAAAATTTAAAATTGCTTGTAAGAGAACAATTAATGTAGCAGTTTCTAGTATTTGTGCAGTTTCGCCACAACATTTACAAGACAAGTTTGATAAAATCTTTAATTTTATAACCGGAAATAATATTAAAACATCCGTATCAGATGTAAATGTATTAGATCATCCACTAGGAAAAGATTTTTGTTTAGTGTTATTAGCTACCATTTTAGTTAAACAAGGTGATATTGAAGTCTCTTCAAATGCAAAAGCTGCGTTCCCAATTGCCACAATTATTGTATCAATATGGAGTAGATTACCAGAATTCGGAAAAATATTTTTAGGACAAATTTTCAAAGAATCGCCATATTTAGTACCATATTTTATACCAAAACATAAAAATCAAACAAATGAATCATATTTAAAGTACTTCATAAGTTAACTATATTTGAATATACTTTAATCTGTTTTTTTATTAGATCTTTGGGTTACCAAATGATTGATGGGGTGGGATTAGAAAAACATCATGTATTTTTGGCACGGCAATCTGGTATTATAAGATTGTATGCAGCTGTAATGGTTACAAATGGAAGAAAAGCCGATGGACACCAGCATCCGTATGGAATTGAAAATGGTTGGCAGTGGTTTTGTAATTTTATTAAACTATTTCCGTTGCCAGACATTTGTGCAACTTTATTATACGAGTTTCTTCAAACGGCTGGATATGAAATGTGGTTCACATATGGAAAACAATTTCGTAAACTTTTAATTCTTACACAACAACAATATGTACCACAATTATCAAAAGTAATTTAAATTCTAAAATATTATTAATTTAATTAATATAAATTCTCTAGATAGAAGACAGGGAACCCCCTAAACTGCGACTTGAAGGATTTTTACAACAAATATTACAAAAAAATAAAATTGATAAGCCAATAGGGACACTTTCAATAAATTATTGGTAACAATTTAAAGACGAATTAAAACATTTTGTATATAATTTTATTGAAATATTTTGTGTATTACTCAATAATGCCAATATATATTACTTCGGGGTAAACAAGAATCGTTATTTCTATATTTCAATCATCCTCAATATCTAATTCATTTAATTCATCATCTATACCTTCAAGGCAATCTTCATCCATAAATAAGTTTTCATTAAATGGCACTGCATCACCACTTGCAGCATCGATTCCATTTTTAAGTTGTGTATTTCTATCTTCACTGGCAACTGTCCCACTTCCGTCTACCTGTTTAAAATAGAAAATGAATTAGAATTAATATTTTAAGTATACTCCAAGTTTTACCTCCTGCGCTGCTAACGAAAGTTCATTCAAATCAAGTTCTTTAAATATAGATTCTTCTTCATCATCTGACCTATCGTAACTCATTAATTCACCTCCCTCATCATCAATCGGCCCATCATCAACCAAATCGGGATTGAAACTAAACATTTCTCTACCAGATAAACCATATTGTTTTCCTTGTTTATAATCACTTTTCTTTTTCTCTTCGTCGGCTGTTAATTTATCATTTTTGTCTTGGATTTTTCGTTTTTTCCATGCCAAAAATGTTTCTAGAGTTACTTTAGTCTGAAATAAATAAATAAGTTCAGTTCAAGTAAATTATTTGTTATTCTATGCTTGCTTGTTTTGGACCGAGAGCTGCTCTTTCCCTTTCAATTAAATCTACTAATGAAATTTCGACTTTATTTTCATCCATTTTTTTCTTGTCTTTTTTCAACACATATCCAGCTGGTAAAGCATGCCTAAATTATTACGCTTTTTTAATTTGTAGCAACAAAATACTATAAAATATTTTTCCTTTATTTTACCTATAAATACACTTTTCTCCATTCGGACATTCCCAAAACCAACCGTATTTTGATTTTTCAACAGCTTCCAAAAAGTATTTACAAATCTAAAAAAATTCAATAAAGATTAATGGAAAACAAATTGTAATTATTTTTAACAATATCAGTAGTTGGCATTCTTCGTTCAGATCCATGTTTTGTATTTACGACATCTTGCAATTTTTGGTCATCCCAGTTTTCCATTCCCTCATCTTCCCCATCTCGCATATCAACATACATAGACCGTTTTTCTACCTGAAATTTTTAGTTTTGATTGAATAAATTAAAATTCATCACTATAGAAATAAAATTAACTATACCTTATTTTCTACAGACAAATCATGAGAAAATTTACATTTATCTCCTTTGCCACATTGACCTGCTTTAAAAAATGCGCAAACAACTGATTTCGGATCCGTGCCTTTTTCAATTTTTTGAGTTTGAACTGGTTTAAAAAGGGCTGCAAGTTCTTTTGCTTCCTTTAATTTTTTCTCTTTTTCATCTTTTTTAGTTGCAATTGGATTCAAGGGATGATGGCCACCACTCTTCACTTGTTTTTCGATCTGTTGTATAAATTTTTGCTGTTTCGCACCTTTTTTGTTTTTTAATCCGAAAGTTTTATCCTAAAAATAATTAATAATTAGTTGGTTGTCTTTTTTAAAGGATTTGAAAATATAATTTCCTAACCTCTATAACTTTTTCCTTTTTTTTCGTTTCGGTCTTTTTACTAGGTGCAGATGTTTTTTTAGGCGGCATATTTAATGATTTATATGTAAATAGTAAATATTTAATTAAACTAAAAATTTATTTAAAAAATATTTAGCACAACAAAAAGAAAATCACATTGATTTACGTTGCTCTCCTGTCTCCTCACACGTCACGTAGTAAGTACTATAAAAAATTTATAGTTTTCAAAAAAATGTGGTGACAATCTCTCCGACATTTGACATTTACAAAATCCCAGTAAAAAACCAGCAATCACTTTGACAATTTGCAGCGAACGGCGGTCAAAACAAAAATACAATTAAGCCGCCGAACATAGCAACATTTTTAATTCAAGCCAACATGTCCCAGGAAATAGTAAAATCTTTTCGAGTGAGTCTTCTTTGTACTGGAAAGGAAACAGAAACTACGAAAACCTACTAAACGATGTATGAAAAGTGTCACAAAATTGCATTACGCAAAGTATTCGTTAAAACTATATGATTCTATATCGAAATAGTGGAATGTGCTCGAAATGGTTTAGTGTAATATTTTTGCACAAAATTTACTTTTTGTGACTTAATGCCTTCTTGCTTTATAAACCGATGATTTTTTTAAGGATAATAATTTAGCAAATTTTTTGTTACTTGAAAATTTAAATATAATAATATTTTAGATTTATAACAAAACTATATTAAATTGATTTTTCATTTACCGTTTAAAATCTTCTAACAGTATTCTGGTAATTCCAAAATTGAAAAAAAAAATCTATCATGATTATTGATTAAACACATTCACAATTTTCAAATTTACACAAAATATAAGAAAAAGAAACTTTAATTTAAATTTGGAAACTCTTTTTATAAATTTAAAAAAAATTTCACAAATTTTCTCGATAAATTTATGTAAATTTAAAAATATAAACATGCACTAAATATGGGAACTTAAATTAAATATGTATATATTTAGGGTTGCCAGATTTTCACCAAGACAAACCGGGGCAATAAATTTTTTTTTAAGAAAATAAAAATTTATTCAAAAACATAAAAAATTCATTGTAACAAAAATTTAATATTAATTGAAAAACGTCAATAAAATAAAATAAACTTAAAATTAATGACACAAAAATAAAAGGAACTACTAAGTATTTCTAATACAAAAATGGAAATAGAAAAGCGTCAGTCAAAAACACTCCTAATCATATTTACGGCTTGATCTTGCCTCCTTTAACAAATTTGTATTTTTTAATATATTTTCATGCATTTCGTAACAATTAAATGTAAAATTAACGACGCATTTTAATATTGCTTCAACAGTCTCCGGTAGTAACCGATTTCTTTCGTCCGGCCATTGAATTTCCATTAGTGAAAATATGCGCTCCACATTCGCATTATGGCCAGGAATACTAAATAAATATTCACATATTTTAAAAATATCGACATATTGTTTTGCAAATTCAGTTTCCATTGTGGACAAAATAAAACTCCACGTTAAAGGCAGTTGTCCTCTAAATTTTTAAATTTTTTTTGCAATATTGCAATGCAAAAAACCCGGGACAATTCAGCGTCCCGAAGACCTCTTTCGGGACCCCGGGACAATGATCTCAAAACCGGGACAATCCCGGAAAACCGGGACGTCTGGCAACACTAATATATTTTACCCACACATGTATATTTTTTCATATTTTGGGTTTGGGCCTTTGGGCACAAAAATTTTGGCGCTCCATGACATGAAGCACTTAATCACACACACATAAAGAACAATTTTCTAGCAAGTAACAATAAAATAAAATTAAAAATGAAACAAAGAGAGAGGAGAGAGCAGAGAGCTATCCCAGCAAGACATGAATTGAAACCAAATTGATAATAAATTGATTCTGGAATCAAAGAATCGATTATTATATTGATTAATAATCAATTATTAACCATTTATTTTATATAGATGATGTCCGCTTTTTTAAAGCTTCTGATTGGACTAGATCCTGACCTATAATAAATTGGTTCTACTAATCAATTAAAAATTGATATATATTTGATATAAAAGCCATTCTGAAAATTAAAGAATAATTGATAAAACTGTGATTCCTTAGTTGATTCCTAAAATTAATTAGGAACTGATTCTATAAATTAACCACTACATCTACATTAGTTATATATGAGATTATGATTCTGAAATTGTACAATTTTATATTTCCGTTTCTTGCTTTTACATTTTAATAAATTATCCAGCAAATATCATAAATACAAAATTAAAATCGTACAATATTAAAATCATAATCTCATATATAACTAATTTTAAATAAAAATATAAAATTATGAATTCAATCTTTATAAATTTATTTTAAATTTAAAAAATTATACATTTTTTGTATTAATAAAAAAATTTAAGATTGCGCATTTTTAACAAAAAAATTAAATTAAAAAAGTTCATCTTTAACAAAAATAAAAAAAATAAAAAAAAGTTAAAATAATAGTCTTTTTCATTGACTATAACAAAACTTAAAATTTATAAATAACTAATGCTTTTCTTTTTGCCTTTGGGACCAGTCAAATTTATGAATACTTAATTTTGCAGCTCTGAAAGCTTCATTGATGGCGATCTGAAATTCAATTTCGCCGAAATTTTACGTTTGAACAGCTTTTACAATGAAATAAAATTAAGTTTAAGAAATAATTTTCAAACAAATAATTGTCATCTTCTTCCTCACTTTCACTAGCCTCATCTGTATTGGAATCCAAATCATTTTCTATTGAGTCATATGTATTATATTTTCTATTGAGTGCGTGGATTCTGTGCTTGCAGCTATTAAATCTTGTTAAATTTCATTTTCTCTACCCTGATGAAGCTGCAAAGTTATGTCTTCATCACCTGAATCAATTTCATTATCGCTTTCAGATTCTCTTATTCTCTTAAGTTAAGTAAATCTTGTCCATTATTATTATTAAAACCATTTTAAAATTTACTTACATTTAAATATAATAAACTTTTTTTATAAAAATCCAAATAATTATAATTATTTACTTTTTGTACACACTGGAATATATTACTTCAATTTGACACATTATTTCACATTGAATTGACACTTAATTACTCAACATCAACATATGATTAAAAATAAATAAGCCAATCAGAAAATGATTACTAGAATCAATTATTAACTGTTTAATAATTGATTGCCACTTAACTATAGTAATCAATTTTTTACATTTCAAAAGCACGTGCCAATAAATGATAAAAATTACTATTGATTGATTTCTGATTGACGGAATCAATGGAAAATTTCTTGCTGGGTACCTTCTGCTAAATTGAAATTTTAAAATTTTATATGGATATGCAGTCTGCATGCTCCTCCAACTCCAATGTAATGTACTCAATTTTTAAGATACAATAAAAATAAAAAACCATGTAGATTCTCAAATTAGAGATTTCAATCTTTAATTTCGTATATAGAACATAAATATCGGACAAAGATTTCAATTTCTTCAAATTTGTGCATATCATTTTACAAAACTCCAGAAAGTATGCAATAATTTATATTTTTCAATTAATTTTGGTTATTTACTTGATAAAATTTGCCAAATCCTTTCCAAAAAAGGAAACTCTAGTAGGAATTCATAGTTTTTTTTTGTATTTAGTTTATGCAAATTAGACGAGTTAAATTTCCAGAAATTCTTCCGAAATTTCAAATAAAGTGAAGCAAATTATCCAATAAAATAGTATTTGTGATTACTGTTATCGTTATAATGATGAGTTATTTATAGAAAAACAATTCGTAGAAAAAATAGAAATATAGCATTGTGTATATATCTTATAGTTGTCCAATCAAGATTGTATAATTATAAAAAATTCATATGATTATACAATACAAACAAACTCTTGCGAAAACAAAGCAAAAAAAATATTACGCGTTTTTTTTAATGCGAAAAAAAAGAAAAGGTTTCATAAATTTAAAATTTTATATGGATATTTGGAAAGGTGTGTTTAATTCGATAGCAGAGTTTTCAACCCAATACTAATCGATGGTGCCGCCTCTATAATTTTCTAATCTCGGAGCAACAACTAAAAAAATGCCTTGATTGGACAACTATAATATATATAAGCAATGAATATAGTCTAGTATAGTTAAGAAATTACGAGAGCCTTCAACAGCCACACCCTAGATAATTTTTAGAATATAATCTTTTCGTGCATATTGAGCGATATTCCCAACCCGTTCCCGTGTTTGGGTCTGAGTTACATTGAGATTGGATGCCTATCAATCCAATCAGGCACACGCACAGAACCCATAAAGATTGCTACAGATAAATGTAAAATAATATTTCAAGTAACGAGGCTTATATACTAAATAGTATATTTTAGATAATTCGAATTTAAGTAAATAATATGTATGTGTACAAAAAAATCATAATAAAGTGTCCCGTTGATTGCTATATACGTCCTTATATTCTATAAGTACTTGCATACCATATGTTGAGGGGCAATAATGATTACGCAAATTCCTTATCTTCAAATTATTTAGGAGGAATAACTATACATAATCTTCTATAAATTTCCTTTGTTTGGCCGATATACAATATCAATTAGAACAATTGAAAAGTTCTAACAAATCATCATCCAATTTCTAGAAACTCTTACCTAATTTTCAATTTTAATATCCTATTTGACATATACATGCATATGTAAATATCTATATACATATTTAAAAATTGTGTTTGTTCTTCTTTGTCCCCCACATAAAATTTGCTTTATTTATTTTCTATGAAATCGAAAGTTTCAAAATGTGTTTCTATTCTATAGGATTAATTTAAATTTAAAACTAATCTTCTTTTAATATAAATCAAAATCATAACAATTATTATTTAAATTGACTTATCTAAATATTTTAATTATGCATATACAAAAAAAAATTACTACAATCCAAAATTCTCATTTTTTATTTAATACAATATGAAATAATTATAATTATTGCTTTTACGTTAAACCGACCTGCCGGTGTTGTTTCCAATTTTTTATTTTCAGCTTTTTTTATACGATAAATAAGTAATAATTTTAAAGTTATACGTTTACGCCACATTTTTTGTGAAACTTGAAATAAATAAAAAAAAAAAGTCGAAAGAAATCCATGAATATACGACCAAGCAATCAACCACACAAACAGACTACAATTTGAAAAAAAGATGTCCGTCGAATAGTTTCCATTTTTTTAAATATGTATTTATATTCAAACTCAAAGTTTTACTCAGGCATGTTTTGTTTTGTTCAGTGAAGGGAATATTTTTTTTATCTTTTCCACACGTTATTTTAGATCGTGCAATTCCTTTTACTTATCTATATACTATACAATAAAAGTTATATTATTGGGAAACATATTAATAATTAGTTTAAATTTATTTGTGCGATAAAAATATATGTGAATTATTTTTGTGCGATAAAATAAATGTTTGTGTGATAAAAAAATTTTTGTGCGATAAAAATAATTTTTGTGGAATAAAAAGGGGGAATTATATTGTATAAAGTCAATAAAATATTATGGTAAGCCTATATTATTGAAAATATCAAAAATAAAAAATAATACTATTAAATTTGAAACTAAAAAAAATATCCCAGAGAATATATAAAAATTAATACAGATTCAGACCACACAGAATCGGCCACCCAGACAGCAAATATAGACCACACACTGTTTTTATATTGAAAAAAATTAAATAAAAATAAAGATATGTATACGGTGACTGAAATAAATATATCGCCGCGCAGCCAACCATATGAAGATACATTTTTATTTTCATATAAAAAAAATGTATAAAACCATCATCGAAGAGATACAATTTTTTTTATATTTAAATTAAAAAAAAATTATTAAATTTTCATGAACGAAATAATATTTTCAAAAAACTATGAAATTATATTGCAAAAATGAGGATCAACAAATATTAAAAGTTAATTGAAAAAAAGTCCGACTTTATTTCCATTATTTCGTTATATTTGTGGAAGAAATGATTATAATTTTATTACAGAAATTTATATATATTTTATTTCGTATCAGTTTTTTAAGTGTAAATTCCATTGAATAAAAAATTTTGAAAAATTACTTAATTTTTCAATCGTAAAAGCTCAATGTATTTTTATTTTTCATTTATTTTTTTTTCCATATTTTTGGTATTGTTTGTTTGTAGACATAAGTATAGATATGTAGGTATACTAACACATTTTATTTGTTACATCCTTATATGAATAATATATTATTCAGAATTTTTATTATTATCATTAATTTTGAAATTATTCCGTATTCAAATTTCACTATAAATAATTAATTACTTCTAATTTTGTAATTAACTAATTATAATTATCTTTAAACTTATATAATCGTAGTATATAGTAGTATAATATTTTTGCATTATTAATATCTTCAACTAATTTTTGTCATCTTTGTTTTTTGCCCAAACTTTTTACTCTAAAGATAAACTCGGTCCAATGAGCTTCTATAAATTTAGCTAGAGCGAAATAATGTTTAATTACCTCAAAAATTTTTGAAAAAATTAATAAAAGTTACTTTACAATGGTTATTACAACTAATTATAAATTTTCAACCAATTTTCAATCGTTTTATTATTCAATCAATTTCAAATAAATGTACCTATGACATACATGCATTATATTGATAATAATAGCAAAATCTAAAATAAAATATTTAAAATCTAATCGTTTTTAGGAAGAAACTTGATTAATTAATATATCATATCGTATTCTTTAAAATTAGTGAAAAAAACTATATTGTGTTCAATTTTAAACATTAGCAACATAAAATATTTTTAAAGAACCTTTTTTACCTATAACAAATTTTAAGCCAAAAGAAACATAAAAAAAAAATTAATTCTAATATATAAAAAATAATAAAAAATAACATAATCATAATGATATAGCTATCTATTATATACTTATAGCTATAGTATTTATTATGTATTTTTGTATATTACAAAAATATTAACTAAAATACCAGGGAAACTCCGGTTTAAATATGTTTATACATATGTATATAAACTAAACATACAAATTTATTATGCTACTCTAGATATGTATATATACATATGTACAACATTTCGACAAAACGGTGGCACTCTGCGCCGGCTTATTGTCGGCTTAGATCAAAAAAAGAAGCTACAGAAAAGGTATATAATGTATACAACAAAAATTATTACAAAGTGATGTAGCATGACTAAGTACAATTTTTATAGCATCTTTTTTTTTTTGATTTCTTAATATTATTATGTTTCTTTACGTTTTTTCCGTTTTATATAAAAAGATTTTTAATAGAAATACATATACATAATACCTTAAAACTATCTTCGCCAAACTTTGTTGTTCTTTTCGGTTAGAGGATAGTATTTTCTAAGGCTTTAACTGATAATTGAAATGTGAAAGATATACATTTTAAATTAACCTCACTAAAAATATCTAAATAAAAATATATATTGTAGGTATGTATAAGGAAATGTGATAAATTGTATTGTGTAATAAAAAAATGTGGGATTTGAAAGCAAAAATGTATATAAAATTTATTACTACTTTATATTTGTTATAAAAATGATTTCATCTCTGTATAATTCTTGTAATAAATCAAATTATAAGTTCATAACATAAATTTTATATTAAATTAAATGTCTTAATCTACGTTTGCATTAAGTACCATAATGTCACTAAAATAAACAGATAAATAACATGCATTCGATAAGATTTGTTCCAGTTTTATATTTTCAAATCAAACGCTCTTGTAAATTGTACCATCTTTAAATTCTGTAATAAACGAATAATGTACCTGCTCGCTCATTTAACAATGATATTGTCCATTTAAACTATTTACATGGTTTTGTATCAAATCATTTCTTCTTCATAAGAATGCCCAATGAACCAATGTATTTGCTTTTCACATTCATTGCTGCTCTTCGGTTACTTTTATAATTGTTAAAGTTTTTTTCAAACTTCGGTAGTACACCTCTTCTATTATATCTAAAATATAGTAAACTACAAACAAAAAAATTTCAAATGCAAAATCATAATTTAATAATTTGTAATATAAACTAAAAATTGTCACTTTCTTAGAGAATTCTAGGTAGGTATTAAATTTTTAGTTTTTAGTGGCAAATTTTATGTGTACATACTTGTAAGTATGATGAATATGTTCATAATATATGTATGCATATTTATATATATATTAATATATATATATATATAATTATTTTAAAAAAAGATATCAGTCAACTTAGGTGGTCCCTTTTGCTGCTTTCGGTCCATGTTGATGTGTTTTTTTTTATATATGTAGTTTTGTTGTTATTGTTGATATCACTTTTGCTATTTTACTCTTCTCTGCTTCTTGTACTAAAAAAAAATATTTTATTTTTTAAATTTAAATCCCCCATTCAAAAATCCCTGCGCGCGCTTTTGTTTAGAACGCGATTAGAATTATAATATTTAGAAACATTAAAATAATCATTAAAAATTCATTTAAATAAAATGTAAAATTAAGCTACTAGGAGAAAAAAACGTTGAAATTAAAACAACAGCAGCAACAACAATACATATAGTACATCAAAATTTTTAGGTATATGAAATATTAATGAAAACAAAAAAGAGATCAGTCAAAAAATAGGTTTTTTTTTCGAACCCATAAACGCCACAGCGTTTCCCTTGAGTAATATCCTACTGATCTGTCTTTTTTAAGTTCGTTTCTCTCTCTGTTTCTTTTGGTCGAGTTGGGTGGTCTCAATTCAAACTTTTGTGTAGTACAACTTTTCTTGTATTTTTTTTCTGATTCTTTTTAATATTATATTTTTCTGTTTTCCCCCTAAAGTCTCAGCAAAATTATATATACATATATATTTATAGATACTTTATAGAGATACAACTTACATATTTTATGTGTACTATATTATGCTTATGTTGGAAAAATATGTACATATTTGCATTGTTGATATTAAAAAGAAAAACAACCTAATCAAAATTTATATTGAGAACGTGCATAACACACATTATGTTACATTAAGAGTTTTTCTGGTTTTTATGTTGGTATATTTCAGCAGTCAAAGATATAATTTTTCTTTTTTACTAACGTTGAGGGGTTTGTGATTTATCCTAAATAATTTTCGTCACCAAATAGTATAACAAGTTGTACCCATCGTACACAAGAAAAGTGTTGAAGAATTTTCAATAGTGAAAAACAATTCCTAAGTTAGTCCGAGATAAAAATTATTCGTTACGACACTTTTTTGAGGGGTTCACCATAAATTATAAGCTACTAAGTTTTTCTGATGAAAGGCAGACTCCAGCCAAAGGTAGATGTGAATCTACAACGTATTGCAGATTGCAGATATATCATATATACATATTGAATTGGATCCTTTATTACATACCCAGTAAAAATAAAGCTGAACTAAAAAGATAAGTTAAAAAATGATGCTTAATCCGAAACATTAATAACATTAGTTCATTTCGTTTCATTCTTTTTGAAACGTTTTAATTTTATGAATAACTCTCAATTATTTTCACAGCCTTGCAGCCTAATATTTGTATTATATGATTTTATATACATTTTTGAGAACTAACACATATTTATACATTTATAAATTAAGTTGTAGATTGCAATTTCCAACTAAGTATATGTATATTAATTCCGCCGATATTACAAAGAAGAAAATATCTCTACGAATGATTTTCACTGCATCTACTAGCGTACTAAAAAAATTTGTCTTATTTTTTCGAGCTAATTAAGTATTTGATGAAATAAATCTACTGGCTGAGCACAAATATATAAAAACAGTCTCATATACATACTAACATAACAAAAATTACAGAGTAGTATTGCTTATAATATGTACAATTGAATGGCCTCTGAGATAATGAGTCGTGTCTTAATAAATGATCCGTAACATTTATAAAATATGATAGAAAAATGTCTTAACAAAAAGAATGCTTGTATATCCGAGAGGCATAATAACTAAAATTATATTATTAAAAATATTATCACCCCTCTATACTAATTATAATATCGAATGTTTGCTATTTTTGGATATTTTCTTCTTTCGATTTCGACGAAGTGATAATATATATGTAGGTCAGAACTGGAGAGACGTTATACATAGGTCTTGGCTACATAGGGCTCTGGTGTCGGAAAAGTATTGAATTTAGTTCACTCTGCGGCGTCTCTCTGAAATACTGAACCGTTGACGATGTCTGTCAATTTTTATTATGACTATATTTCTCTTCTTCGTACTCTAAATATAGCCTGTCGTCTCGTCTGTACTCTGTATTTGTACACTGTGACTGTACGTGTTTAAACGATAGTGTGGATTTTTCTTCAGAAAATTTTTATATTTGTTTTCATAACCAATACTACTAAATCATTTATTTATTTGTATTAGTATTACTGAATTTATCATTGTGTTAGAGAGTATTGTAACTATGATCTTCACATAAAATTGAAATTTTTTATAAGTTGAGTTTTAAAGATATTCGAGTTCAGCAGATCAGATTTTTGTTGATCTTGTAACGTAAAGCAAGCATTAATTTATGCTGCCGCAAAATTATTATATTACAAAAATATTTTTTTTTTTAATCCTTAAAATTAAATATAGTAAATTGAATCTTCTTTTAAAAAAATTTAAATATTTCTTTACAATAAACTTTTTATTCCATTTTACTTCGTGTTATTAATTTTATTCATAAAAATCGCTGAGAATGTGACACAATATAAACTAAACTGAAAAGTTGAAAAAAATGTAAATTAAAATATACAAAAATGTTGAAATAACAAAAATAATAATTAAAATAATGTTTTCAAAATGAGTTAAACAAAAAATATGAAGAAAAATTCTTACAAATGTGCTTAAAAAAAGATGAAAATCAGTGAAAATTATTGTTATGAAAAATAAATAAAAAATAATAAAATAATTATTAAATTTAAGATAATCTGTAAAGAAAGTTGATAAATAAATATTTTAAAATGGTTGTTCCTGCAATGGATAATTTACCAAGAGTACCAGACACTCACGGGGATGTTATCGATGAAAAATTATTTTCGGATTTATATATTAGGACAAGTTGGGTTGATGCTAATGTAGCTCTGGATCAAATAGAAAAGGTTTGTTTCAAATAATGTTTAAGATACTCTTTTGAGTAAAAAAAAAACAAATCACTTTAATCCAGTCGTTCTGAATCTCTAAAGGCGAATATGTAATAATAATAAAAAGAATCAATTTAAAAATAAAAATATTACAAAATAAAACTTTAATTCACAATCTAAATAACAACAACAAAACTATAAATTCTGCTTATAATGCTGCTATCACATCCGTTCACTATTTTTGTGTAAGGCCGGACCACCCATATCACTCAGGGAAGCATTTTAATTTATAATAATAATAATGGCTATGGCAAGAAATAGTAGTAGTGTGCGTTTGTGTATGTAGTTGAGTGTTTCATTCGGAATGAGATTGTATTTTTTTAATATTTTTAGCTTTTCTTCATTTAAATTTTTGTTTTTAATAACTTTTATTTAAATTACAAAGAATAATAAATATATTTAATTGATGGCAGATTTTTGTAATTATATATTTCAAATTCGATTTTTTTTTAATTTGTGTGCAAAATTTTGTATTCTGGTTGAGCACATTTAATTTATTTCTCATGTTTTTACTTCGGGCAGTAGCTTCAGTGAACGATAGACTCAGTTCCTAATTGCGTCATTACTAAAGGCCATTATGCATATTTGTCGCAATTAATAATTTCTCCACTACAGATAGGCATTAATATCCATCAGTTTGCTAATTACAACAAAATAGGCCGAGATAGTGCTAAGAGGCTAGAGAGGAGTAACTGGTGGTCCAAGTAACTTACAACTAAATATTTTGATTTTAACTAAATGTCCTAAAATAAAATTAATTCCGTTATCACATAAATTTTATAAATTTGGAGTATTAATTAAGTACTAAGGAATATTATAATTATTGGTTAAATCTTCTTAGACCGAATTATTAAATTCTGCTTTTTTCGCTCTGAATTTTTTATATTTACATATACTGATAACTATTCTATACAATATATTATTACTGTAAAATGTATTTAATTAAATTATATGATCAAAAAGAAAACAATATTGCAACTCGTCATTACAAAAGTTAAGTACAGTGCCTGGAAGATTGATATTTTTATTTGAAAATTTGTCATCGTTGATATCAACTTATCCATCCCTGTGTATTTTTATTTGATCCTATCTAGCAAATAATTATCTTTTCAAATCGGGCTTCAATTAATATATTAATATATGTACATACATATAAATATGTATAATTTCAAAACATATGTATTCCATTTATAATTAAAACAATTTTTTTTTATAGGTTTTTTCTGTAAAGGTTTTTTTAAATTCAAGTAATAAGTTACATATCTGCAAAATGTAATTAAATTTTACTTTTATATTGTTTCTTCTAAATCTTAGACCTTTGTCACAATGCTATTATTATTAGCTAAATGGTTCAAGTACGTCCACAATATTATGATAAAGGATTTCTTAACACATTATGCAGATCTACTAATGATGTAAATATCAAAGATTCGTCAAGGAATCTTATCTGTTGCAAACAATGGCTAAATTATTATAAATTACTTGAATATTTACTCGCTGCTAACAAAATCACTAATTTCTCAATGTAGTAATATCGTCTCTAATCCCTATATTTACTTAGTAGAAAAATTCGATGTACATATTCTTTTCTTGTTTTATCTTTGGGCTAAATATTAATCCTTTAATTTCCGTAGGTATAAAATAGTTTCTTTTTAAACCATGACCGGTCTCCACACCAGCAAACATTATCCAAAACATTATCAATTAGTTAAGCGAATATTAATTTTATTGAAAATTCCTTAGAAACCTTTGTAATTCTTTTTAAATGGAATCTAAAAAACTATAATTAAATAATTTGCTATGGTTAAATTTGTAATAACAAAAAATATGAAATAAAAAATATTATATTGACCTTCAAAATGTAGGTAAATGAGTACATACTCGTATTAATATATAAAACTATAAATATAAGCAAAAATATATCCACTAAAAAATAATTTCTCTACTTTGTTTTGCAATATGAGATTTAATGTAATTATTACACGCAGTTAAAAACACCAAATTTCAAACCTCTCCTCTAATCCGGATATTATGTTGACGGATTTATTTTAAAAACAATTACGCTAAAAATGTAAATACTCAGTCTTTAGTTTAGTTTAGATTTAGAGTATAAAGTATATATATAAAAAACAAGATAATATAAAATAGCAAGACAACACATATAGTATATATGTACATAAGTATATACAACATCAAAATCAATTCAGAAAGGAAATAAAATTGTTACTATGTACCTTAAAAAAATGAAGACATTATAACATCTTTTATTATAAAAAAACCTATACTATAATGATGAAAATTGGAAAATACTTGGAATTTATTCCTTTTTCTATGTCTCTGCATTCTCGAAAATAACTGAAAAGAAAAAATAAAGAGATCAAACATGAAAAAGACCACCAGTGCACACCAACAACAACAGCAACAAAACAAATTTTGGGAAACGAAGGATGGACAACAACAATAGCGTACAAACATTTACATAATATAATGAAGGAAAAATACACAATTCACTAAAATTGATGTTGAGACGGGATCACATGCTCATCGCAGGTCGCAGGCAGGCAAAGGCATGGGTTAACGCGATACCCAATTCTTTTTTCTTTCTTTTTTGTGTTTTGAGATGAAATTTTTTTAATTTAAAAAAGTATCTGAATGTATGTATTTACTATACAGTACGACTACACTATGCCCACATAATAAATATTGTATTTGTAGTAAAGTTATGTTATGCAGCAAATAAGTACACGAGGAAAGGAAGTTCATGCCAGCTGCTGTTGCTGTTGCTCATTGCTCTCTTTCAAAAAGTGATGTTTTTTTAAATTATGTTTTAATGTTTCAATTCAAAGTAGGTGGTCAAAGAAATAGCATATATGTTTATGTATGTAGAAAAGTGTTGCTGTAATATTTCGAAATTTATTCTCACCAATTCCAATTGATTAAGTATACTTATTAAGCCACCAATTCCAAGTGATTAGGTATACAATCTAGCTGCTGCAGCAATTAACGATTTTGGGTTTAATGATTATTATAATTTATTTTTTATGCTTATGAAATTGTAATATTGCATAAATAAAATATTTTTACCCTGTTCACTGTTATCTAATTAATAAGTTACACTGAATATACAAATGCATGTTTCAGTATTGTAAAAAAATAAATTAAAAAATTAAAAAAGAACATATTTTTGTATTCTATTAAATAGTGAATTTCTAAGAAGAAATACTAAAAGGTGCGACGAATCTTTTCTTCCTTAATTTTTTTTATTAAGGACCGTCATAAAATGATATTTTCAAAATGAAATATAAATCTTCTTTTCTGTTTTTGTTTGAAAAAAATGATTACCCGCTGTGAAATCAAAAAAGTAATGTCTTAATTATAAGAAAAATGCACACAAAAATTATATCTTACTTAATTCTTACTTGATGTTTTTATACCGTACATATATAAAAAAACAATAATGAACTAGATACCAAAAAAAATCGTGGGTGGCAAAACGTTCTATCCATAACAACAACAAAAACCAGAAAAAAATATTTGTGTTATACAAAGATACTTTAATTTTCTTGGGCTTGGTTTTTTTTTTGAAAATTTCTACAAAATATCCAACAAGTTATAGTTTTAAAAAAAAATAATTGTATTAAATTTAACAATACTTAATAATATACTTTCTTACCCAAAATGGAGTTTTATAATATAAATTCTTCTTTTTAATGGAATTTTATTATTCTTTTTATTTATTTTTTAGGGCAAGGCCAGAGGAAATCGAACTGCAGTTTATCTTCGTTCAGTTTTTCAATTCCATTTACAGTCATTAGGATATTCAGTACAAAAACATGCTGGTAAAATACTATTTGTTGCAATACTTGTATTAAGTACATTTTGTGTTGGACTAAAAAGTGCACAAATTCATTCCAAAGTTCATCAATTATGGATACCAGAAGGTGGTCGATTAGAAAAAGAATTAGAATATACACAACAATCAATCGGTGAAGATGAATCTTCGACGCATCAATTAATTATACAAACAGCACATGATCCAAATTCATCTATATTATATCCGCATGCGTTATTAAAACATTTAGATGTGTTGAAACGTGCATCTTCTGTAAAAATTCATATGTACGAGTTAACGTGGGGTTTAAGGGATTTATGTATTGCACCATCAACACCAGATTTTGAAGATTATTATATTGAACAAATATTTGAAAAAATTATACCATGTTCAATAATAACACCATTAGATTGTTTTTGGGAAGGTAGTAAGCTGCATGGTTTAAATGAACGTTCTAAACCATATTATCCGTAAGTTTTTTTTTGTGATTTCAAGAATAGATTCAATTGAAATTTTTCGCAAATAAGTTAAATTGAATTTATAATATATAATTGACTTTTTTACTAATAAACCCTTTTTGCTTATTGAATGATAATTGATTTAAAAGTTAACCCCAATAATTAATCACAATACCGATATTTTAAATTTATTTATAATACTCGAATTATAATTCTACTTATTTTTCTACAGTAATATCGAACTATTAAATTGGACATCCTTAAATCCTCAAGAATTTATTCAATCAATGGAACATAAAGTTGAAAGTAAATTGATCATTGATACTGTTCAGCAATACATGAAAAGTGCACAAATTACAACGGCTTATATGGAGAAACCATGTTTGAATCCAAAAGATACATCCTGTCCACAATCATCACCAAATAAAAAATCATTACAACCACCTGATATTGGTAGTATATTGACTGGTGGATGTTATGGGTTTGCTGCAAAATATATGCATTGGCCGGAAGAATTAATTGTCGGGGGTGTAATAAGAAATCGAACTACTAGTATTATAACAAAAGCAAAAGCTTTACAAAGTGTTGTACAATTGATGACGGAAAAAGAATTATATGATCATTTTAAAAAAACTCAAACGGTTAGTCATATTGATTGGTCTGAAGACAAAGCAGCTAAAATATTAATTGCATGGCAAAAGAAATTCTCACGTGAAGTAGAAATGACATTAAATTCACCAACGATTGGTAGTTCTTATGATATTTACGTATTTTCATCATCATCATTGGATGATATTTTGGAGAAATTCTCAAATCCCAATCCACTTAGTTTTGCAATTGGAATTGGTGCTACTGTTTTCTATGCATTTTTTACATTGATGCGATGGAAAGATCCGGTAAAAGGTCAGGGCAGTGTTGGTGTTGCTGGTGTATTATTAATTGGAATGTCAACAGCAGCTGGTCTTGGTTTATGTGCTTTGCTTGGAATTGCATTTAATGCAGCTAGTACTCAAGTTGTACCATTTTTAGCACTTGGGCTTGGCGTTGATCATATCTTCATGTTAACAGCTGCTTATGCTGAATGTGATCGTAGTGAAGCAACAAAAGATATTTTAAAGAAAGTTGGTCCTAGTATACTTTTTAGTGCAGTCGCTACAGCTGGATCATTTTTAGCTGCAGCATTTATACCAGTTCCAGCTTTAAAAGTATTTTGTGTGCAGGCCGCAGTTGTTATGTGTTTCAATTTAGCTGCAGCACTTTTTGTATTCCCAGCGTTGATATCATTAGATCTACGAAGACGTGCAGCTGGACGTGCTGATATATTTTGTTGTTGTTTTCCAATTTGGAAAGAACAAATTCCGTTACAAAATTTAAATAATAATTGCAGTAGGAAATTAAATAATGAAAATCCAAGAATGGCGGCAGGACAATCTGATCGTGATCGCGAGCAGCTACGACGTCAGGAAGACAAATTATTAAATTGTACTGAGAGAAATGTACCAAGATTTTCTTTATCTAAATTTGCATTTAAATATTATACACCATTTTTAATGAAAAGTTCTGTGAAATTTTTTAGTATTATTATTTATATTTCTACAATTATATTTAGTTTATTTTCGGCAATACATTTGAAAGATGGACTGGATTTAATTGATTTAGTACCAAAAAATACAAAAGAATATAAATTTTTAAATGCACAAACATCAATGTTTGGGTTTTATAATATGTTTGCTATAACAAAAGGAAATTTTGAATATCCAGATAATCAAAAATTATTACATGAATATCATGAAGCATTTGTTCGGGTACCGCATATTGTTAAAAATGATAATGGGGGCTTACCTGATTTTTGGTTAAGTTTATTCAGAGATTGGTTAAAAAATTTGCAAAAAACATTTGATCGTGAATATTCAGAAAGACGAATTAATAGAGAAACTTGGTTTACCAATGCCAGTAATGATGGTATTTTAGCATTTAAGCTTTTAGTACAAACTGGTTATGTTGATAATCCAGTTGATAAAAGTTTAGTGCCACATAATAGATTGGTAGATTCTGATGGTATAATAAATGCTAAAGCATTTTATAATTATTTATCTGCATGGGCTTCAAATGATGTGTTTAGTTATGGTGCTTCTCAGGTAAATAATACAAATAATTTATTTATTTATAAATTTATGATCATTAATTACTTTTAGGGTAAATTACGTCCAGAACCACGACATTGGCATCATGATCCTAATGATCGTGAGGATTTATTAATTCCAAGAAGTTTCCATTTAGTTTATACACAATTACCATTTTATTTACATGGACTAACGGACACAACTGAAATCAAATCGTTAATTACTCATATTAGAGATTTGAGCACAAATTTTGAGCTTCAAGGATTACCAAATTTTCCATCAGGTAAATTATTTAATAAACTGGTTGCTTTTTAAATTTAATCTGTAATAGTTTTTTATAATAATTAACTATTTACCTTTTTACTCCTAAAAGTCCTTATTTAATTTGTTATTCTACTATTTCCATTTTAGGAATTCCATTCATTTTTTGGGAACAATATATGACACTTCGTTCATCTTTGGCATTAATATTAAGCTGTTGTTTACTAGCAGCTTTTATTCTTGTTTCCATACTTCTATTATCAATTTGGGCTGCTATATTGGTAGTGATGAATGTATTCCTAACATTGATTCAGATTTTTGGTGTTATGATATTATTGGAAATGAAATTATCAGCAATACCAGCTGTAATAATAATACTAAGTGTTGGATTAGTAGTTTGCTTTACTGTACATATTTCCTTAGGATTTATGACATCAGTTGGTAACCGAGAACGGCGAATTTGCTTATCAATGCAAGTATCTTTGGGACCACTTATACATGGTATTTTAACATCAACATTAGCTGTAATTATGTTATCAATGTCACCATTTGAATTTATTATACGTCATTTCTTTTGGTTATTACTTGCTGTATTACTAATTGGTGCCATAAATGGTTTAATTTATTTTCCAATAATATTAAGTATAATTGGACCAGAAGCTGAATTAATACCTTTAGAATATCCAGATCGTATATCAACACCATCACCATTTATACAAAGATCATCGAGACGTAATTCAAATAAAACGGTTATAGTGAATGGTCGACAACGTTGTAATAAAAATCATTATCATCATAATAAACATGTTAATATTAGTGATCCATCATTAACAACAATTACTGAAGAACCACAGTCATGGAAATCATCATCATCTTCAATAACTAGTAGTTGTTACGAACAACCACAACAACAATTTCAACATCATCATCAACAACAACAACACCAACAATCATCATCATCTAATAATTCATCATTTAATAAATTAAATTCAAATTTTACTGAATTACAAAGTATTGTTGTACAACCCGAAGTCACTGTTGAAACTCATCATAACGGTAATGATTCAAATATGACAAAAGTAACAGCAACAGCAAATATAAAAGTCGAATTAGTAACACAACCAAAACAATCATTATATCAGCATAAACGTGGTGGTTATAATAATTATCATAGCTAACATTCATTGTATACTAAACCAATTATTTAGGATTGCTTTTCAGGGTTGTAATTTTATCTTCTACATCCGATTTAATTAAATTGTATAAATATAATAGAATGGTATATATATTAAAGCAATCCTGAACGAAAAAAATTAAATAATTTATATATAGGAGAATCCCAATTAAATACACAAATCATTGAAACTTTATAATAGTCTTCTGTCCGACCAAAATAAATAAGTAAAAATAATCTTAATTTTAATTAGAAAATATAATAATTACCTATTATTTGAGTAATTTATTCATTTATAAAATCTTGATAATTAATTATATTATAAATATTAAGATTGGGTATTTACTATTTAGATGTTAAGAATTATTGTTGATTCTATATATTATAAAATGATTTTTTTTTCGTGTAACTTTTCATCTGAATTATATTTTAGGAGGATTGCCTACTCTTTAAATATATTATTATGTAAAAAGGTTTGGGTTGGTAAATCGCGACGGCGGAAAATTCTAGTGCCAAGAGGAAAAAACATCACTTTTTTAATTTGCAAAACAACGAAGTACAGTAGAAAGGTTGATTTTCAGTCAAATCATGAGTCACGACGTAATTAATTAACAACATTTTCCTCCATTTGGAAGTCAAAAGAAAATTTTGTAAGACACGAATTTTCGCTGCAACTCATGAGACTCAACTGGAAAATCAATGTTAACAACAATAATTATAAAGTGAATCATATAAATTATGTACTATATCTCCAAAACTTTGGCATGAAATTTTCATAGCTAAACAACAGCTAAGTCCTGGGTATATAAATAAAGAAATTGTAAAATTTGATTAAAATATTGAACAGACTGAACTTAATTATTATTTTCTTCCTATAAAAAATTTTGTACACTATAAAACAAATTTAATTATTTAACATATTATTAAACATATAAAACATAAACAAAAACAACTACGCACAACTAATAGGTATTATTTAATTTATTTTTTATTGTTTTTATTCGTCAAATATAATTTTTAATTATTACATATTATTATTTTTAGATTTATAATAAATATTTGTAATTCATTTCAAATTATTGAGTTTTTTCCTAAAATAAATAAAAAATAATTTTTGTAATTTGTAATTAAACGAAAATTTATTATATAGTGAAATTGTATCGATTTAAAGCATAAAATAAAAATTAATTAAAATATAAAAATATTTAAAACCTAAAATAATAAAGTAAAATTAAATATTGTATTCATCATAGTTTATGGGTTTGATATTTAATACTGGAAATCCCAAAGCAGGTAATTTTTGTAAAAAAAACTCGGGAGACTTTTTTTAAATTTTGTGAAATAGATTTTAATTTCCAGAATATTGAATATCAAGGATTTTGGGTTCCGGAATTATGTACCACATTCCCTTATATAAGTTTTAGTAATTTTAGAAACCAAATGTACAAATTTTTTTTAAATTTAATTATTAATATAATGAAATTATGAAAATTTATACTTAACTAAAAATAAGGTTGTATATGAGATAAAAATTAAAGAAATGGAATTATTTTATATGATGATTATGATGATAAAAGAAAACTTGTACTAATTATAAAGATATTAATATAACAAAAAAAAGTTATTTACTTGTTTTCATTTAGAATGGGGGACGACAAAAGTAAAAGAAATGTACCATTAAAAAATTTATAGGATTGTACCTTCTTCTTAATACTGTCCAAGCCAAAGAAAAACTACTCAACCAAATGCGTAATTTCATTAGTTCCCCTAGCTTCAAAAATTTAATATAGTACGACAACTATTGCTCCGATAATGATTTGATTACCACTCCAAATATTTTGAAATTTTTGTAATGAGAAAATGTAACATGTATTTATTTAGAAAAACGTTTATTTTAAGTTATACATATATAGTTTTTTTTTAAATTATTTACTTAAATATAAAAATACAAAATTTTCATTTTGTTTTAAATTAAAGAAACTTTTAATACATTTATTTTGTCTGCTAAAGCTAATTTTGAAATTTATTTTATTTTGCTTTATTATCAAATGGAGTTAGAACACCAGGTGGACCACCAAAACCACCACTATATTTGTTATTAGTTACTACTGTTGCTGCAACTGCAAAACTTGAAGATGTCGGAATCTGTGGTTGAACACCAAATCCTGGTTGTTTTTGATTACCTAAAACACCAGGAGCACCTCCAAAATTTCCTGTAAATTTGTTATTATAAAATATACCAGTACTACTTAAAAATTGTATTGGATTATAAAATCCTTGAATATTACCAAATGTATTTAAAGCGATTGGTGGTCTAGGTACAGTTTCAATACCGTTATTAAAAGAATTTAATAACGGTGTTGCTGATGATTCTTTTGCCTCAAGTTGAATTGGACTTGTAAATACTTGTTGTTGTCCTGGTGCATTCAAAGTATTTGGTATAATATTAGATTGATGTTGTTGCTGAGGAGGTGAAAAATGATCTCGATTATTAAATTGTGCTGAATTTGGGTGTACAAAATCGCTCACAAAATCATTTTTTCCATTATTATTATTATTATTACTATTGAATCTTTCAACAAGTACTGGTGGTGGTTGCGATGGTTTTTCTGAAAATGATGGGACATTTCCATTTTGTATTAAAAATGTTTGTTCTTGTTCAATTTTAGGAGAAAAAAAAGGTGGTGTGAAGAATTTAGAAGGTGTTTCTGGAGTTGTACTTTGTATAGATAAAGTTGATGTTGTTATAGGAGAAGAAAAGAATGATTTAGTGTTAACTTCTGATTGGGCATCATTATTATTGTTGAGAGCAATTCGTATTGCTGGAATATCTGATAGTAAATTACGAAATGGTGATTTTGTATTTCTAATATTTGTCGTAACATCTTGGGTATTATTTTTTGTATTCTTATAAGAAGTTGTTGTAACATCTATTTCTGGTACATTAGTATTTTCCTGTATTTTATTTTCTTGTTGGTAAGTTCCTATCGATTTTTGTTCTCCTAAGAAACCTGCAGGACCCCCAAATCCACCCTTGTAAATGTCTCCTTCATACAATAATTTTTCAATTGTTGGATGAGCTCCATAATTAATAATACTTCTTTTAGTACTTACTGAATCTGAGCCTATATCCACCACTGGTGTACTGTATGTTGTAATATCTAAATAAGGATCAATTTCCTTATTTTCTTCAATTCTTGTAACAGCAGCATCAATTGGCTCAATTAAAGCAGGAATTACATCTGTAGACGGTGATGTTACTACTTCGATTTCAACATTAATAATGGGAATAGTTTGGGCGTGAATCTTTAATGTACTGTCAATTGAATTGGGCATTTCAGTTGTGGTATCTTCATTTTGCATTATTTTATAATCATTAATTATTGTCGTTGTCGTTGGTTCTTCTGGTTTTTTCGTTTGATGGTAAGTACCTACCGACTCTTGATTTCCTAATATTCCTGATGAATCACTAAATATACCTTTATCAGCATCACCATCGTAAGAAAGTTTTCCAATTGTTGTTGAATCCGATTCATGATGAATGGTATCGGAAAGAGGATTAAAAGGGGGAAGTAATTCTGTCGATGGTGGACTAATAGTTGTATTTGAAGTTGGGATCGGTCTTGCAATTTCCGTGTGATTATTATCATTTTTATTTTGATGAACTGTTTCAACTGACTTACCGCTTATTCTACTTTCGTGAATATGGTCGGACGTTGTAGTAGCTTTTTTTTCATCATGTTTCTTTAAATTTGTTACTGGTTTTTGTATACTTGAAAATTCAAAACGACTAACAATTTTCTTCTTAGGCCTTCCCGTAGTTTGCTGCAATTGATTTACCTTTATTTTTTCCGTAGTATTTTCATTAATAATTTTCTTATCCTTATTTAATTTTTCACTATTCTGCTGCTGATTTTGATAAAAAGTTCCTGGTGACTTTTGTTCACCTAACAGTCCTGTAGGACCTCCAAATCTTCCTACGTATATGTCACCATTATATAATGATATGTCACCACTACTTTCAGTAGTAGAACCTTTTATTGGTGGTATAAAATTAGTCACTGCAACTTTATTGAGTGGTGGCGTAGGTTTCAATCTACGGCTTCCTTGATTAATTGTGGGAGTTTTCATTTGTTCATGATACATATCTAATGATCTTTGATTACCCAGTATTCCTGCTGGACCACCAAATCCTCCTTTGTAAATATCGCCTTCAAATAATGAATCATCTGGATTCTGGATTATTTTCTTTGGACTACTTGTAGACAAACGAAAATTAATATCTGTAGTTCCAACAAATTTTTGATTTGCTAATATTCCTGATGGACCACCAAAACTGCCTTTATAAATATCACCATCATATTTATCAGTATTTACAGCTTCAGTTACTAATGGTGATGATGAAATTAAATCAGTTAAACCAGAATTAATATCTGTACCAACAGATGTTCCTACAGCTTCTTGAATACCTAAAATCCCTGGTGGGCCACCAAATCCACCCTTGTAAATATCACCATCAAATAATGGTATTTCGACATTTTGTGTACTTCCTTCATCTACAACATCTTCAGTTGAATATGGTTTGTCATTGTCAAAATATGGTGGATTTAAATCAGTATATGGTACTTCTATAGATTCTTCAACAGTTACCAAAGTTTTTCCTGTTTTTATTGGCAAATTAGTTTCACTACTACTTATGCCTGTATAATCTTTTTGATAGCTACGAATGGATTTACCATCTCTTATATTATTAGATGATATTCCACCTACTAATGTCTCTACATATATTATATCACTATCAGCACTGCCAGCTTCTAGTTTTTCATACCATTTATGTTTTTGGAAACAATGTAAACAAGTTTTTAATATGTTAATACGAAAAAAATGTGTGTATGTAATAGATAATAGAAAAGGATATTTGAAAAGGATTTTTGTCAATGAATAAAATAATATGATATTTCTTACCACTGCTTGTTAAAGGAGGCAATAAATCATTATAAGGTTTTGGTACAACAATACCAGATGCATAACTTGGTATTTCAAATTCAATCCCGTCATCAGTTTGAGCAAATTTTTTACCATCTAATTTATTTTTAGCTTGTATTAGTTTCCCATAACTATCTCTTTGAGCTTTTTCTACAACAACACAAAATTTGTAAAATTAAAATTCAATATTTTTGTTATATTATTTAATTGAAAAATCGTGAAAAAAATGAAAATTACTTATTTTATTAAATTAATTAAATATTATTTAGAAAATGAAATAAAACAGTCACGAAAATGTAATGGTTTTTAAGCAAAATGCACTAATTTTTTTTTAATTTTGAAGCTTTAATAATAACAAAACTGCATAGGCATACTGACAAAACACAATATAGTAAGTAGTAAGTATATTTTGTGAAATTTTACCTGTTTTACATATCGTCGGTCCCATGCCAAAACCGCGAATGTGCAATATTACAGTTTCGAGAAAATTGCGGTTTAATTTTTGCCGATTTGTGAAATTCTTATATAAGCGATATAGAAATTTTAACATAAGCGATGTAGAAATTTTTGAATATTAAAAAAAATACGACGAATTGCACATTTGTGGTTTTTGCATATTGTAGATTTTGAAATTTTACAATTTCTGGCATTAAAAACCCAATTTCATAAAAAACGCACATTCGCGGTTTTAGCATGGGACCGACGATATGTTTTACATATTTGATATGATTTACTAAAGTTTTTAAATATCGACTTACTCAAAATACCATTATTTACGACTTGCTATATTCTACTACTAATTGACCAATGATAATTTATTTACCTATAATAATTTCATATTTATGGAAAATAATAACGAATGAAATAAAATTAGTTAAAAGTTTGTAGTTTATACTCTTATTATAATTCTACATAAAACAAAATTATATAATAAACCTGAATTAGATATTAGATTGCAGATTCTATTATATATAATAAAAACATTCAAAAGCGAGCTATTGACCTAAGTGAGCAAATTGTTTTGGAAAAGCTTGAATTTATTGGGTCAGTATATTTAATTAATTTTCAGTATAAATTATATATAAATAGTAAGTAAAGTAAAGGTCACAAATTGAGTTGAAAATAATAATAATAACAAAATTAGCGTAATAAAAATTATTTTAACTAATATACATACAAAATAATATTATTTTGTATATTAGTATAATTTATACTAATAAAATCATACAACAATAAACTGATGACAAACCAAATAATAGTGGGTATTATTCTATTTAGAAAAAAACTACAAATAACATGAGGTCACTACTAAAAGTCATAATTATGTAATTATAAGTAATATTATCTACACAAAAGAGGAACTCGTGGTTCGGAAACTATATAAAATTGAGCATGTCCCTAATTGCACCAGCAATTAATTAAGATTTTTTCATACTACTCTACTGAAATATTCTAATTATAAAATAACATTTTTGCAATACTGCAATTAAAAATTAAAGATTACCTATTGAAATAAAAAATACCATAATTAGAATATAGGTTATTATTATTTAAATCTTAATAGTAGAATTTTACATATTAGGAAGAGCTTAAATTTAGTATGTGATGATCTTTCTTTACAAGGTCAAATAAACAATATTGATTTGTTACTATTCAGAAAGTTTTTTTGTTGTTGAATTTAAAGATATTCGCACTATTCTATAATTTATTATAAATTTATTAATACCATTTTTAGTCATTATCACAAAAATTATTTAACATTTTTTCCAATTTGTGCTCATCTTTAGATGTTAAGATTTTTTTTGTGTCGTAAACATAAATTGGGTTTTTATACAATTTTTTTTTTTAAGTTTGACACCTTAACCAATATTTTTTTAATTTATTTATATACAAAAAAAATATTGCACCTCTCCCATCAGCTTCTTTAAAATGATTCAAGGATAATGTGTTTTTCATATTGAATAATAACGTAATAGTGTGACTTATAAAAATAAAAATAATTATTAGCATATTTCTTTTTACAGAAAACTGGTTTTTATATGTACATATAATACGTATATATAATACATAATTTATAACAAACAGACGAGTCATGGAAATTTGATAAAAATTTTCTTCGATTTATTACAATTCAAAATTGGACAGAAATTAATTTTTATTAACCGAAGATTCTTTCATTCAATTTTCAACCGAATTATAAAAACTCTATATGTAGTTAAATTAAATAAGATGTACCTATAAGTATTAATTAATTATTAATATGAAAGTCTTAATGACAGTCGTCAGAATAGTATGATTATTTAAGATGATTTCACTGTCAATTCGCTTATTTCGCGCACTTGATTTTAAATTATTAAAATTATTATTGTATTAGACTTTTTTTTAATTTTTCTATCAAATAAATTTAATTTAATTCGCAGAAAAAATTCCAGAAGTAGACTTTTTATATACTATTATAATATAAGTATAATTTTTCATATTAGTAATAAATATACTTACATATAAATAATTTAAAACCTACCTTCGATTGGTACTGCTTGAGTAATACAAATACCAAATAATAATATCCAAATTAAAGGGTTCCACATTTTTTTAACACTATTTCTTAATTAATGTATTTTCTTTAATTATATACCAATTAAAAAACTGAAAGAACGTCTTATTCGTTTCGTTACCGCGGTTTAAATGATTCATAATTCAAGTAAACCACCGTAGTGGATTTTTTTATAACTTTAATTGGAAAATAATATTAAAAATGCTTTTTAGATCCGGTAACCGGTTACCAATGAAAAAATTATAGAGTTTGTTAATTTATACAATAATTTTTTTTCTATATATTTTATGAATTTCCAATAAAATTTGTATAACTGAAAAAAATCAAGTATTAAAAAGTTATTTTATATATGTACATACGATGATATTGATATAGCATAAAACTATTGATTAAATAAAAATATAATGATAAAAAGTACATATTTTTGCAGAATCTTTGTTGATTGTGCTGTTGTATTTTAATTTTAATTATATCTTTTAAGGATATTTTTCCAATAATATGATATTGAAATTTATTTATAATTTTAGTAATGATATTTCTTCGTTGCGGCTTTTTTAAAATATTTTTTTTATATAAGTATTTAATTATAGTTTTTTTTTTTAATTTATAAAATAATTAAGTGAAATAACCTTTAGAAAAAAATATTTATAGCTAGATACAAAATGTTATATTTTTAATTTTTTTATTACAGTTTAAAGCTTTAAAATGAAAACTTTTGATGTATTTGGGAAGTTCATATACTCAAAGTAAGAGCTAAAAATAAAATCGAGATAAGCTGTTAATTTAATTTATACTTCAGAAATAAGAAAGATCCTTCATTGTTAAGTAATTAAGAGTATAAATTTCGTTTATAAATCTAAATCTACAGTGAAAAAAATGATTTACGAAAATATTAAATAAAATTTGCAATTATTTTTTTTTGTAATTTCTGCTAAATTTTCTATTTAAATTGTCATAATCCATTTTTAACATTTCACAATATGATAAAAACTTTTTAAACTAATTTTATTACCTGTTAGTGTTAATTTGGTTACATAATCGAATCAATATTTTTTAAATCTATTGACACTTTATAAATTTATACAATTTAAGTTGTTCTTTCAAAACGTAAAAATCTTTTTTCTATATAATAAGTGTAGGTATTGTTTTATTTCGTGATATTTTTGTGTCATAATTAATTGGGAGCGGATTCACACATCTATTGTTAAAAACCTCCCTAATGATTACAAATTTATCTGAAAAATATTTTACTTGTCTATATTTTGAAAATTTAATTTACCAATTTTTATGATCAAAAATAGTTTCTAACGGACTTAAATATTTCTAAATATATGTAAAAATTTATTTCGATATTCATAGGGCAAGGTAAAATTACTCAATCGTTGTTTTACTTATAATTCATATGGAAATTCTAAAACGAAAAAAAAAAATATTTGTATAGTTTATAAGGTACCGAAAAACATAAAACTAACAAAAATTACAACACACATGCAAACCAAAAATCAATTAATTTTTTTTTTAAATTTGTTTGGTCAAATTCAAAAATTATATATTTCAAGTGAACGAAAACAAATCTATTCCTCATTTTTAAGCTCTTTCACTTTAATAATTTTGTTTTAAAAAAAGCTGGGTTGAGATATTTATTATTTTTTTTTTTGTCAAAATTATATTTCAGTACAAATGTTTTTTTACATAAATTTTCCAAAAAAAAAAAATTAAAAAATAATAGAACAGAATAATAAGTATAACACAATTTAAATACAACTAATTAAAAAAATCATGTTATATAATATATACGATCAAACTAATTAAATCAAAAAAAAGAATTTAACAAATAATGAAAAAAAAATGAAAGAGGGGAGGGTTGGTTTATACAATAAAACAGTGATTAGTGCTCATAAACCATTAATAGCTTGTTTAACATTATCAGTTGAGACCAACTTAAGAGCATCAATAATTCCATGTAAATTTTCTTCTGTATATGGTTGATTCATAAGACTTGATACAACTGGTACAGTTTCGTTTGTTGGAAGTTTGAGGATAATGTCACAAATTATGCCCTAAAAATGTTTTTTATGAAATTTAGGAATATTATGTATTTAAATTTTGGTAAAAAAATTAACCTTATCTACTTGGACATTTAGAGTCATTTTCAAATCTTTATCATCTGCTTTTAAAAGGATTTCCTTTTCGACACAAAATTCTGGTGTTTTTCCAATACACCAGTCCCATGATGCAAACTGTTCTCGAATTTCACTTATACCTGGAAACCATTTATCACTTGGATTGATTAATTGAAAACCACGTTGTTTCATTGTTTGATCACGACCACCATCAGTTAATTCTGTTGCGGATGTTCGAAGAAACTCATAACCAATTGCAGATAATAAATTGGATACAGTTACAGATTTATTAACATCACAAAGATTTTTAATCTGAGACTTTACAGACGGTGTTGCTTTACTAGAATAATTTACCTAAGAAAAAATATTTGACTAATCAATAAATTGTGAATCATTTAAATAAGAAATCGTTTTGGAAACTATGAATATACATAATAGAGGATGTAGCAATAAAGTGCAATTATTTCATAACGACCCTATCTATCTAAAAATTTATTTCTGCAGATTTTAAAATTTGGTATAATTTATAAGTTTGAAAAAAAAAAATTCAATTTACCTAATTTAAATTTATACGTATCTGCAATATATTCACATTTGAAACCATATATGTATGTTCATTCTAATTTGTGGCCTTTAACTGAACTCTATAGCAGATAACATTTAATATTGATATATTAGTACGAAAATGATAAGAACATAACTTGACTTCTGTTATCATATCCTAATAAATAAATATATACTTTTTTTTAAATATATACTTATAAATAACATTATTTTTAAAAAAATGCGATAGTAAACTTGTTATTTTGTAAAAATGATATTTGTTGAAAAACAAGTTAAAGTAAAGAATTAAATTTACTTTTTATTTTATCCATTGTTTTATAACATTTTGAGAAAATGTTTGATAACTGAAATACATAAATGTTTTTCAATCAAATTTAAATTTTCGTATTTAGATATTAATTTATATTGGAATTAAATTTAGAAATATTCTGTACATATAAATAATTATAATTATGTTATACAGTTCAACTCACATATCGTATTTACAATCTAGCGACAGAATAAAAATATTTTATTATAATCGTTTTAAAAAATATCACTACACATACATATATTTATAAAAAAATCATATTCAAGATGGGATCAAAACAAACTCATAACAAGTTTTTTTTTATTATTATGTCGTTGATACATATATATATCAATAAATAAAAAGCTTTTAATTTTTTTTGTGTGGGTAACCTTTGGACTTTGAAAATAAATAAAATAAAAATATAATACAATTTCATGCTCACCTCATCTTTAACCAATGTCTGGCTTACATGTAGTTTATTTGAGTTTATTAAAAGGGTGCAATGATGATAGGCATTGGGTTGGCCTAATTTAGCTGCAGTACCAGATATCTAAAACAAACATTTAAAAAATTCAATATATTACAGGTGTATAATATATTGAATATTTAACCTTTCGATTATTAATAACAATATCATCACGTTTATTTATATCAGCTTTAATGCCCCATTCTCTGTACATTGCTCTTGTCATAATATTTAAATTATATTTGCGATTATATCTTTCTCTTGGGGTAAAAAATGTACAATTTAAATTTCCACGATCATGATATACAGCACCGCCACCACTATTCCTTCTTGCTAAGGTAATACCATTTTTCATTAAGTTAGATATATTTGATTCAGTAAATGGATTTTGATGACGTCCAATTACAACACACGGATCGTTAGCCCATAACATTAAAACATGATGATTTGAGAAATCAAAATTTTTATATATCCAATCTTCTAAAGCTAAATTTGTAAAAATATCATACGATTGGGAAATGAAAACAGATTTTTTAATATCAGAATCCACAATCTTTCTTATATTTTTTTTATTGTTATCAGCTGATTCAATAATTGAGGAAGAAGAAAATTTTTGAGAACCGCATAACAATGAATATTTATTAGATGTTGTTGACGTCAATAAAACTTTTTGAAATTTTGTAGCATTTATATTTGTTGCAATTGAAATGCAACGAGCTAAATTAATTGATTTGTTTTGAAAAATTTTTGTAGCCATTCTTATAAATGTATGATGATTATTGAATTATAAATTATATGTAGTTCTGATTATATTTTAGAATCTCTCTTGTTATTAAAAATAGATTTTAACGTTTTTTATTATTATTTTAATGTTGTTTTTTGTTGTATGTAAAATTTTTGTATTAATGTAGGAATTTTCCACTGAAAAAGCACTTTATTTAAAGACTTTAATTATAGTTTTGTCTCCTTTTACCACACAGTTCGCTTTATAATTTTTTTATGAAACAAAGAAAGTTAAAATGGCAGTGTTTTGAGAATAGATTTTTTTAAATTCAATTTTAAATTGTTTTTTTTAATTACTCTGTTCTTTTATATTTTTTAAAAATAAATTTTCAATGTTTTTTGTATTATTCATTAAAAAAAATCAAATAACCCTAGCACATAAATTTCATAGTTGCTTGCACCTTATTAGCATTTGCAGTTTGGCCAACTAAGTATTCATGTAATTTAATTGTTTGATGTAACCACTTCCAGGTTTGATGAAGGCTGCTGACTCGAATTCTGAGGCCAATACAATCTTTACTATAATTATTATTTTTCATCCTACACATCCACTAAATGGAATCATTCAAATAAAAATCATAAATCGAAAACAAAACACAAGACCGAGCAATATTTCACTGATTTTAAAAATATTTTTTTAAAGAAATTCGTCTGCAAAAAATTTTACAACTCAAACTTCTTGTACCACCTGACCTGAGTTAGAAATTAAACTGCCTGTGTAAACTAACAGCTACAGGCAGTAAAATAATATATATATATCTATTACTATAGAAAGATCCCATATGATGAAGATGAATATGTATAATAATATAATTCTCAATAGCCAATTTCCTTTTCGAAAGCTTTCGTAGTCCGTACTTATGCGCAGGCGCACGTATACCAAACCAAACTGACATTTTGAATTAAAGCCCATTTACACTATTGGTATATTCGTTTCTTTTTTTGCTTAAAAAGTCTGCATTTAAAAATGTAATATTTTCACAGTTCTGTTCTCCTATCGCACAAGAGTACCTTTGTACTCTTTTCATTTTACAAGCGAGCAGAAAAAGTTCTACATTTGTTTTCATATTTCCAACTCTGCCTTGTCAGTTTATTTATTTGCTTTTTAGTTTGTTTTTAATCAAATCAATTATGCTTGATTCACAATACAACGTCAATGCTACGCAAAGCCAAGTTGAAAAGTTGAAGTATATAAAAAGAGTACTTTCATTCACAATGCCAAAGTCAACAAAGCAAAGCAACGCAATGCGAAGTAAGAGTTGGCCAACTTTCAACTTAAAAAAAATAAGTAAAGTGACAGGTTTTTTCCCACAAATAAAATTATTATTATATCTTTTAGGTAAAGTTATATATATTTTTGTCAAAGTTGTTAAATATAATTTTACATAGTTTCATTTTAATTTTTTTCGAATGGATAAAATGCTACTTGATGAAATGGATGGAATAAATGAAATTCAACTGGATGAAATGGATGGAATACAAATGTTGCTATTTTTGTACATGTTGTACAATTATTATAAGTTGTACAAACAAAATAAGGAGCAAAAAAAAGAAAATTTTGGGTGCGACCTGTAAATAGAACGCGGAATATACTACTTTTTTTATAAATTATTTCATTTTTCCTCACTTCTTCTATTAGTTTTTACTCATCCATATTTCAAATTTAAATTAAATAAATTTAATTAAATGTCAGTTGACGCTGAAAAAAAAAATTTAATTGTGAATTGAAAAATTATTATACCGTCACGTTGACTTTGCTTTGCTTTGCGTTGCGGCAATTACATTGTGAATCTAGGGTTAAGCAACGTACGTATCTCGAGCGTTTTGACAGCAATCGCACTCCATATACGCAGATTGAGGGCCTCGAGTAAAGTGGCAGTCAAATTTTTACAGCCCCATACACTATGCTATGCCGGATTGCAAGTTGCTAGTCACAATGAACGTGTCGAAAAGAATTCATTCGAAAAGAGTTAAAAATATTTTAACTTTGCCGGTATTGTATAATAAATGCAGAAAATATTTATTTTAATACAAAAAATATAGATAAAATATATTTTTTTTATATAAACGGAACGAATACATTGTGACTATAAAAACAACCGGTTCGAATCGAAACCATTGTGACCACCACTTAAATGTTGTACTTTGGTTAGTAGTTACGATCGTTAAACAATTTGATTGCATAAACATATAGCCCAATAAACATTAGATATTTAGATTGGATTTTTTTCCGAACTCCATAATTTCTTATAAATTTCTTTAAAAATTGTACATGGATTCACAATGTACTTGCCGAATGTGAAGTGAAGCAAAGCAAAGCTGTCAAACCACAATGCTTTGCTACTGAGGCCAATTTATCAGAATTTCAATACACAATTAAAAAATAAAAAGATATATAAATATTTAATAAGTATATTTATTTTTCAAAAAAAGAAGTTAAATTTTAAAATGACAATTCAAGTGACCATTTCCAATTTTCTTCGTATAAGTTAAATATTGTGCAACTTTCGCTTTGCTTTACTTTGCGTTGAGTTGCGTCAATCTTATATTAAGAATGTATACTATTTTTATATAGTTCAACTTAATATTCGTAATTATTTCGTCATTTATCACTTTTTTTCATTAAAAAAATGTAAATGGTTTTTTGTCACAATAAGGCGGATGGCTGCAGTGACTAGGTAGGTGCTTATGTGTCGTTCCTGTACTTACTTAAACCTTAACCTAAATGTAAATAAAGTATTTACCACATATCGTCGGGTCCATGCCAAAACCGCGAAAGTGCAATATTACAGTTTCGAGAAAATCGCGTTTTTTGTGAAATTCTTATATAAGCGATATAGAAATTTTAACATAAGCGATATAGAAATTTTTTAATATTAAAAAAACTACGACGCACATTTGTGGTTTTTGCATATTGTAGATTTTGAAATTTTACAATTTCTGGCATTAAAAACGCAATTTCATAAAACACGCACATTCGCAGTTTTGACATGGATCCGACGATATCAAGTAGCATTAATTTCATTCAACCATGGTATACAATAATATAAATATATTTTTATAAAATCAATTGAATTCAACTTTGTCATTCCTGCGTATAAATCTCGCTCTAACAGAAACGGAATATTATACTTATTGGTTTAAAAAGTTGCATTGTTTTTTGCAATGTTGGCTGTCAGCCGAATTTACTGAATGTCAAAAAAACAACGAAAGTGCAAGAGTAGAAAAAATAATAATAAAAAAAAAATTTATAAGATAAATTAACTATGCATTTTTCGATACCTGATACGGAGTTTTACAATGATGCAACCGGATCATATACAGTAAGAAAATATTATTTTATTAAAGTTCATAGTTCAAAGTTAATCTCTACTCTACATACATTTCAAAGATATACTTATCATATCACCACTGCGATATTAATTAGAATATAATATTCGAGAAAAAGTGTATATGGGAGGGGGCTAAGTAATTCATTAAATTTTGTTAATGTATCCATAAATATTTTCTAGGGTTTCAACATTCATATTAATGGAAACTTTCACTGTTGTTTACGATATAAACAATTACATTCCTTTCATGAGCAACTAAAACGATCTGTGGGCAATTCACAAGAAATACCATCATTTCCGCCCAAAAAATTCCTTCCACTTACAGCAAATCAAATAGAAGAACGTAGATCATTTCTAGAACAATATGTTCAATTGATTGGACAGGATCCAATACTTTCAAAATCAGAACTTTTATTAACATTTCTGTTAAATGCTCAACAAGAATCATCTTCAATAGAAACACGAGATATTACCTTAGATATATATTTAATGAATAATTATAGGATACAAATAAATTGTTCAACAACAGATTATTCATCGAAAATCATGGAAAAAACATGCCAAAAAATTGATTTGCCAAACGATTATATACATTATTTTTCATTATTTTTAATGGATCAAAATACTAAAGGTGGGATTGTATTAGTAAGGAAACTTATGGACTTTGAATCACCGTATATGTCACAAAGATTAATGAACAACAGTCAAATAGTTATAAGGAAAAGGTAATAAATTCTAATAAATTGATAAAATAAAAATGTAATAATTACCATTTTAGTTATTGGCATCCGTCCTATGATTTAGAATTATTTCAACACAAAATTGCTTTAAATTTATTATACATACAAACAAATGCCGATATTGAAAATGGTTGGATAATAACATCAAATAATGATAGAGAAATATTACGTGATCTTCAATGCAGAGGAAATAAAAAAGAAGTAAATTCAATTTGAATTTATTAAATTTTAGTTTTATTTCATTTTTCTGTTAGTATCTTGAAATAGCCAGACAATTTCCATCATATGGTTGCATACAATTTTCAAATTGTATTGCTGATTATCCAACAGATATGACCGAAGCCACAATAGTAATAGGAAACAATGAATTGAGTATACGCACAATAATTGGAATGAAAATACAAGAAACTAAATTTAAAGTAACAAGAATGAGATGTTGGCGAGTTACCACAATTCATAGCGTTAGTGTTTAATTGGAAAATTTTAAAATTTATGATTATATATGATTTTTAAGGATGAAGAACAACAGGCTTCATCAAAACAACACAAATTGGAATTATCTTTTGAATATCTTATGAGTAAAAATAGCCTCAGATGGGTAACAATAAATAGTGAAAATGCAATGATTTTATCAGTTTGTTTACAAGGAATGGTTGAAGAGCTTATTAATCAGAAAGATGGAAACAATTTAAATAATCTTAAAGTGATTTTATTTTAATTATAAGTTCTGAAAAAAATTTAATTTAAATTAATATTTTATTAAAGGTTCAGAGAAGAAATTATACACCACTATCATATATTCGTAGGGATGGGCAAAGAATTCCTGAATATTTGTCTTCCGATTCAATTTCAAGTTATGTAAGTTGTTTGAAATAATTTCACTGAAAAGTTTTATCAAATTTTCTACATTTAAGAATGAAACCAATGCACCTGTTGAATCATTTACATTACGCCAAAAATTCCATAACAAAATTTCCACAACCGTTTTTTTTAAGAACGGCAGAGAATCGGTTCATAATGAAGCTTTTGATGATGGTATCGGAGACGACGATTTATAGATTATTGATTATTAGATAAATACTTTATACATCCTTCATATTTTTTTAAATATTATACTATAACCCTTTGACAACATTTATCGTTGAAGCTAACCCCATAATTTAATCAATGTAAAATATTGAATTGTGTATTTGTTGGTGAATTGATGTTGAAATTTTATTAATTACGTATATATGGACAACTATTATTATCAATATTTTGTATACTAAAATAACTAATTAAATAAAAATAATTTTAATTGCACGTGAACTTTTAAAGACTTTTATATATATTTAATTTTCAACTTTTAAGCTTATAATTTTATTTTGACTAATTAATCTTTAATGATTTTTATCCCAATCTTCACGTTCCTCACGCTCTTTAATAACTTCATTCAAAAAAGGTTCTAAATATTTCGTATCTTCCTCATATTTAGTCCACTGCTCCTTTGGTAAAATTGTTTTGCTCATGGACAAATGAAGTGCTCTTTGAAGTCTATAATTGCGTTCATCGTACAATTTTCTTGGTAAACGGCGGATTGCTTCTTTAACATCCTCATTTTCGTATAAGCAATCATCGCGGTGTAAACCTATTTCCATGTACATTTTATAAATATATGTAGTATTTTATTTTTCAATAAAAAAACCAAAGTTATAATAATTATTACCATATTGATTGAATCCAGATAAATTATATGCCCATCTTCCAAAACTAGCTGAAATGTTAAGATTGTGTTATGTAATGAATGATATATTTTTTTGGAAACTTCTGATGTTAATTGCAGATAGCTTAAATAAATATTAATGTGTTTCTCGTTATTATTACTTACAAAATACTTGGGGACCTTTCCTAGCTACGTATCCAGCCATTCCTTATTAAAATTATAATTTGCTCTTTTTTTTACAAAAAAAAAACTACTTTGCACAAGCAAAATTTTACTTTGAATTGTAGTTGTAAAATAGAATAATGACAAATGACAGTGCAGTGACATTTTGTCGAAAACGAAAAAGTCACCTGCAGAAAATATATTCGAATGTTTCTAAATATTTATTTTTGAATAAGAATCCCCAATAGCCAAATGTCACAATATTGTGACAAAAATGCCACAAAAAATTGTGAATTGTCGACAAAAAATTGTCACAAAAATGTGGCGAATATGTGAGTCTAGTTGACGCCTATTGTCACATCTGGGGTCACATTTTTGTTGAACAAAATGTGACAAGAATGTGGTTGAATTTGTCACATTTTTGTGGTTGAATTTGTCGCATTTATGTGAGAAATTTTGTCACATTAATGTAAGAAATTTTGTCACATTTATGTTAAAATATTTGTCACAATTATGTGCGAATTTTTGTCACATTAATTTAAGAAGTTTTGTGACGTTAATGTTAACATATTTTTTGAATATTTTTTTGTTCCAATTAGTATTATATTCTAAATTAATAAAATTTTGTAGATGTTTCAGTATTTATTTATTTCTTTTTATTTCCTTAATTATGTATACTGTATACATAAATAAATATAGTTATAATATAAAATATTCATTGTACTTATATGTTGTCTAATAATATTATAAAAAATATGTACAATTAAAAAGAAAGACATTGTAAATTCATACATTTTTAACTATTTAAATAATATTTTTTTTAAAAAATTAATTCATTTTACTTATTCTAAAGTAATACTATAAAAAGAATATATATCATAAAAAAAATCACTAAAATTAAATATTATGATTTTTCTGTGTTTTCTGATATTGTACTGCCTTTAGCGCATCGTCTTCTGAAAAATCTTGCGTGTCATTTTCACTGTATCTGAAAAATAAAAAATAAAATATTTTTTTTATTTTATTTTTATATTGTCTACTCCAAAGTCTTAATTTCTTAACAAGTAATGTATATTTTTTTACATTACTTAAAAAGTATATAAAACGACTTACATTAAACAAAAGAGATCAATTAATTTTAATTTAATTATTTAAATAAACTGCGCACTTTCACAATGAAAACTAATTACACACTACTTAGTCTTACTCTTACCGTTTGCACGTTTAGTCATGCACGTTATGCATGTTTACATTTTTCATCAAAAATGTCACAAAAATTTGACAAAAAAATGTTAAACAAATTTCTGACTACTGTGGATGTAGTTTGAAAAAAACTTCACCATTTTTTGTCGCGAAATGGCCACAAAATTGTGATAAAATAATGTGATCACATTTTATTTGACAATTTTGTGACCTTTTTTTCACATTTTTTTTGTGACAAAAGGATTCACAAAAATTTCAACAATTTTGTCATCTTTTTGTCACATTTTATTGTGACAAAAAAAATTCAAAAAATGTTCAACAAAAATGTCACAAAAAATTGTGATCACAGTTTCTGGCTGCTGGTGAAGATACCATTTGTTTTGATATGATATAATGTACTTTTTATTATGTAATTTATTATTATTACATCTGAAATTTTTAAATATTTTTATAATTATATATATATATATATCTAAATATTAATATAATATAAAGTTATTTATAATATCCGCTGTCTGTAGACTGTAATTTGAGGCGTTGAGAACCAAAGTGGTCCAACCCACAAAATCCAGATTTTGAGTTTTATTTGTCATTATGTTCATATTGAGCATAAATTTATGAAAACATATTTTTAGGCGCACATTTTAATATTTCTATATATATATATATCTAAATATTAATATAATATAAAGTTATTTATAATATCCGCTGTCTGTAGATGTAGACTGTAATTTGAGGCGTTGAGAACCAAAGTGGTCCAACCCACAAAATCCAGATTTTGAGTTTTATTTGTCATTATGTTCATATTGAGCATAAATTTATGAAAACATATTTTTAGGCGCACATTTTAATATTTCTACCGAGGATTCACAGCAAATTAACATTTTTCCATAGACCAATTTCAGCAAATTATTAAATATTAAATTCAATTTATCTCTAACTAAACGTCATTTTTGGGGTTAGACCACTTTGCTTCTCAACGAACGCCTCATTTAAGCTTCCTTAGTTCTTTATTAAGTGTTCATTATTTTCTACAATTAAATGAAACCATATGATTGTTGCAATTTTCGAAATTTAATTTAAGTCATTATTTTAATTAATATCATTCATTATTTTAATTCTTAAACATCATAAGAATTAATAACAAAAAAATACTATGCTTATTCATCCGTGTATATTAGACTATTTTGGAATATATTTGAATAATTTCAGTTCATGAGTAAGCCAAAGAGCAAATGATAATAAAACTGTGAAATAAAACTTTTAAGTAATTTTTCTCTCATAACAAAAAAAAGTATTTACCTAAACTACCAGACTGATGTGCCGTAGCTATTGGCACAGGAACATATGTCAGTAAAGTTGCTATTCCTAAACCAACTTGTGTCCAGCCCATAATTGCAAGACTATTTATTGCCCACCTTGCTCTTTTTGGTAATACCATTTTTCTTGATAACAGCCAAAGGCCTGTTATTAATGATAGTGTCGTTATACCAAGAATCCTGTGATCAAATTGTACAGTGGTTGGATTTTCAGTAATATTTCTGATAACTGGATTAAATGCTAATAATTCACTTGGAATCCATCTATCTCCCATTTTTGGAAATGAGTTGTATACTAAACCAGCATCTAATCCAGCAACAAAAGCTCCTGAAATTGCTGTCAAAAATATCATTCCTTTTGTTACATGTGCAAATTTTCTAAAATTAAATGCTTTTTTCGATATTTCCATATTTGTTGGGATTGGTAAAAGATAATTCAATGACGATGATAAAAATAACGAATATAAGATAAAGGCAAATGTTAAATGAGATGCTAATCGATACTGTGAAACTCTGGGAACATCATTAGGATCGTGAAAACGATCTTGTAATCCAGACTGTACCATATACCATCCCATTAATCCCTGTAAACCAATTAGAGCTCCAAAAAGTAAAATACTTGATTTCATTGGTTTCGAAAAATAGCCCCTTGACCAGAAATAAATTGCAGGTATAACATAAAATGCTCCAATCAATCGGCCCCACATTCTATGACCATACTCCATAAAATATATAAATTTAAACTCTTCTACGTTCATACTGGTATTTTTTCTGTAAAAATTGTTTAAGAATTAGGTTTCATCCATTTATTTTTATGAAAATCTTACAATTGAAATTCTGGAAATTGCTTATATTTTTCAAATTCGGTTTCCCATTCTTCTTGTGTCCTGGGTCTTTTCTCACCCAAAAGTTTCCATGTTACCATTGATAATCCTGATTCAGTTAAACGTGTTACACCGCCTTAAAAACAAATTACAAATAAATAAAAACATATACATAATCTAAAATAGCCTCAACAATAACCATAGCACATATATTTCAAAAAGAAAAAATTATTACAGTTATTTATAAACCACCACTTTTAGTTTTTTCTAAAGCAATTTTAATAATACCGCAAATTGAGATAACTAAAAATATATAACCTAGTACAACTGCACCGAGTACCATTCCAGTACATCCTAATAGCCATACACCAACAAGTTTCTTTCCTTTTTGAGGGTCACCCGTGTTTGTGTTCATTGATCGAACCAAATAAGTTAGGACAGACTTCCTTGGAATGAATAATTCTTTCTAAAAAATACTGGTTTTGAAAACATTTTATAATATTTGTATTGAATTAATTACCTGGGAAATATTGTGTCTGGTAAATTGTCTAGTTAAACTTTTTTTTGTATAGCGAATCGCTAAATTAGCACCGCGAAGTATATTACAAGAGAATGTTTTGTACATCATTTTGATTTATCTTCGTCTTCTCTTATTCTTAATTTTTATTAGACATTGCAATAATTATGTGCATTCAACATACATAAGTTAATAATCAAAAATTATAATTATGTACATCTATTATCTATAACTATAATATACATATTATCATATGGCATATCATCTGTAAAATGTCAAAAAATATGTCATTTAGAAAATGATCCTACTTTTTGTTAACGGTTAACCCACTAGAAAAAAACAACACTACCATATGTTTCCATGTTGAAGTTGAGTTATCGTTGAGTTGAAAAAAATCGAATATCAACTCCCAGTCGTTTCCACTTCCATGTAAACCTGAATAGGCATTTTAAAATGAAATTGCATTAGTGAAGTATTGCAAATATCATTTCTTGGCATTCCATAATGAAATAGTTATATGCAATACTACTGCAAATATTGCTCAAACTTGCATTTTTTTTGTAAATTAACTTAAGAAAACTGTATAGTATCAACTTTAACTTACCAACAGCTATTAAGTTTAAATTAGTTCAGAGCTTAATAATGCCTAATATTAATTATTGCATTGAAATTTTCTCTGGTTGTACAAATGTATTGTTAACTAAACTACAGCGATCACTAAACTCAGCTGTTAGGTATATTTACCAAACTCCGTCCAATAGATCATGTCTCGCCCTATGTTTTCAATTACTTGGTACTAATTTTAAGTCATATGTTAAAACATTAATGTCCTGATTATTTACTTCGTGTTTTCAACTTCTCGTCTAGTAGTAGAATGCGTCATATTGTTTTACCTAGAATTTCGTCATCCATTTTGGGTATGTCGTACAAGGTTCGTGTCTCCAGGATTTACAACACATATATGTTCCTACGGTTTTAAAGAGGTTTAATTTTTCTACTAGACTATTTAAAAAACGGATGTTATTGTTTTTAAACTCTGTTTAATACATTTAATATATTTCATATTATGCTTTTATTCTTAACTTTGGATATTGTTGGCTGTCTAGTTTCTTTGCGAGTATTGTTTTTCAGTGCTACTCATTTACTCTTATACATTTTTCTTTTTTCTTTTTTCTCGAGAACCTTTTGGGTGGGGAATGCGGTGATGATGACAAATTTTGGAGCCACAATAAATTATTGTTTTTTAAATCTTAATTGATTATTTACTTTTTAGATTTATTAATTTGTATATATAATTATAATATTAACTAATTACGAATTTCACATTTTTTTTTTGTTAAAATTTTCTTTAATGCTTATGTAGCTGCTTATTAATAATATTTTTTTATGTACTAGTTAGCATTAACGTAAAGCCTAATATATTTTACAATTGCTGTAACAATCTAAATGGGCTTTTTGCCTGATTGATTAATGATTACATAATAAATAAATAAATAAATTGAATCAAATATTTGTATTATTTTTATATTTAACCCTATAAACTTAACTATTTCATTGAAATGCAATAGCAATTTAGCTATTTCATAAATGTGGAATGCCACGAAAATGAAACATGAAATACTTCACTATTGCAATTTCATTCTAAAATGCAACTTCTGAGTTGAGTTCAGATGAAGTTGAACTGACAGTTTTAACCACGGATGAACTATTTTATTTTCAACTATTTTAAAAATAAGCTTATAGAGTACCGGCAGGAAATGTCAAAATAATTTGACATATACGCTTGAGGCCAAACAAATTTATATTTTGAATTTAGCACGGGCAATAGGAACAATATAAAATTCCAAGAGTATAATATAATTATTTATTTAAATTTTTTTTAAGCTATTCAGTTTCTGTGTGTAAAAAAGTGTATTTTGGTACTTTAAGTATCAATTCACAATAAATACCTTTAATATCTGTAAAAATTTGTAACTAGTAATTTTATTTGGTCAATTATATTTCAAATGTGTTCAATTCCAAAGTTGGAAAAATCCATTTTTTTTAAATGGACTTGCCCCACTTTCAAAATCAACGGCTCATATAGTGGTATGGCTGATATAGTACATATAATTTTGATACTTTATCAAAAAACTACTGAATGAACTCATATTATTAGTGTTTATTTTTTCAAATTAAAGTTATTACACTACAATTCAATTTCGTTAACAGTTCGTTAAATAGTTATCTGCTAATAATATATATCGAATTCAGTAAAATAACTGGAAGTGGAAGTTATGACGGTAATGCCCTTGAACACGATGCGGTTAAATTGGTCTTATTTTTATTTAACGATAATCCCATTTGAATCCAATATCCCAACTCAATCCCTATTCATGGAAACGCTACATTATTTGTATATGAAGCGTCGCTTTTTTTACTGCATTGAAAACAAAGCGCCGACGCAGACGCATATTAAATTGCAGTAATTTCCGCTACATTTTGATTATATTTACCCAGCAAACATATCTTCAATGACATACCCATGAATCACCCAAGACATGTCTTTAAGACAGACCCAAGACAGACTGCTGACATCGCCATACAAATGTCATGCATGACATGTCTTGGGTTTGTCTTGCATGACATGTCTTGGGTGTGTCTTGCATGACATGTCTTGGGTCTGTCTTGCATGACATGTCTTGGGTTTGTCTGGCTATACGTGTATTATGTTTGTCCTTGTGGAAAAAAAATTCATATTATATATGAAAATCACTATTTTTTATTTAAAAACTAATAAAATACATTTAAAATAATTTAAAAGTAATCAATAAAAACTTTTAACAATAATTATAAATTAAATATGACTGAACAAAATGTAATTAAACAAATTCACAATTTTCTTCCGCAAGACAAATACAATACATTACTGTATGACATTGAATAAAAAAGATATACAAAAAATGGAAGTTTTTTTAGTTTTTATAATAGTCACCAGAGTCCTAACCATCGCATAGAAGAATGAAATATTTTATTTAGAAGAATATTGTATACCTATCTCTTTCTTTCTAATACATTTTAAATTACCCAAGACATACTAGTGACATGTCTTGGGTCTGTCATGCAAGACAGAATTTTTGTTGGGTACCTTTCTAATTTAGCAACCGTCAAAAAATTGTGTCAAAAATTTGGTATGACAAATCGCAGCAGACTTCTGACAGCCCAGAGAGAACTGACGTATATACCAACGCGTACCCAGCGAAAAAACTTCTTACGTAAAATGTTCAACGTAGTTTTGACTTGCTTATTTCACGTCAAATGAACATTGATAATTTGACGATGACGAGTTTCTGAGTACTGTTTTTACAAAGTTCTTTGTCAAATTGAATATTAAGGCATTTCGTTTAATTTTTTTTGGTTCTTTGTTGAAAATAGTTAAATTGCGAAGTTAATTTTTTGTTATATTTTTTAAATAAATTTTTTGAGTGTGGTGCTCCGTTTAATTTATATTATAAAAAATGCCTAAATTATCCAAGGCAAAAGCTAACTTTTTCCAATATTTGATAGCAACCTAATTTTAATTTTTTTTTAATTTGCAGGTGCTTGGTTAGGTGGACAATATAATTGCAAAAAAGGATATGCCACATCAATTAGAGCCCAAATGCTGGCTGCTCGGCAGAGGCGTTTTCAAAGAGTTATAAAGGCGACAATTAAATGTAATTAATTTTTTTTTTCTATACTTCCTCGAAGTAAAATCGTCAGTCTAAATGGATGTAAAGACTGTAATTTTTATTAACTTTTTTAATTATATTTTATTTTCTTAAGTTATAGTATTATATAAAAAACGTGATAAATAAATAAATATATTATTGCGAATTAGAATTTGGTGTTATTTTATTTTAAAATCAATTTTCAGAAGTACAAAATTCGCAATAAAAAAAAATTTATTAGTTCGTTGAATGATCCACGTAAATTTAACGTCTAGTGTTAAACGTTCTTTTGACGTCAAATAAGCACGTTGAAAATTTAAATTTACGAAATATAAATTTGGGTTCGCATTTATGAGATAAAATTGAGACATTTATGAGATAGAAAATGGATCATTTACGATATATAAATTTTTATTTTAAAATATTCTGTATTTTAAAATATAAATATATTTATATTTGAAATTTAAAATGTAATATAAATTTTTATTTCAAAAAATTCTATCACTTATGCCGCTAAAAACGATATGAAATGGAGACATTTATGAGATAGAAATTAGTTCATTTACGAAATATAAATTTGGGTTCGCATTCATGAGATAAAATGGAGACATTTATGAGATAGAAATTGGTTCATTTACGATATATAAATTTTTATTTTAAAATATTCTGTATTTTAAAATATAAATATATTTATATTTGAAATTTAAAATGTAATATAAATTTTTATTTAAAAAAAATCTATCACTTATGCCGCTAAAAACGATATGAAATGGAGACATTTATGAGATAGAAATTAGTTCATATACGAAATATAAATTTGGGTCCGCATTTATGAGATAAAATTGAGACATTTATGAGATAGAAATTAGTTCGTTTCCGAAACACAAATTTGGATTCGCTGCTGCGTTACAGAAATGATATATTTCTGAAACATCTTTTTGATTCAGATTAACGATATAAAATTGACACATTTATGAGATTGAAAATAGTTCATTTCTGAGATAAAAATTTGGATTCGCTTTTGCGATATCGAAATGAGATATTTTTGATTCAGATTAAACGAAGCGAAATTGATACAAAACGAAATACTTTTTAGATATGTCAAGAAAATAGTTGTCTCCATTCTGTCTCAATTTAGAATCAGAAAAACTGAGCTGGGAATTTGCATAAAGGGTACAAAAATCGACTGTCATAATTGTGTACTACTATAGGATAGCGTTCTTTTTAGTTTTAGTTTATTTTTTAAAACTAAAATTACATTCCATATTTGTGTAAATATTTTGTTATTTTTTCTTTAGATCAAGGTAAGTTTTAATTTTTGTAATTCAAATAAAAATAAATTATTCTTTGGATGATTGGATGCCTTGCGTCCAGACAAAAGTGGCGGGCAGGTGGTTTGGAACTCATTTCTTTTGTTCTTGTTCTAAAAACTTACCTTGTAAATATTATATAGAAATCAATCAATATGTATTTAATTATTGTATAATTAATTTCAATTTAATATAATTACTTATCGGTATTTGTAATATCAGTTATTTTCCAAATAAAAGTGAAATATATAAAATATAACATTAATATGTTAGACGTATCGTGAAAAGTGGGCACGCATAATCTTAATGGTATATAAATATATTTTTTTAAGATCCAGATACAGAATTATGCAATATTATTATTGTAATTTGTTTGTAATACTCATTTTAATGGATAGGATATACAAATAACAAATTGATGTATAACTGGAACTGGAAAATATGAAGAAAGATAAACATACATACTTAATGACAAAAATATATATAAACCAAATCTTATTGGATTAATATTCGATTTTTTGATAATTATGTAGTTTATCGTGGAAAAACTTGTAATAAATAAATCATGTAATAATTATATTTAGTATCTAATTGTCGTGCCATAATATATTATATAGTACAGTTTCTGTTTTTTATTGTTACAAAATTTTTGGTATTGAGTTGTACCGGTACTGAATAAGTATAATGAATAGACACATAAATTTGTAACTTATTAATTACAATGATTATCATTAAATCCATTACCAAATTCACCTATATTGGAGAATGTCGATGCTTAACGCCAAAAGTAACCTTGTTTTTTTTTTGTCGTAAAAGATCGACATTATCCAATATAGGTTAATTTTGTGTCTTTCGACGGGGAAATTCCAAATATCAACTCTTTATGCTTTTTAAGACGTCTTGAACGTCGCAGTGCATTTGGTAATTGAACATTTTGTTCTGCATTATGTATATTCCAGACTTTGAATTTGTTTTATGAAACTAACCTACACAACACAATGTCATATTAATTATAATTATACATATGTATGCAATGCAATGCACATACCTTGCTCTTGCATATGCCAGATTAGTCGAAACCTGGAGAGTTATAAAAACAAATTCTATCAAAAACAAGTCAACACATCGTACATAATAAGATTAAAACATTAAAAGTAAAATTAAGTAAATACGTATTGTCGTCGTCGATATCATATATGCATAGTATACATATTATGTACATATCATGTGTACAAAAATTATCATGATTGATTCTCCATTACTTAAGTCATTATAATAATTTTGAAAATCTATACTCAATATTACAAGTAGCGCTATCTCGTTAAGACTATAATTTACATATGTATATGTATTTATTTTTGAAAATTGTGCGACAGTACCGAAAAAAATTATAAAGTAAAAATGCGTTAATGAACTTTCTCTGTACCAATTAACATCAACAACGACGATATCATTGGAAATATTTATACTATTTGACATGCACGAAAATTTCGAAAGAAAAATATTAAATAATATACACATACAATAAAAAGTTACCGCCGATCGTTTCTATATTAGGCTACTATATATTCCATTATAATGTATAAACAAAATTTATTATTTTCCTAGTAAAATATTTTGGCTAGTTGAAAATATTTTTTCTTACAGAAACTCGGGAGAATTTACTTTAACATAATTGAATAAAACATCTTCTTAAAGAATATAATTGAATTTCTTAGACCTAACATTTGCCCATAAACCTAATACAACCTGCTGTGTTATTTTCAAGTATTGACCTTTTTATTCTGTTACCATACAACTTTCTGTTCATATTTGACATTGACATGCGGAGACATTTCACCAAACCATATTACGTGCAAACAATTTCTAAGTTATGGAAAATATTTTTTTGCGTAGGTACAAATAATTGATAGTTGTCCAACATTTTTATTTTAAGTGTAGAACAACATACAAGAATTTTTTTTTGTGGAACTACTAATAGAATATAGAAAGAAGTTGATTTAATAATCTCAATTTATATACATACTTATATATTGATGACTGAATGCTTACGAAATGAATAATATAATTTCTTTTTAAGAATCTCATATAACATTGTAGAGAAGAAATCTACATTTAGAGAAAATAATTAGTCCTAAAGATCACGTTGTTTGATCATCATCATCTGCCAACTTCTAGCATTGTCTCGATTAGTTGGTTGCTAAACTTTTTAATATGCTATTAGCAGTTACTGGTACTTTGCTGAAATGATCAAATATCAAAGATTAAACAAAGTAGCTTCATATCTAATTTCATTTTAATATATCATCATTTGTAACAATTGTAATTAAGTAAATATTTTCACTTGCTTGTTATGCTCTTTAAAATCCCCTGATAAATCATCAGAATATAGTTTTTCTTTATATAATTATGTCTATAATGTTAAGCATTTATTTTACGATTTCTTGTAGTAACAGATTATTTCCTTTGGGCAATTTACTAATTAAAATTTGATTTCTTTGATATTTTTCTCAAAATCCGTCATTAAAAAATGTAAATAATTAAATTAACTGAGTGAACTTAAAATAATATTTATATTTTATTTATATATGTATGGACTAGTAATCAAATTGTAGAAATTTTGAGTACCCTCATATTAAATATTAATTTATATTTGTAAATAAAAGCCATCGGGTAACACTCACAACACTGAAATTATTTCTTATTTGTGTGAATTTGTGATTTATAGATTCAATTCCAATTTGAAAAATCTATAAATACTAAACAAAAAAAGATTTTTTTCTATCTGTCCTTAAGTTGTAATTTACTTAAACGAAAGTGGGACAATTAAAATTGGTTTTCTTCTTAGACTAGACTGCAATTATTATCTTTATCCCCATAATGCCTGTATATAAATATAAACCTTGCACCTGGATTGAACATTAAATAAATAAAACAGAAACTATTGTTGAACTTTGTAAATTTCGCATTTTCTTCCATGATGGTATTAAATTTAAAAAAAAAAATCATCAAATATCTTTTCTTTTTCGACTTCTTGACTTAAAATAAAGTATTATAGACATGAACATTTGTGGAAAATATTAAATCCTAGTATAGTTAGTTGATTTTCTTAGAAAGTTTTTCTGTATATATATATGTATCTAAATTTTTGGTGACTTTATTATTTATTTTCCCACCCGCAAATTTTAGCTATGTAACATATCAATTATTTTCACTATTTGTCGTATACGACTTTAAGCTATGTAAATTATAATAATTCCGATCCGATATAGTTAAAATGTTTATAAAACGCTTTTCTTTTATACCGCCTTAATATACACAAAAAACGAGTTCATTAAATTCAATTTTCATTTTGGTGCTCCTGTTGGTGGTGTAAAATAAAAGATAAAAGTTGCACAGATGGCACGCAAATATGTATGTATGTACTGTACACCATATTCATATTGTTTTAAATTTATAAATTAAATATTTTTCTGCATTTAAATTGAAAACTAAACACTATGAGTGTTATTTTGTTATAATTTATTAGAAATGAATTCGTTAGGAAAATGTAATTAAATTAATTTTTCATATTTTACAAACTTTGATCTGTTTAAGAAAATACGAAAATTCAATTATTTATACATATAATGTTTTTGAATGTTCTAAAAAGAAAAAGTCTTGTTAGTACATTGATAGGAAAATATAATTTTGGGACATTACGAAACATTAAGACATCGTTTCTAATTAGCTGCGCAATTCGCAGAAATAAATTAACGTTTATCGCAAACGCAAAGGCCATGACAATAAATTTTCATTTTTGACATTGAAACTGAAAGTATTGTTTTAATTAGATAGATTTTCTTGTATGTAGATATAGAATTCTTATATATAGTATGTAGACTACAAAATTATGTTGAAATTGCAAAATTTGCTACTGCACTGCATAATATAAATTGATATTTTTATTTTTATTAAATTTAATAATCATCTCCAATTTCCAATCTTATTAACAAACAATTTTATAATATTTGATATTAACTTCTCATTTAATGTTCCGATAGATCGGTTTTATGTCCGTAAAAAATATATGTGTAATTTTTTTTAATACCTACATATGTATATACCGAAGAAGAATGACTTATTTGCAATACTATTTATGCTATTACATACTTGTAATGAAAATTACATCAATCAATTTAATAACTCGTCAACTGGAACGAATGAGATTGCATTTATTTGTTATTACCTTGCGATGACGGAATAAAATATATTACAATTTTAATTTTCCAGAATTTTCAAACACAGATTACTATTATTATTCTGATTCTATTTATGTACTTATCTATGGTAAAAAATTCCAATCACATATTTTAACTATCTTGTTTTTTTTTTTGTCGGTGGTGTCTTAAGTGAATAGCTGAATATGTATGTAAATATTTTACTTTATTTTTCATTAAATTGTTAAATTTATACATACATATGTATGTATAATGTATATACATAGTATATTCAATAATATACTATGTATGCAATATTTAAAAGCTGTAACAAAATTTCAAAAAAATCACAATTCTTTTTATAAGAATTTTAATTTTCTTTTTGTATTTAAAAAAATACAATACACTAAGATACATCAATGTTTTTTTTTCATGATTAAATTTGCAATCAGGGTACATAAAAAATTATATATAAATAGATTTTTCACATAGGATAGAAAATTAACTTTTTTTTTTATGTTGAAATTACAGAAAAAATCTCAATTTTTAATTAGTTTATCGCAATCATTCAAATAATCTGTTCCCAACTTCACAATAACGGCTCCAGATCCAAGTCCCAAAATAGTAGCTACATCAATTAATTAATTAAAATTACATTATTAATAATTAATATAAATTAAAAGTATATACCTAATGGTTGCTGATTTTTCGGTAAAACACTACGAATAATTGCCCAAACAAGTATTGATCCTAAGCCAAATAATGAGCTACCTAGGACACTGAAGTAAAAACAAAAAATTAGCTGATGAACATTGAATGAAATGTATACTTACCTGTATGCAGCTTTTTTCCCATTTGGAATAGACTTTAGGTGGGGTCTACTAAAAATGAAGAATGATGATCCAAACAGTGTACTCAGAAGCAATACATTTGTAACATCCTTATTTGGAATTATTCTTTTTTCAAATGAAATTAAAAATAGAATAAAAAATAAGTATATAAGTATATATAATTTACCTAGCAATCAAACTTGGATTCATTACATTTACTGCCAGTGCACCATAGCAAACCTAAACAGAAAATTAAATAAATTTTGTTTACAATTGCCGTAATGCAATAAATAATAAATAAATTTCACAGTCTAGTTTTTTCTGTACATTGTTACTATATTCTCCAATGCGCAATAGAGAATTGTACTTGATTTTGTCGCGTTTGTAGGTAAATATTTATTGAAAATATAATTATAATTATTCTAAATTATGTGTTTGTCGTTTCTCTGTTAAGACCTTAGAGATGGATGATGCCAGTGGAAGGCTTATACACTTATACTTACCATGCTGTGCATTGGTATATAATAAAAGAGAACATTTTCTCGTGTGAATGGTTTTAATCCAATTTTTTTGCACAAAGTACAATCATCTTTTACAGTTGACATATCTTATTATAAATTTATTTTGAAGAAAAAAAAATGATTTTTGTAAAAAATTGAAAATATTTTATAAAATTCAATAATTTTTACGCACCACCACCCGGCCGAACAAATTGTAAAATGTCAAAAAAAATTGATTATGTAAAAAGAAAATTTTGTTTATAAATTTTATATGTTCATGTTGGTAGTATTGGAATTTGGAATGGAACAAAAACGGTATTGCCAGACAATTTTCATATTAAGGCACAAAAATGGCGTTCCCACTGAAAATTTTTAGTTTGTTTGCATTGGGCGTGTTTCATAATTACAACTGGGTGTAGTGCAGGTGTAGTGCAGCCACTATCCGTGTAGTACACAACTACACCGGTAGAGGGCTACACCGAAAAATTAACTCCAAACTATTTCACAACCGTTTCTTTTTCTTTTTGCTTATTGGTTGGATTGTCAATTGACAGCTTGCTACACCATCTGATCCCCAATTTCAAAGTGTAAAAAGTGTAGCAAAAGTGCGCTACACCCTAGCTACACTTTCAGTTATGAAACAGAAAAGTGTAGTACACTTTTTGAAAGTAGTGATTCTGGAACAGGGTGTAGCTGTTTGACAATTCGCTACACTAAAAGTTGTAACTATGAAACACGCCCATTATTTTTCGAATAGCGTAAATTGTCGCAAGAATGAAATAAAAATACATAAATATTTCATATGAAATTCGCCACCAACTTCAATCCCATTTTCTAATTGAAAATTTTATGAAAAAGTTAAATTGATTTTAACTTTTTCTTATGCAAAAAAACAGTACCAACTTGACGATTTTTTTAACAACCTGTAAAACTAAAAATTTCAATGGAAACGCTATGTTACAGAAAAATTCAATCAGTGGAACGCATGTTTTTTTTATGTCTTTCTGGTTTTGTTATATGGAGCTGTCACTTTTTTGTAATTATTTTAGATTGTTTTTTATGTGTAGGGTAGGGGTAGATAAGAGTTCTCTTTTTCCTCCACAGACGGCATATTGTTATCATTAAAACCATATCATTAATATTATTTTTATACTTAATTCTATAAACAACTATTTCATTGAAATGCAATAGCAATTTAGCTATTTCATAAATGTGGAATTCCACGATAATGAAACACACAATACTTCACTATTGCATACTCGAGTTTTATCTAGCAGAAAAATTTTGTGCTAGATTGAGCAGCAATTTTTTTTGACAGGAATATTGAATGCTCGCCAAACATTGCGTAACGGAAACGTACAGTTTTCCGAGTGTAATTCCTTCTAAGGTATTGGAAAATGTTACGTTTTGGCGTAACAGAATTGATATGCAACTGTTACATTCCTTATATGAGAAGTGACACTATTTTTCGTTACGATAAATCCTCGCAAAAGCGTAATGTTTCTGTACAGTTTAGGTGTAATGTTTTCGTACTGTTTAAGTGTAATGTTTTCGTACAGTTTACGTGTAATGTATTCGTACATATTTAGCGTAACTTGTGCGTACTGTTTATGTGTAACGTATACGTACAAATTTAGCGTAATTTTTTCGTACTGATTTAATGTAGCGTATTCGTATTTATTTAATAATTAAAAAACAAATTAGTTATTTTAATAATATATTTCCAAACAAAAATAAATAAATTCATATTTATTAATATATAAAAAAAAAAAAAAAAAAATGAATAAAAAAATTGTAACTTTTTACAAAAAATTTCGTAACTTTTAAGGCGTTCGTAAACTTAACATTTCCGTAAAGAATTTATCGTAAAATTGAAATAGTAGAAAAAAAAAGTTTACATTAACATTACATTTTCATTCGGAATTTAGCGTATACAATTTATGTGTACGCCAACGTTACATTTTGGTTAAGAAATTTTCGTAACTTTTTAGGCGTTCGTAAACTTAACATTGCCGTAAAGAATTTAACGTGCACTTGAAATAGTAGAAAAAAAAAGTTGATATTAACATTACATTTTCGTTCGGAAGTTAGAGTATACTTTTAAATGCTTGGCGGGAGAGAGAATTCTACTGAACGGCAATAATATAATTCTTGCTGCTCTATCTAGTGCGGCTCTTTGCAGCGCTCGATGGGCTATACTCTGCTGAACGCGACAATTGTGTAATGTTAATGTAGTAGATACATATACCTAGTTTCCATGTACAGAGTTGAGTTGGGTTGAGTTGAAATGGGGTTGAAATGGAACCATCAATTATTCGTTCCATTCCAACTCAACTCAACCCCTGTTTCCATGCACGCTAACTCGAGTTCAACTCGAGTTGAACTCGTCATGGAAACAAGGTAATATTTTATTTCTGACTTTCTAACTGGCAACGCTTATAGGAATATAATGAAAACGGAACCATGATTTTTTTTTGGTTTTTTCCATTTTTCCCAACATAATATCAAACTAAAACTAGTATGTATGAATATGAAATGAATGAGTGGAAATTGATTTTTGGAGAATATTCGCGGTTCGGTTGCATATATTTTCCTGTGGTGTATTTGATTAGTATATTTTTTTATGACATTCATTAAATTAAATGATTAATTGAACATACATAAATTACTATAAAATATAAAAAACAAAGAATTAATTAATAGTGAAAAAGAAATTTGAATACTAGTGGGAAAAGCAGAAATCAATTTTCTGACGGGAAATTCATTTTTGTGAAATGACAGGTACAGGACGCAGAGGATTCTCTTTTTAAGCAACAAAAGTAAGATTTAACTTTATTATATTTTTTTATACATAATTGATTCTATTTTTTCTAAATATTAATTAATGTCTGCGTTAAAACTAAGTTATAACTTTGTATATATGTTATGTATAATAAACAAAGAAGGGTTATATACTTATAATTTATAATTCCGCAACCACTTTTGATTTTCTATGAAATTTATAGCATTGAAATTCGTTGGTATATGTTGTGTATTCTAAAAACTATTTTAATCAATATTATTTTAATTTGTAGTTAGTACTAGTAGTAAAATTTACAGCAATGTAATTTTACATGACTGAAGAAATAAATGCTGTCAGCGGTAGCATCCAATAGTTTACATTAATTGACTACTAAATACCTATTTTAAAAGCAATTACTACAGGCGGACGTGAGATTGGAATCTTTTTAGTATAAACTGAATTTGAGAGGAAATTCAAAGAAGTAGATTTGGGCCAACGAAAGAAAAATGTGATGTATCGAAAGAAACAGTTTTATTGATTACATCTACATCTACATAATTTCCATTTGATAAATCTTTGTTATAAAACTCATTTTTTAATTAAAGAATAAAAGCACGCATTTGTCAGAGTACACACAATATTCAATAAAAAAAGAACAAAGTGGCAGAAACAGAAATTTAGATTTTACTACAATATTTATTTTATGCACATGGTTTTTCGACTCTGTTAGGCTATATGTTCTACTAGCTAAACATAAAAAAGAAAAAAGTAAGAATTTATTGTAAGATTTAAAATAAACTTTATAAGAAAACTGTACCGGAAAATAATATTGGTTATAGCAAAAACTAGTGAAATTTACACTAATCATACTGATGTTGATATTTCCATTATGTTTCAGTTGCCAAGTTTCCGGTGTAATTGTTTTATGGTTATTTCTACCCTTCTAAATTTGAAATAAAATGGAAAAGGCTGGTTAAAATTTAATTTATCAATGTTTGATCGAAATTTGTTGCCCTCTTAAATTTGATTATAGAAATCAATAAATGAAATATGTACATGAAGAAAAATAACTATTTGATTGCCACATAGTATAAAATTTCCATTAATCAATATTTTATTTTGGAATTTTTTTAGCATTTTTAATTATTTATTAAATAATATTCAATTATAACTTTTATTTTCCATTGTGTAGAATTCATTGAATTTACAATTTAGAAATTAATTATATGTAATAGAATGTATGTTTAATTTGTCATCAAAAGTTTAATTGAAATTTGTTTGTAAACAAAATTGTCGATTTAATTTTTTTAAAATTTTACATAAAAATCACACGGAATTTGAATTTTCCTGTTGTGTCAAAAAAGGTTTTAATGTTTGACAACGATATTATTAATTGAAATTCTTCAAAATGTGATGATTTCTATATTAAGGTTCATATAGGTTGATTTATTTTTGCCTAATTGGTAAAGTTTAATAAATCGTCCCTAAAGTAGTATGAACTAGATTTTGTTAAAATTTATGTTTTGTGATTTATACAAGAAAAATTTATTTATAATTATTTTAGAGTACATATATGTACATAATATGTACTCGTATATAATAACAGCTCCGCGACCATTGAACTACAATTTATTGATTTTTCTTATTTATATTTATTTATTATAATTCATTGAAAATATTTAATTACCACACTTTGGTCAACTAAATTAAAATTGAATTGATTTTCCTTAAATCAACATATTTTCAAATTATAAATTTTTCGTTTAAGTTTCTAGTTATCGTAGATTAATGTCTAAATATATGCCAATGACATTTGAGAATATTATAGAATTTTAAAATTTAAGGCCAGTATGCTACTCGCGATTAGGGAAGATTACCATACAAAATTTAGCTCAGCTAAATAATTACGATTTATCTCGAAATTTCGCTGAAGTAGTACGCTACTCAAGATTACTAAAAGCAGGAAAAATCGGCGCCTTGTCAAAAGTCGCCCCTAAATATTTAATGTTCTGAACATTATTTCGCGTGAAATTTTGACGTTTGAAGAAAAAAAAATCAAATTTTGCTAAAATTAAAATATCAAAATGAGTGAAAAAATTTATTTAGACTTGGAATATATCGATTCCGAAACATAGACATAGACGTCAAAATTTATCTCTACACAATATTTTTTCACAATATTTTAGCTCTACACAATATTGAGAGTTTGGAGATCGCGTTAAAATTTAGCTAATCTTGAGTAGCATACTATACTTTATTAAATACTAGTTTAATGAAAATTTTTGAGTCTTTTCCATAAAAATTTATATACTACATATAATCAATTTAAATAAATGGGTATTGCACAATAAAAACGATAATTATCATCGCAAATTGCGCTGCATAAATATGATACAATAGAAACAATTGAAAAAAGACAATTTCTTAATATGTAATTACTCTAAAAATTTTGTTTACGAAATCGCCTTCATACAAAAATATACTTAAAAAGGGAAATTACAATTTTTTTAATTGTAATTAACACAACGAACAAAATGAGATTTTTCCATTTATGGAAGGAAGAAGTTTTAAACGTACTATAAAATTCATCTTTTGTTAACTTATTATATTTAAATTAAATTAAATAATTATTTAAAACTTTGAATGTAATTCCAAAAAAAGGTTAAAATTTGGACATAATTTGACATAATATATTTGAATCCTCATATTTAGGGAAATAAAATTACTTGGTTCTAATTAAGTTGATTTGCATTGGAGAAACTACTTTTCGCTACCATCTACATAAAGCATTATTGTCGCACTTACTATTTACACCAACACAACAACAACAAAATTTTACCTGCCTAGGAATAATTTTATTGTATAATTGTATAATTTTAATTCCTACTCGTTTTCCAGGCATTTTTAATAGTCCGATCAACGATATAGAAGATATATGGATAGGGCATAAATGTTCCCTCTCTTTTTAACACATTAAAATTTTAATATATTGAAAAATTGTTTATGAAGCCACGTTTTGGTAGTTCTCTTTCCTTTTGCTCGCCGAAGTGTCAAATTAATAATATGAAAAATATTATAACAGCTGATTTTAGATTTACAGGGCTGGCTTATTTTTTTAAGTTTAAGAGTCTCAATATAAATTAACAATATTAACTAGCTAAACAAATTACTCTATTTTACTTTCCATTTGTATAATTATCGTTGCGCGACCTAAAATATTCCTTAGGATGATCTTTACTTGTATTTTGCAAAAAAAAAAAAAATTATCTCCTTAAAAATTGATGCCCGAATTAAAAAAAACCTAATCCGCCCCTAATTTCTCATTTTTATATTTTGACAATTCGGCTAGCAAAAAAAGAGACAACTATACCCGGCGTGGCTTCAAATTTTTATATTTATGCCCTATCCATATATCTTCTATATCGTTGAGTCCGATACTATCTAAATAATAATACAAATTGTACTAAAAATGCATTGTTGACCATACAAATTATTTACATGATTGCGTTAATTAAAAATTAAAATTGCGTTAAAAAAATTTTGTTATTTTAAAATTTCCAAAAAAAAATTGCGTTTTTTAAAACAAATAACTAGTGTGTGACAAGATTTTCTTTGCAATTAAAATAATTGTAGCTTTTTGTTTTTGTTTTATATTTTTTTGGTTATTTATTAAAATTCTCTGTTTTTTTATAGAATACTCGAGAGAAATAACCAAAATTTAAAATCGTTGAAGAAAGTATTGATTTAAATTAAGTTACTGTCTTTTAATCAATAACTAATTCATTTTAGTCTATGTGACAAGATTTTCTTTACAAACTGTATGTATATTTTAAATAGACCCATTGTGACTGAATGATAACCATAAAAATTCTGGTTACATGTAATCAAAATGGTTTTTTATTAGTTCAGGAAAATTAAAGAACTATTTAAATAATGGATCAATACAGAGAAAAAGGTGCATCGATAATAATATACAATGGAACTGCTTTGTTGTAGCTTATCTTCTATCTAAACCACCTTTCCAAATAAACCATGTAACATTTTCACATAACACTCTTATGCTGGAGTTACTCTCGCCGTTGACGCGTGTGCCGCATGACGCGTTCGAATGTCAAATGACGCTGATGACCCTGGTGACTTATTGAGAGTATATACTCAACTCGGCATTTTGTTCAAATAAATCTCATTTTGTAATTTTTATAACCTAAAAATATATTATAATAAATCTTAATAAAAAAAAATTAATATATTAAATCTACTCCAGCAAAGAATTTTGAATATCATTATAAAAATACAATATATGTTTTTTACAATGACATTCGAACGCGTCAAAAAGTTGAAATCGATTGATCTTTTCTGCGGCAAGAGCGTCAAGCGCGTCACGAAAACGGCCAGTTTATAAGCTTCTATACATTTCCATACATTTGCTTTTTTTTACATTTCAAAGCTTCTGCGTCACACGCGTCAGCGTCATGAGCGGCGAGAGTAACTGAGGGGTTAAAATTAGAATTCGTAATCAATTTCGCGTTAAAAGTAAAAGAACTTCCTTGGATTTTTCATTTTTCCATCCTTAAAATATTTTATGGTTTCTGTTTCTGGTATCAGTTCTAGATTGAAACATCATTATTTCAAAATTACATATCGTGCGGCTATTTCAAACAATAAAATCTCCCCTACTTGATTTCAAAACTCTTTTACATATTTTTGTACGAATTTTACTTCCCAAAAATTCTTTAGTCTTCTATATCTAGCTATATAAATTTAATAAGTATGTAGATTATCTACTTTATGTATATTTGTACATATTGTATTGTAATTGTACTAATGTACATAAAAAAGCATAAGCCAAAACAAAACAAAATACAGAAGAGTGTTCAAAATAAAAAAATATATTTCTAATATTTCTTTTATAAATTGAGCTAACTCGCTCTACTAAACAAAATAATAATCAGCTTTAAAATTGTCTGCTGCTTCTCTCAGTTTACGTTTGTCTCTGCTCATATAAGCACATCTACTACTACTTTGCTACTACTTAGTACGGATTAAAATTTTTGTTTTCGATACTCAACAAAAATTTATTTTAAATAATAAAAAATACTTTAATTTGATTTTTTTTTTGAAAAACACTTAACGAGCGTTTTTAGTAGAACAAATTAAAATTTTTAATTTTTTTAAATCGTTAATCAAAATTTAGTAGTGTATACTATCTGTTGTATCGTTCGGTGTTGGTGGTCTTTTACTTATTTTCACCTCTTGTATTTTAAATTTAAATTTACATAATTCATTATGCTCTGTGCAATTTGTTTTTTATATGAACATCTAAAAATGTTTAATGAAAATTGTGAAATTTGAATGAAAATTTTTGTTGGTGCATTTTAAAAAAAGAAGATCGTTTTAATAATTTATTAATTTAATCAAAAAATTAATAAATTTTTGTCAATTGTTGTGTCGATCGATTGTAAATAAAATTAAATTAAGCTTAAGATTTTTATTTAAATATTATTTTAATCGATACAAAAAATTTTATCGTATTTTTATGATTATTGTTAGTCAACATAAATAAAAGGTCAATAAAGTTTTTGGCTGTTTTTTTTTTTGGTAAAAATATTCCAATAAAAAAGTTCAAGGTAAAATTAATTTTCTTATAAATATTCTATGTAGCTATATTTATTTAATTATATTTACAAGTAAATTTTTCATTTCTGTAATATCATCGGTCACAAAAATATCGTAAAAATCATTAAATAGATATGTATTTCAATTTAATTTCTTTGGTGTGGATAATAAAGGTAAATTAAAACTAAAAACACAGACCTCCAAGAAAAAAAAACTGGTTTGGTTAGTTCTATATTTTTTCTGTGTTTAGTTGATAATATTTATTTTGTTTCAAGATACATATTATGTTGTTGTTTATTTTTAGTTGGCACATTTTCATTCAGGTCAAATTATTAATTTCTCTAAAAAAAAATAAAAGGTAATGTACTTTCAATTTAATAAAAAAAATTAAATTGTAATTATGTAAAATATCACTTCAACTTTAATTGAACCCGTGTAACCCAGTTGAGCTCGCTCTAAATTTAAATACAAAATTCAAATTGTAATTTTAAACCATTGATATTATTGGTTTCTCATCGAAGCAAAAAAATATGGATACTTATGTAGAACCACCTTGAGATAATTAATAACTAATTTTTTTTAAAATATAAATTCCAAAAATTTAAATAAATTTTGGTTTATCGCGTTTTTTCTGTTTTTACTAGTAAAAAATTTATGTTATTCCATCCAAACAAAAAATAAATATTTCTCTATTTTTATTTATTTTGAGTTTATTCAGGTGGAAAATTCTAATTTTGGAAAAAATTATATTTATATTACCTGAATTGAAAAAAAAAATATATCATCTGTGACAACAGTTGGCCAAACCTCTTGTATCGAAATAATAATTCCAAAAATCAATTTTTTTAGATTCTATAAAATTAAAAAAAAACTTGCAATAATGATTCATGCAATATTTTGACGATATTTTAATATAAAAAAGAAACATTATTTATTAATATAAAAATGTATATATTATTTTTCCGGTTTAAAATAATTTTAAATGCTGTGTTCTTTTAATATTTACATACATAAATATGCAAGCATGTTTGCCTTGAAAGATAATTACACTAAGTAAGCAATATATTTTTGCTTCAGTTCCGAATTGTAAACTGAAATTTCATAATTTTGCAGTTTTTAAGTTATTATTGGTTAAAAATTTATGATTTAATTTAAATTAAGACATAGATATGAGAGGAAATATAATTCTCTATTAAATGAAATTTAATTAGTCTGTATACATTTAGGGCATAAAATAATTTACAATTAAACCATTTTATAATAATCATTTATTTTTTTTTTGTTTTTTTTTGTAATTTGAAAGTTGTAAAATTTGTAAATAGGAACAAATTTATCTTAAAGTAATTGTAAATTATTCAAGACAAAATTAAATATTTGGTACTCTTCATGAAAAATTTTTCATGAAATAGAAAAGTATTTATTTGTAAATTATTCAAGACAAAATTTATTTGGTACTCTTCATGAAAAATGAATGTCATTTTATAACTATCAGAAGTAGTTTTCAAATGTCAAGAACTCAGCTGGTCTAGTTTCAAAATCATAAGCTTTTATCTTAAGTAAATGCTCAAAAGGCTACGAAAAACCTTTTGATGACAAAAAATTTATAAATCCAAAACATAACCATTAAGTTATAACCCCTACTAAACTAACCACACCCATAACATTTTTAGTCTACTTTCTACTACTAACAAATACCCCTCCTACTATATACTTAAAAATTAGGTCACAATATTAGTTAATAAACTATATAATTAATATAATACAAATTTTTGATTCCTTACCCATCTAGATTAAAATCTTCAAACAACATATTAAAAAATTTGAAGGTTTAACATTACAAGTGGATAAACATACAATTAATATTTACAAAAAAATGAAAAGTGTAGAAAATATTGAGGGTAGTATATTATGTACACAACCCGAACCCACTATATTATACTCAGCTTCATCACAAAATAATCAAAGACATTAACTCTGACCTGAAAAAAAGCCTCAACCCAGGGAATTTTCAATGAAAAATATACAAAATGATCAACATAACAAAAAGACACAATAGCAATAATTCAGTAGTGGGATTCTCTAACGATTTAGAGTTAGAGTTTAGACTCTAAATTCTAATTTTAGAGCATTTTGGAATTCTGTAACGAAAAATTCTCTAAATTAGAGTTAATCTGACAGCTCTAACTTAGAAAGAATTTCAGTGCGCGCGCCATCTATTGCATTATCGGAAAGTATTTTTTTTGTACTAGTTTAGTACTAGTTCCTTTCTAACTTAGAATGAAAGAGCTATTCACTAATGAATTTTGACTCTAACTTAGAGTGTGATTTTACTCACTATTTATTCTTTTGTGAGAATTGTATTTGAAAAGATTTAATTTGATAATTTTAAATATTTAATTTTTATTTTTCAAAATACGTATATATATATAATATAATATATAAGTATATATAATATAATATATAAATATATATATAATATATATATAAGTATATATATATTTATTTTAATAGGTGTAAAATACACTTTTTTAATTTGATTTAATAAATATCAATATTTTATTTCGGGATATTAAAACAACTCAATTATATGGAACCTTAAGAAAGAGGTTCCATATAATCAAATATGTTGGTGAGCATCTTTAAAAAAAAAAAATGCCCTCGACATTTTAAGAGCCAAACAGAATATGTGGCTATCGCCTGTCGTCGTGAAATGTCAAAAGCAAAATCAAAAGTACGTATATCGCATTATTGAACCACAATGATGTCGTCTGTCGTTGTCGCTGTATTTCAATTGATATTTGATATTTTCGTTCGTCGCTATGTTTTGACATTTTTTGAATTTATTTAAAAATTATTTTCCAGAGCACACTATAATGAAAATATAATTTTCACAAATTAAATTATGATAATTGACAATTATTCGCGACGATCTATTGTGTTTAGTTAAGGGGCGACAACGACAGCGAAATCATCGCTGGCTAAAAACACGACGACAGGCGACAGCGACAACCACATATTCTGTTTGGCTCTTTAAAATTATTATAATTTTTTGTTATTGTTGTCAATCTTTCAAACGCTTGCTTAATAATAAATTAATATGACAGACAACTACTGTAAATTCATAAAATTACAAAAAAAATCTAGTACTTCTCTCTAAATCTATTACTTGGAATTACAGAATACCAAATTTCTCTAAGTTAGAGAATCGATATATACATATAGTTAGAGTTAGAGTGTCTCTAAACTCTAAACTCTAAATCGTTAGAGAATCCCACTACTGGCAGACAAAGGAAAAATTACATGCCTATAAAACAAAGATGAATATATCGAAAAAATGGAGGCATAAAACAAAGGATTAAATGATGGCACATACAGCATGCTGCCAACCAATTCGAAAGAAGAAAAACTCAAACACCTACAAATTCCAAATTAAACTGATACTACAAAACAACAAGGAGTTAGATTTGTTAGATTCCAAGTTTAAATACCTTCGAGGACAAACGGGACTATCAAAACCCTTACCACTACGGCCTATAGTGTCAACTATAAATGGCCTTGGCCAAGAAATAATCCAATATATGGCCCAAAGAATGGCATGCCTTAAAAATTCTCACTACAATGTAAAATTTTCAGAAGAAGCCATTAGTCATCGGAAATTTTAACACAATAGGAAATAATATGAACATTATCAAATATGATATGATAAATATATTTAACAACATCCCTATTGAAACTGTAATACAAGTATTACAAACTAAACTAAACGCAAAGACAATTTAGAAAAACTTATTTTCTTTATAAAAGAAAACACCTATTTTGTATATGAACAAAAAATATACAAACAAATAAATAACAAAATATCGGTACAGCTATGGGCTGTGGTCTAGCTCCCATAATAGCCGATATATACATGACATGGACCACATCCAGGAAATGGAAAAAACATTGTTGTTTAATTATATTTTATTTTATTTTAAAAGGTTTTAAGTCAATCAAATCCGTTACAGCTAATTAAAATCTTTGTTTTTACACAATCGCGCGCCAAATCAAAAATTAGTTATATCTACTAAAAATCTATTTGCGCATAAAAGAAAATTGTTCATAAATTTTCAAAAAGTTTTTGACTTTGTGAAATTATAAATTGTAATTAAAAGAAATGTATGTATTTAAATTTTTGTGATTTAAGACTTTTGTGTGAAATTTATTTGTATATATGTATTATATTTAAAATTCTTTTAACATTAAATATAAAAAGTGTTGTGGGAATTTATTCTAATTTATTTTATGCATGAATCCGAGTGTTCATTAATGTATCCACCAATATAAATTCTTGGATAACTATCTTTGGGTTGGAAAATGTTAGTGTATATCTTCTTATTTTTCCATATTTTCCGCAGCTTTCCTGAAACCTGGAGTAAAATTAATAATTTTTCTTTGTGTGTTTGGCTTTAATATGTATTACTTATATGTATGTATTATCTGTATAATTTATACAATTTCCAAAACATATATGTATCTTCTTTTTTCCTCTATAATTATTTTTCTATATTTAAAAGTATGACAAGAAAGTAACACAAAAATTGTAATTTAAAAAGGTGTGTTGAATTTTTTTAGTATCATAATATTTATGTGTGTGCCAGTAGACAATGCGATATAACACCCATTCTTTCCTTTTATATAAAAAAACAAGTCGTCGTCGTCCGTCATCATCATCATCATCAGCAGTGCTTAACCATAAATGAAAAACTGAAATCGCAATCAAATCATTATAAAAAATTTATTTTCATTGAAGCAAGAAAAAATAGTGAATCTATAAAAAGGGAAATTTAATTTTGAAAATACATGCTCAGACATTGAAATTTAATTTCCCAATTGTTTATTTTGTTTGCTATATCTTTTTTTTCTAGTTGATGTTTTTGTACTTAGTTCAATAACTAAAATATATAAAAATTTTACGAAAATAAACAGAAAAATTAAATTAATCTTTTGATTAAATTATTTTTATGTGGTACAGTAAAAAATGGATCAATTTAACGCCATCCACCAGACTAATTTATATACAATTATGTAATTAAATTTAGTACATATAATAAATAATGAAATAAATAAATATTGTAACCCTTTTTTATGAATGGATCAGGAACTATGTCAATAATATATACAGTTGCTCACAAAAGTATCCGGCCACCCTACTTGGTTCAAAATATTTAATGTTTTTCACTTCATTTTCAATTAAGTATTTTTTTTAATATTGGCTATAAAAAGCCTTTACTAATGCATTTTATAATACTAGAAAAACATAGTAGAAAAATTAATTAATTATCAGAAAAACTTACATAGCTGTCCGAACTCATAAAACAATTGACACTAAAGTCGGCCACTAAGTGTGTATGCGTGTAAACTTAACGTCTAAGATTAATTCTACTGAATAAAAGAAGTGGCCGGATACTTTTGTGAGCAACTGTAAATTAAAATTAATCCAATTTGTATTTGAAATTTTCATTGATTTCACTTTAAAATTTTTGAAAACAACACATTCAGTTCAGATATCATCTTTTAGGACTTGTTATTCCAAAAAATTATAATTTAATTTCCAAGAATCTCTGAAAAAATATTTTTATTTAAAAAAATAACAAAACTGGAATATAAAGTCATCTCAAAACCAGTTTTTTTAACTTTATTGAGAATTGCCGGAAATAACCCTGGGACAGAAATTCGTTGTGCTGTGTTCAATCGCTTAATATAAACATATTAAAAATATTTTGAAATAATTAAAAATATCAATAATTAATATTCATATTAAAAATATTTTGAAATAATTAAAAATATCAATAATTAATATTAATTACTATATACATACATATTTATCAATTTTGTAGCAGTTTTTAAAGAGGCGAATTCTAAATTGCATCAGTCATTCAACCGAACAAAAATGAAATATGAAATTTTTGTCATAGCAAAATACGTCGTAGTCGTATTTTCCGATGCATCAGAAATGTGTTATATAGTATAATATGTATCCACACGTTAAGTGACAAAAGCTGCAATGATAATAATGTAGGAAATATAAAATCTACTTAATTGAAAGCAAAAAAATATTTATTGCATTCTGTGAAATTTCGCTCAAAATAAACAAAATTCGAACTTGAAAATTTTTTTTTTAAATTTGAACTCTTCATATTTAAATTATTTATTATTATTATTTGCATGGAAATATACATAGAGCTACAATAACGAAAATACGGAAATGCATTTTATAATATTTACATAATGAAATTCATAAAGGAGAGAATATAATGGGAAAGTGGTGGTGCTCCTAGAAAGAATAGCTATGCAATGTTGTTGAAAAACGACCTCGTTAAATGCGGGTGCAACTTTGATTATTAAATGTAAACTTCGAATTAAATAAGTAATAATAAAAAGATTTATGACAATAAATTTTTCCATGACAATTATCATGAAATCGAACTGGAGTTAAAATAAATTTTATAAATAGTTTGTTTTTAAATAAAAACTCAACTGTTTGTTTTGACGAACAAATTGAATGTGTCAGTCGTCTCATACAAATTTTAATATATATGTATATTTATAATTATTATATAATTTATAACTAAGGGCATTCAAATACCTAAGCTTAAGTTGTCTTTAAAAATATCAAGCAAAATCAGTTAAATATAATACATAAAATTGCAGTCTAATCGAAAAGTCATAACAATTTATGTAAAACCAAAAAGGAAGAGGATATTTCAAGTTAATTTTCTACTTGATATTTCAAGTTATTTTTCTACTAGAAGTTTTATTTATTTTTCCATAAAGCACTTAACTTAAATGAGCCGTTGATTTTGAAAGTGGCATAAATTACTTTTTGAAAAATTATAATTGAATTAATGAAATTATTTATGCTATTTATGATTACAAATTTGTATGATTTTTTCATGTTTTACTAATTTATTGTTACTTTCAAAATCAACAAATGCATCTTTCCATAAAACCACAAAAACTAAAGTTCAATGTCACAAACAAAATAGAATGGAGAAGAAACAAAAATTAAACCATTAGAATATTAAATTCAAAACAATAAGAATAATTAATTCGTTTGTGCTGCTATTTAACCAAGCCAAAGAAAGAAAATATTCAACTTCACAAATATGACATACATATATTATAAACATATTTTTATGTCTACTGCACGATTGCAAGCAAAGGTTGGGGTTTTGAGCCGTTTTCTTTGGAAGTGGTGTAAGCCCATTTTATATATTTATATAGAGATAGGTGTGCATTTGAATGGTCTGAAAAATATTGGTATATGTCAATACGCTTATTTTATGTTTTTTTAAATATTAAATTGATGTAAGTTTATAGTGTGATCGTTTTTAAAGTATATATTAGTTAAAAGAAATTTATATCTGATAATATATTTATATTATATATTAAAAAATATCTCCATATAATATAAAATGGACTACACCCTTTCAAAGAAAACGGCACATTTATTTTATTGAAACCATCAACAAACAGAATGGTGAATACTTTAATTTTTTTTGTATGCGTTTTGTATTTAAATATTTCTTTCCTGCTATTTTACATTAAAGATTATTAAAAAAAAATTGTTCTAAAATTAAATTTAATGTGTTTGAAATTTATAGTTTATTTTATTAATTGATAATAAATTAGTTTTTAAGATTTAAATTTATAAAAAATGTATAATGTATAAAAACGCCCTCATTTTGTTAAAATTAAAATACAAATTTTCAACAAAATTAGCACACAAGTAAATCAATTTATATATGCAAAGATTTATTTCTAAGGCTTGTTTTTAATTTCTTTCTGTATTATCTGGTGTGCATATTTCTGTACGAAGCTATTTAATCTTGACGACGATTATATGATACTCAAATGACATAATCTTGAAAGTTTTTTTTGAAATATGAAAATTAAAAATACTAGGTATTATTAAATTTATTTATTTTGCTGTGTTGTATTTACCCACAACATTGCATAATAAATATTATGCTTTATTTTAAGTGCATAAATTCTCTAAAACACAAATTTTGAAGAAAGTTTCTTTTTTTTTTTCAAAAATGTAAGACTTTCTAAAATTTACTCAAATAAATTACCATTTTTCTACAAATTACTTATAATTTCGGTTCAATAATCAAAATAATATAAAAAAATTACGCCTATTAAAAGAAATAAAATGTTAACATTTCGCAATAATAAATTGACATTTATTTAAATTTGAATTATCATTACATATTTAAAAAATATTAAAGCTGAAATTAAAATAAAATCAGCAAAAATAAATTTTCTTGAAATAAAAAAGTAAAAAAAAAGAGAAATTTCTTTTCTGAGGTGAGCTCTGCATTGGCGAGCGATTAACATCATTAGTGTGCGTTTTGTTGTGTACATTTTTTATTAATGACATTCGTTAAATATTTTTTAAAAATAATTTTTTTAACTTGTTAAATTAACAGGGGCATATTTTTTCCATTTAGCTTATAGGATTTTTTTTTATCACATGTCAGGAATTTTATCGCATTCTAACATAATTTGCCACAGATTTGTCCCACTGGTATAGGGTACTTCTGCAATCTCTCTTAAAATAAATTAAGGTGAAGAAACCACGACCCAACGGAAATGTGCCTCATGTAAATTGACGAGTCCAATTTGAATTGAACAGGTTTTAACCTTTGACTATATAATATATGGACTGCTAATCGCTTATAATTTCCTTTGCTGTCAAAGAAAAAAATACTATTTTGACTGGTAGCGCATAGCACCAGAGATGGCCAATAAAAGAACTAAAGTTTTGGAATTCTGAATTAAATCCAGTAGAATTCTCAAGTAAAATCTATGGAATTCTCATAAATGATTTAGTTATTTTATTGGCCGTCAAAAAGGCAATTCGGAATAGTTAGTTCCTTTTTTCGCCATCTCTGGTGGTAATTGGTTACTAGCAGTCCATATATTATATAGTCAAAGGTTTTTACAATCCCTCTCTGTTTAAATAGCTTCCGTCAAATTGAATATTAATTGATGTCTTAAGAAAAAATGTTTTGTCAAATATTTATAATCATGTTTATTTATTGATGTGGTCAATAATAAACAATATTTTTAACACTTCAAAATGTATTTGAATAAAAAATATTCAAATATAAGTCATATAATTTTCTAATCGAATCGTAAAATTTTGGTTTTAATTTTTCTTTAAAGAAAATTATACTCCCCGTCGTTTCCTATAACAATAGTTCTTTTTCCTTGTTTCCTCAAGCTCTGCAACAACTTTATTACAAAAACAATCATCTTCATCACTGCACTCATCACAACATTCTAAATTACCACATGGACTAATTATTAATGGTGAGTGAACTAATCGACCGTGTAAACTACGAAACTTACTTATATCTATTCGAACTTGACAATGCATATCATTACAATGTGTTAGAAATTTTTCATATTTCGCAGCTTCATCTCTACCAATTACAAATATAGTATCATTTGAATCAATTTCACTATCAATTTCATCTACAACATTTAAAATACCATCTGTATCAGACAAAGTAGCACGATCTGTTTTTGGTTTAACTTGAAATCGTATAACACATGATATAAAACCAATTATTTCTCGTGGTATATCTTCATCATCAGATTCAGGCTCTGGTGGTGCAGCGCCTGGTGGTAGTTTTTTCGGTGGTATAGGAATAGGAACCTTCTTAACTTCTGGTTCAGGTTCTGATTCTTCTTCTTTTATTATCGGTTTATAAATGTCACGTTCTTCAAATTGTGTTTGAATGCTAAATTTTTCTTTTGTGACACGTTGAAGGACAACTGGTAGCCATTTAATTTTAAATTCACCAAAATGATTATCCACTACTTTTTCTTCCTCTTGATCATTCTGTTGTTCGGTAGATATTTTAGTTTTTCGCTTATTGTCTGTTGGTGGTGGTTGTGATGATGATGGATTTTCATTATTTGCTTTCTCTGATAATTCTTTTTCCATTTCTGGTGTCAATTCATTAAAATGAACACGGAGTGGTAGTTTAACAATATTTATTAATTGTTCATGAGTTACATTTATCTCATGAGAGATTTTTGTTTTCTTATAGAGACAATCAATTCGTTCAGCTGCTAAATCAAATGAGACTAATTCACCAATTTTAATAGATATCATAATTTTGTTATAATCTGCAGCTTGAGGATCTACTAATAATTTATTAACAATAAATTCAAAAATATAAGATTCCTTTGGAATAGCTGGAGCAGGTTTCGGTTTTGGGGGCATTTTTTAATTGTTCAAAAAACTATTTTTTTTAATGAAAACCTGGATAAAAAATTTTGAATATCCAAAAATTAAATTAATTTAAAATTTTGTACTTAATTTATAAAAAAAAACAGATGTAACTAAACCTACTATGGTGATCAGATTTATTACATATTGGAGCAATGGAAATTATTTAAAACCAGTGACAATTAAACTATATGATTTGTTCACAATCATTAAAGTTGAATAGACAATGAAAAAAGTAAAATATATGAAAATAATATTTCTATTCTCAAGGATATTGAAGCAACTCAACGTAAAGTCGGCCAATTTTCAACTTTTACGAAGAATTGTAGAAATTATCACAATTATTATAAAATTGAATTCTCATGTTTATAAATTTGATATACCATAGAAAGTTTTTAGTATATAAGGGTCTAAGCCGAAATATATATAATATTAGAAATAGTCATTTTAAATGAGAAAATGTTTTTTTGTTTTATTGGAACCCACACCGAAATAGTTGAGATTAAGCGTAAGCATTAATGCCTGATGATTCTTCATTCTGTGTGTTCGGCTTAATTGTTGATATTACAGTTATCTGTTCGTGTTCGTACTTAAATTCTGTTCATTCCCAGTAAAGTTCTGTTAATTCTCAGCAACAAATTCATTGGCAATATATACTCTTAAAATTTCCCTACTAAGGTAAATAACGCTGATTATCAATTTTAACATTATTAGAATATTTAATATAAATCCCCCGTGAAGATTACAATAAATGTTTTTATACCTTTCTTCTTTTTTACTGAAAAAATGATGAATAATTGATAAAAAATGATGAACGACAACGTTATTTATTATAGATAGACTCGCTAGTAATTATCAGCATTTCTTAAGTAAAATAATGGTGTTTGGGGTGTTAAATGTAATTCAATACAGCAATAAGATATAATTTCTATATACAGCAGTAGAGTATGTATATGTCTAGATAGAGTAAAGAATAATTTTAAATATATTTTATTGACAACCAATTTTTTTACAATGTTTCTTAATTTAAATTTTAATGTAAATTAAAAAAATATTTGTAATTGAAATTATAGAGGAGAAACTATTTACATTCAATAATTTTACTACTTTTAAAATTCAATTGTAATATTTATTTAAATTTTGTTAAACACAATTTTTTGTGGCCAATCTGAATACAATTTTAAAGAGTTACCAACCAACTCATATTTAATTTTTTTTAAATAGCTTTTCAACATGTTAATAAATAAACAGCACGAAACTAAGAAAATAACTTTGTTTTTTCTTTACTTAAATATTTTTGACAACTTCACCTGTAAATTGTTTAAATAGAATTTTTCATATTGAAATTTTAAGTGGTTTTTAATATTTTGTTAATGTAATTCAAATGTTTATATTTAGAATTTAAATACAAGTGTTTGTTTGTTACAAATTTTCAAGTAAAATAAACTTTTTCCTGGATCTACTTTCCATATATAATATATTTTGTGTCGACAGTGTTGGTCAGTAAAATATGTTGATATATGTAAGCAAAATCACAAAGTAATAATTATAAATAAATGCAAAATAAATGTGCTGTAGTTAAAGTTAAGAATATATGCAGTGGGCCGTAATAAGTTATATTCAAGTAAAGGACCCATACATAAACATATTTATTCCATATAAATAATATAAAGAAGGTACCCGAGTACCGAGTCACTCCGTTAATGGTTTTTTTGTCATACACATAAGGATTAAATTAATCGAGACAAATGTTTTCTTCTCAGTCAATGATCATATAATTACTTTTTTGCATCACGAGTACACGACAACGATTACGATTATGATTATTAAAAAAATCAAGTACATTATGTATTATAATATGCATGCATATACAACATGTACTCTACGAACTTTTTTACTTACATTTTTATTTGCTTACATTCAAGAAATATCATCAATTCCGATCCATAAAAATTTCTTAAAAAATCTGAATTAAAGCAATTATTATTATTGTGTACGATTATTTCAATTGAATAAGTGTTCTCTTTCCATAATTTATGGGAAACTTATAAATTTCAAAAAGTGTAGTTTTTGAGCTTGAAACTAAAATTTCTTTAATATGTTTTACCTGATTTTAAAAGCTACACAATTCAAAATTGAATCGAAATTATTACGTTCTGACCAACATAAATTTTTTTAAACTTCAATTTTCTTTCACTGTTGATAATAATTGAATCAATAATACAATTTAACTGCAGGCATTCTAAATTTTATTATTATTATTTGCTTTTTTTTTAAATTTATGTCTATAAATAGTTATGTTTTTGAAACAGTTCAATAGATCTACTACTGTTTGAAAATTTAATATTCATACTAAGATGAAATAATATTTTCTACATTTCCTTTGGTTGGTTCTGTAATAGGAAAATATGAAAGACTATGATTAATAAAAAAATTGACTATAATTTTTAAAATTGTTATTTTTATTTTGATAGACTTGCCTTTAATGATTTGCTTGCCCATTGGTGATATTATTGTATAAATTGTGATTTGGAAAATTGAATGTATAAAAATATGTACGGTATTATATTTACCAATGTTCCGTAAGATCGTAATCGATTTATATGATATTAATTATGGGAAACTTTCTTGAGGAAATATAAATTTGCATATTTGGAAATTTCCGAAGCAAAATAATTTTCCAAAATATATTTTTCTTACACTGAGAACATTTTTAGAATTTATGCAAATCATCGATTCGAATACTATTAATTTATTTTCTCAAATATTTAATACTAACAGATTATATTAATTAGCTTACAATGTTTTGAATTATGTTTAGAAATTATTTTTGACAATTTTAACCGAAGCTAATTAACATTAAAATATGAAAGATTTAGTTAACTTAGTAAATTCAGTTTTTATCTCAGTGTATAGGTTTTTATAGGTTTAAATTTAACCAGAAATTATAAAAATTATCATGCAACACTTCAAAATTATCATACAAATCTTTCCAAATTACATGTTATTTTTTTTAAAATAAAATGTGATTCCTCAAGCTATCACGGTTTTAAAAATTCAAAAACCCATGAATAATTTTTATTAGATCGTATTTCATTATTTAATAACGACTGTACGTACGCTCGATCCTTTTAAAATTGTAAACTGTTTGCTGGTAACAGAAATATATTTAGATTGGTGGTTTATCCTCAGAGTAAACCCTTCTAATTAATATTTAAAATTAAACAAAATGGAATTTATTGATTATATGTAATTGTAAAAATCGGAATTTAAAACTTTTGGGTATTATTACCATTATTACATTATTGACGCTTTCTTAAAAATTATATCATATGTACTTAAAAATATCTAATTTGGCCCACTCGGAATTATGGGTGGTTGGTGTGACTCAATTTAATTTTAATTTGTTACTATTAATTATGAAATTGGTAAAAAAAAATTTATATTTTTTTATTTTAGTATCGTTGAAGGGTTATTGACACCTTCATTAATCCAATATTTCAAATTAATGTGGGCCGTGAGAGAAAATTTGCTCCTATTAAAATATTCTTTGTTTCAAAACTTTTAATGGATTGTCATTTAACAATTACTGAACTGTGTCGATAATAGTTGTTCTGTGTTTAACTATATACATATATATAATATGTGTATATATATGTATATATTTATATATGTATATATACATAATATTGTATAAACTTGTTTTTTGGATTATAATTAAAATGAATTAATGATCGTCGCTGTCGTAAATCGTTATACGAGTAATATTCATGATTATGATAATATTTTGTCCTAAGAAACTAACGACAACGGCCCCCAATATGTAAATGCCCCTGGAGTAAGGTTTTTTTTTATTAACTAATATAATTAAAGGAAGCAAACTATTTAAACTGTCAATTATTTAACAATTTCCGTAGCACAAAAATTTTTATTTCGCTGATTTAAACACAAATTTAGAATTTATTTATTATTTTCGATGTCGAGTCAACAAACAAAATTATTATAAAAACAAAATAAATTTAATAAATATGTACATACATACATATATAAATTAAAATGACATAAACAGAATCCGAATAATGTTTTTATATATGTATACATGCATTCTCCCGCAATTCTTTATTTTTATATAGAATTTTAAATATTTGTACTAAATATGAAACTAAGCTTGGAAATTAAATAGTTTTTCAAAAAAATTTAAATAGAGTTTGACTTAAAATAAAATTGTTTAATTAGGATTAAATATGTATATAGAAACTATTAGGATTAATAAAAACTCGGTGGAACATTATAAAATTTTAATATTATTGGAATTGGGATTAATGGAAAATAGAATATGTGGTATAATTGCTCATTGTAGAAATTGCCATGTTTTGGCGTAAAACATCGACATTCTCCCATATAGGTGAATTTGGTTTGGTGTTTATCGACGGGCAATTTTATTTATACAAAAATTATGTAAACAGATTTGAAAAATCTTTTAATTTGCTCAAGTTATAGCTTCAGCTCTGAATTTGTAACCCCCGAAATAGTCTCAACATTAGGCAACGCGCTACAGCGCGCTGTCAAAAAAAAGTTCAACCCGTATAAAATGTATGGGAGCAGTTAAACTCAACGTAAACATTCACAACGCAAACATTCACAACGCAGAAAGTTCGAAAAAAAATAAGGCGTCCAACGCTGAACTTTGACAAATAAATTTCATTTTTTTTTTCGTTTTGATAAATCATCATGGAATCTTTGGATGAAAAATTAATCACCTAACACGTACATTTTAATTTAACAATTTTCACTTCAAAAAATTCAACAGAAAAATTTATTTTTATTCCAAAAAATCAGCTGTTTTATTTTATGTCATTAACGCAACATCTGAACTTTGAGAGTAATTGCAACGCCGTTGTAAATGCTGCGTTGTAGCGCGTTGCCGTTGCGTCTGTTGAGAGTATTTCGGGGGTAACAATTTAAGTCTTCTACAATGATTTTTTTTACCACAGAGAAGTGACAGTGACAAGTTAAAAATCCATAAAAAAATATTTAAATGTTGGGCTAATTATTTATAATAATTTATTTTCAGAAGAATTATATTTTAATCTATATAATAAAATTTAATAATAATTTTTCTATTTCCTCTTAAACGTAAAAAAATATTTATAGAAAATCTACTAAAAATTTTCGTAATAAAATGATAATTTTTTTAAGATCAATATAATTATACAAATAAATCATGAATCGTTTTAAAAAAATGAAATGAAAAGTGCTTTTCATCTGTTTTTTTTTTCAATGTTTTCTTTGTATCTAATGTTGCTGAGAAACATGCTTTTAATGCTATATTACATTGCAAGGTCATACGTACAGTGCCGTGCAATTAGCTGCGATGTCTTATGTTTCGTAATGTCCCAAAATTATATTTTCCTATTAATGTACTAACTACTAACACTTTAGAAAAATTTCATGTCTGAATATTTTTAAAAAAAGTCTTGTTAGTACATTGATCGGAAAATATAATTTTGGGACATTACGAAACATAAGACATCGTTTCTAATTAGCTGCACGGCACTGTATATGCTGATTTTGTGCTGTAATAGTTAAGCTTTTGTTACAAAATGATTATTATTTTGGTAAATACATATATATACTTAATAAAAAAATTTTTTTTGGCCAAACATTAACACCCAAAGTAGTTAAACAAAATTTATGAGATTCGTTCGTGGGCATTAGTGCACGACTTTTGTTAGAGATACACAAAGCCAATGAATCATTTTTGCTTTAGAACATAATACATACTTATAAAATCAATACCAAAATTTTAAATATGTATTTTTACGTAAAATATTTCTAATAAAATTTTTATATAGATGAACAAACATGAAAAAATCATAAATGAAATGAACTATGGAATAAAACGTGTAATATTTGATATTAACAGACAAATATTTGTGTTCAACATCATAACTAGAAACACGTGTCCATTAAATATTGTTTTAACGATAACGATTAAATATTGTTTTGTTAGAATTTAATCAAATATTTATAAAAATCATATTTTAATATATCAATTTCAATATTATTTATCACATAGTAAATTCAAATTGCAATTCCCAATAATTTAAATTCAAATTGCAATTCCCAATAAAAATGGAGTTCTGTAAAATATAAATTTAAAAATATCTTTATACAATATGCTGCTTCCAAAAGCCTCATTTTGTGATATTCAACCTTGATTTCGAATTTATTTTGATTAAAATCAAAACATTGCGCAGAACAATTTTAAAAAAATTTATAAAAAATAAATTTAAATATATATATTTAACGGGTCTAGGCTAATTCACTGTACACAATTCACTGTGGACAATTCACTTTGGTGACAATTCACTGTGCACAATTCACTGTGGACAATTCACTGTGGACAATTCACTGTGGTGTACAATTCGCGCGCGCTTTTAATTCTCGAACATATGACCCACTTTCTGCTTCTGTCACCACAGTGAATTGTGTACAGTGAATTGTCCACAGTGAATTGTGTACAGTGAATTAGCCTAGACCCCTTCTTAATTGTTGAGAGAAACAACTGTGTTAATATGTGATTAGATGCTAAAAATTAACACTACCAATATATTATTAACACTACCAATATAGTATTAACACTACCAATATAAAAGCTATAGCTTTCAATATAAATATAAATTAAATATTTTATTTCTTTTTTAATACTCTTGAAGGACTTACTCGTTTATTTTGTTTATTTATTTTATTTACTCGTACATATGAATTAATTTTTTTTTAATCAGTTTTATTAAACTAAAAAATAAATAAAAAAAACAAAAAAAAAAAAAAAAAAAGCAGATGGAACCGATGGCCCATTACGTCCTCGTCGTGGTTCCGGGTTAAGCAGAAAGTGGGTCATATGTTCGAGAATTAAAAGCATGGTCACTGTGGACAATTCACTGTGGTGTACAATTCGCGCGCGCGATCACAGTGAATTGTGTACAGTGAATTAGCCGGCTACGATTAAGAAGGTAAAAAGTTTTTATTAATTTCCACAGTGAATTGTCCACCACAGTGAATTGTGCACTTAATTTCCACAGTGAATTGTCCACAGTGAATTGCGCACAGTGAATTGTCACCACAGTGAATTGTGTACAGTGAATTGTCCACAGTGAATTGTGTACAGTGAATTAGCCGGCTACGATATTTAACTTATCGCCAATCAAGGTGGCAGATGCGTATATAAATAAAAAAATTCATGATGCTAATTAAAAGGAAATGTGTGGATACTTTTTGTTAAATGATTAGTAGATTTTCAAAATAATTTATTTAATTTTCTTTATTTTGAATATTTCCTCATAACTTAACAAAGTGAATAACAAAAGGCTCCATTTTGAACTTTGATAAAAAAAAATCTATCAAAATAAATGGTGAATATTTAGAATTTGTTTTTTTTTTTGCACCATACTACTAAATTAACAAAATTAATGAGGTGAAAATAAATAAACAATTTTTCCATTCCATCTTCTTTTTATTATTTATACATAATTAATTGGTACAAAAAATAATTTTTTATGCTGCTTTTGGATAATTATTATTCAGTTTGATTTTTTTTATGCTGAACATCGTTTGTTCACATTACAATTAATTAATTAATTTATGTGTTACGGCGAAAGTCAATGTCTTTTTTGGCAAATCTTTAATTTAAAAAATGAAAAAAGAAATCAAGCTTTCTGGATTTATTAATAATTTTAATTTTTGTGTATTTGTTTTTTCGGCAAAAATTATTAAATTTTAAATTATTTTATAATAGCTGTGTTTTTTTTTGTGGATTGTAGACATTATATAATATATCGCCAAAAGAGATTAATTTTTACATTGAAAACAACAACAATTTGCTGGCGATAAAATGAGAATTACTGTACCTATTTATAACTGACAATTAAATTGTTGTGAATAACCAGTTAATAATTTGACATATACATAGATGGCTCGCTCTGTTGTCAATATTTGTTTTTTACATTAAAAAATGGTAATTTATTAAAGAAGACCCGCAAGTTTTGTTTTAATTATATTAATAATGATTTTTTTTTGTTTACGTTTATAAAAACAAAAGCAAATGTGTCAAATTTAAATTTAAAAAAAAATATCAGCTGATAAATTTACTTGTTTATGCCATGCCAACCAACTTATTAGAAATATATGGAAGAAAAAAGTATACGAATCTGATCAGAAGTACATATTATACTAAAATTAATGGGGCTACATTTTCTAAATTTAATACACGTTTTACCTCATCTAAAATTTCGAGAAATTTAAATAAATTTATCTACTAAAGTAAAAATGTGATTTATTGGTAATTTAATGAATAACGAGAAATGGGGACGGAGGAATATGAATTATCCACTGAACCATGTAATCATATCTGCATATTTTATCAGTTCAATGTGATTTTTATTTTTTTATATATTCCAACCCCCAACGAAAAGGAATCCATAACATATAACAAATCAAGTGGAAATTTAGTTTAATAAAATCAATTAAAATTTCACTTTTTTCGTTAAATTTTTAATAAAATAAAAATGCTTGAGGTTATTGATAAGAAATTTAATATAGGTATGTACAGTAAAAAATATGTTGTGAAAATATAATGTTCATATAATAAAAATGAAAAACATGTTTTTAATTTTATTTTGAATCTTTTGAATGGTAGAAGAAAAAATTGTTTTTCCTGTACGAAAATTGACAGAGAGAAAATTTGTTACTACTTTACAGATTTATAATAAGAAAATTATTATTGAAAATTACATTTAAACGGTGATTGATATATTATTATTAACAGTATAAAAATCTACAAATTCAGCAACCAATTCTATTGTCGACTGGTTACTGTCTAGTAGCTGATTAAACTAAAATAACACGCGGAAACACGCTCCCATTTTTAATTGTCAGAAACGTTTAACCGTGTAAAACCAGAACAGTAAAACTTAATTAATCATAAACAAAAATAAGTTCTAAAAATTTATGCAATTTAAAAATTTAAAAATAAAATTCAAAATGAAATACAAATTACGGAATTTCGAATTCATATTACATATTTCTCAATTCAAATTTTTATATTTAACCTACCTAATCAATTTCAGTATATTTAGGCCATTTCGTTTACTTTACTGATAAATATTTATTCACCCCTTGAACAGAAGAAATATAGTTCTAGAACATCCCCGAAATTTCAGAAATATAATAATCGTCACTTATAAGAATTTACTGATAACTATTTTTATAAGATTTTTCTTAGTCTGTTTCACTTTTGCCATCGTTTGGAAATAATGAAAATCTAATGCTTATCAACGGAGTTCTAAAAATATGTATAAAAAGCTAGAATTGGGTTGAAATTAGATTTTCCTTTAAGATTATTTTTTTACAACTCCTAAATTGTTCTTTATCCATTACCTTCCTTCGCTATCGCTATCCATTTATGAGCTAAACATAATGTATCGTATCAGTAATTTGATCTACCTGAAATTGCTTGACTAAATCCCATTAGGTTTTTCAACATAAAATTCTGATTTTCCCACAATTATTTTTATGGATGATGAAAATATTCGTTTGTTTTTCATTATATGCTCAATTTTACTATATGTATAGTATATTTCATTTTTGTATATATTTATATTCAAACAAATTTTTTCTATATAAATACATAGTACTTAGTTTTGCAAGTTTTCAAGGTTTTAATAATAAAAATTACACGAAAACAAAGTAATGATCAAAAATAATATATGTAAGTGGCAATTCGTGTTTACTTTTTGATAATTTTAACCTCATCAATTTACTTAAATATGTACATGTAATAAATAAAATATTTTCTTGAATTATAGGCTTAATATTTAAAAACAATAATAATATTTCAATGAGGAAATAATTATATTCTTATCGAACTTAATTTTTTTCCCCACAGAAAAATCATAAAAATTCTAACCTTAATAAATAATTTTTGGAATATTTGTCATGTTTTGATACGCAGCTGATCTTATTGCATTACCAAAGTTTCAGTTTTTTTCAGAAAATATGAAATTTATTTTATCACTAATCACTAATAAAAAAGTTTATTCAATAGTTATTTAGTAGAAAAATATAATAATAATTTCCGCATTACTTTTCTCCTCGCAATTCGATATGAAATTTTCACTTTTTTCCAATATAAAATAAAAATGTGGTTGTGGTTTGGTTTGAATTTAAAAATTATATCATACTACAATTTGTCAGTTATTTGGTAAATGATGATGATAAAAGACGATAATCTGGGGGAAGAGTTGTTTATGTAAATAATTTTTTGTGTTATAAAAATATTTCATAAGAAATTATGAAATTTTCTCTGTTGTAATTTATTCAAATATTTGATATATAAAATGTCTAGAGTAGAGTTAAAGATATCGTTGCGGAATAAAAAACGATAAAAGTTGATGAACACTTTTTTTTGAATTAATGTACAGTGAGTTTGCTAAACAGATAAATTAGCTAAACATACACTTTCGTATAAGTTGAGAATGAAGGCTTCATAATAATAGCCATAAGATATATTCTACATTATTTATTCTATATTATAAGTCGAAAACTGGTTTACTTCCACTATGTGAAAACTGGCTAATATAATGATGACTTTGTGATTGAGATTGAGACTTCTCATATTAACGTGTATTGGATTTCGGAAGACAATTTCCTGCTGAAACGTGTTACATAGACTCATAGTAACAAATTGAAATGTTATATAAAAATTTTTTACTTGTCCAAATGTATATATATATATATAGGGTAGTGTTTCCCTTCCCGAACATCCCCAGTAACCAAACAATTTTCGAGAAAAACGTTGAAATTAGTAATAATCTTGTAACTCTTCTTAGAACGCATAAATAAAAAAATATCTATTGATATTTTATAAAATTAATTATCTAAAAAAAGTTTTTTAATATAATAGTTGTTCGACTACTGGAAAATTTGTACTTTTTTAGTTATTTTAAAAAGTTTATATACTCCTATTATTTATTATTAAATTGGTAAATCTTTATAAATTCAGAAAATTAATAAAATTTCGGTTTAGACTCATAAAACTTCACATCATTCCATATAACATAACGATTTTTAAGAATCAATTCAAGTTCGTCGACAAATAATATAAAACTCTACTGTCGAGTAGAGTTTTACTACTGTCGACAAATAATATAAAACTCAAACATCTTTTCATTCTTATTCAAAGGCTGAGAAGCCATACAAACACAAATGTTACTCAATGTTGAATCCGATCAAACATCAAGTGGATATGTAGAGCAAAAATCATGCTTTCAAAATTGTGTTGGTTTTCCCTTTTTATCTTGTTTAATTTTACAGCAATTTTTGGTTTTCTACAAGTACGAAATTACTGACTCCGAACAAAATTATCATATTTAAAAAATCGATTATATTTAATTTGTTTATGAGTCGAGTCGATTATATTCTTGTAATTGTTGTGTAAATCGAATAAAATAGAAATAACAAACTATTATTGGCTTAATTGAAAAAAATAAAAAAAGCTCAACGACCTTCAATTCAAATGTTGAGAACAAAATGTTAATTTAAAGATTTAAATCTTTATGTTTAAGTAGTAGTAGTAGCTATTCTAAAATCGATGAATCACTTATCGAATTTCCCGATCGATTTCTTGTTAATTTAGTACATACAAAATTCTATATTATTTATCTAATTCATTTTCTTTCATTTTTTTTTCTTTTGCTCTTTGATTAATTTCGTGTAATGATACAAAAACAATTATTGATTATCTATCAACATAGTTTTGGTGTTGTGTGGTTCTTACCCCATGGTAATTCAATAGTTCATGGCTATTTCTCTTTGAATTTGCAAATATTGATTATTTCCAAAGAGGTGTCAGTTATCACGAGTAATTATTAATTTGATACCATATATATTTTAAAATTTAAACCATTAAATATTCATTAATTTATGAGAATTGTTTTTAAAAAATCAAATATTCATTCAATTCCAATTTTGAAAGTTTCAACTTTTATATATTATCGACTAAATAAAAGACTAAAGTGCCGATTAATATCTCTGTTTAAATTTAGGCAGCGCGTGTTGGGCATGAGGGTTAACCTATATTTCAATTTTATTGAAATGTTTGATTGAATGTTTTACCATTAAATTTAATTTGATGATATTTCAGGGATTTAATAATTTAATGTGCTGCTTACTTAATCATAAAATTACATTGTTTTTTTTCAATTAATGATTTTGTATATGCAGATCAAGGCAAAAGGTATTGAAAGATTTATATAAATTTACTATTGAAATAAAAACTGATTTTTATTAGCAATTTCGCGCAGGTGATCAATCATTAAATTGGTTTTTTTCGCGTGGGAGTTTTTTGTGATGCATTTTTAAAGAATTAGTTGAAAATATGTTGTAAAAATATCTTTTGGTTGTTTTTTAAAAAAAATCGGCTTTTGATATTTCGTATATTGCGTTGAGTAGACTGTATGAGGTTATCCAGATCAATGTGAACCAATCATACTTTTATTGAAGTCGATTACATATTTATAATGACTTTTTTTAACATAGATAATTTCCCTACTTTTCTATTTCGTATCTAAAAACTTATTTATTTTCTATGGGAAAAATGTCAAATTGCATTTTGGTGTTCAATTATTTTATTCCTTCTAAATGTAAATCACAATTTTTCGTATCATTTTGAAATAGTTGACGTATCAGACTGTGTGTGTGTATTAATTTGGATGGTGATGTCGGTTTTCAAAAATATACATGTATATTACTTTTTAAACATAAAAGTCTTAACCGCCTACACAGAAATTACTTTAAAACAAATACAACATTTCTGATGTCATCTGAATTAAATTTTTCATCTAGGGAAAAAGATCTTTAAAAATACGAAAGCATTTTTTTTAGTTTAGCAAAGATGCGTTAGCGTTATTACTCCAGCTACTTTAAACGCAAAACTACATTTTAGTATATAAAATTAGAAATATATTTTAGTTTAAAGTATTAAACATTTATATAGATACAAAAATTACACAATATCATCGAAAATGTTTCAATGAAATAGTAGAGAACTCGTGATCTTGAATGAATGAAAATTTATCTTTGAAAGTGATTTGAATTTTTTTTAATATTGTTGCATTTCTGTTTTTTTGTTAACTTTGAAGAATTTATTAATGAATTTTGTTTGAAAGATTTTAGCAATTCAATTTTTGCACTTCAATATGTTTCGCCCCATACATAATATATACATACATATTTATCTCAAGAGATTATGAAGTAATTTTCTATGTTTTGTTTTGTTTTGTTTTGTTTGGTTTTACACTACAGCGGATTGACAACATTTTAGTAATTTCTTAAGCAAATTTGCTTGTATCATTCTTTTGGATTTTTTAAAACAATCCATTATTAAGATCTTACCTTATTTTCTATAGTTTAGAAGTAACAGACTAAATCTACAACATAACAGTTATACTTACAGATTATTGTATGTTCTCTCCTATCATTAGTGAGCTAAATCTGTTTATGAAACAGAAAAACTGTTGTAAAGACAAGACGTAAGTTATCTTTGCAATGTTACCAAATGAGCTAATATGTAGCTTTCATTGTTTGTGATCGCTATTATTAGCATAATTCATATTTCTTTAATTAAACCATTATATTTATTTTAATTAGTCGTACTATTACTTAAAGTTTAACTTATGATTCATATTTCTGATATAATTTATAATTAGCTTTCAAAATTCGATTTTTCTTTCATTTATCTGTCGTCTCTATGATCACATCAAAATAACATTTCAAGCAGTGATATTTTTGAGACAAAAATCATATATATTATTCTTATTAAGTAAGCGCGGGTAGTATTTTTGGTAATATTTCTGTGAAACCAGTTTTACTTTTTTGTTCTGTTTACCATAAAAGAAACACGACAAAATGTGTGGCAACGATGATGCAAAAAAATAATTTTACGATTTGGAAAAGGTTAAAAAAATGATGAATTCTTTAGTTGTATAAAGTGTGGAGTTTAATTATTTTGAAAGAAAGTTCTGATAAATCCTAAGTGGTATTTCATCATTATTAGTAAAAAAAAAAATATTCATAATCATGAAATTGTGTAATGTCAGGAAAATTTTAAATGTTTCTCTGGGGAAATTATAATTATTTTATTGTGGTATTCCAACACACAACATAATAAAAATCAATAAGCTTTTAATACTTATGTTAATCTTGATGACTAAGAAACACTATACGAATACGAAATACAAATTTCATAGTATCATAAATAGATGAGTAGGCGATTTTATTGTTCGGTTTCGGTGGTGTTGTATTAAACCCAGAGAATTCAGCAAGGTCGTTGCACAGGTATCATCATTCAGTAATATAAAAAAAAACATAAAAAAATGACTTGCCATAATAAGTAAATTGTTTTTCTCTTCTCTTGGAAACTTGTTAAAAAATCATTTTCATAATTCGATTACTTGATTTTATTTTTTCATATTTATTATTAAGTTCTCATCACATTAATTTCAATTATGTTTTTATGCTTGTTAAACAGTTAAAAAAAATTATTTCACAATCTCTTAATTACTTACAACAATTTATATACAATTTAATACAAAAAAAGTGTTAAGCCATAGATTAAAACTATTAAATCATGAGTCATGTGAGCATTAAAAAAATATTCAAAATTATTATTTTGAAAGGTAAACTTTTTTTTTTAATATTTTGCAGGTGTTAATATCAAAGTTATTTTTTTATCTATAAATTGCAAACATAAAAGAACCGTTTTTAGGGACATAAAAACTCTTTAGTGACATAAAAACGTTTAACGAGAAAGCATAATTCAAATTAAAAACAAATTTTGAACCACAATATAAAATTATTTCGTAAGTTACGAAATTACATACAAAATTGAATTACATAAAAGAAAAATATCGAATTTTTCTGAGAGTCATAAAAGCATGAAAAGTTTTAGCTTTGACCATTAACAATAAAAATATAAGGTGCAAATGTAAACGATTACAGTTGTTGACAAGGGCAAAATTTTTCTGAAATTCTTCTGAGAACCTAATAATTAGTTTATAAATTTACCATTATATATTTTTATTCTAATTCTCAAATTTGAAAATAATAGAAAAACACTTTTAATCGAAAGAACCATTTAATTCTCTGCACTTATATTTCTTATTTATTTCCGTAATTAAAATTGTCACCTTCACGGTTTAATTAAAGTTATCAATCTTTAAATAAGTGTAACACATATTGAAAATATATACATACATATATGTAGTTAATTAATTCTATATTTTAATATATTTATTAATATTTTTGAAAAATTCAAATTTTCATAGAAATTATTAAAAAACGAAAAGAAAGTTCATGTTTTATTTCGGTTTCCACTAATAATTAAGAGCAGAGCTTTTTATATCTTCATTAAAGTGAATTAAATTTTAATTGTATTTTTTTATATTAGTCATGTAATAATTTTCCATATACAATGGAAAATTACTACACATGACTAAAAAAAATTTTTATGTATTTATTTCAAATTAAAATGTTAATTACTGAATATAGTTCTATTAATTGTGCAATGAATTTTATATTTAAAACTCACTAAAAAAGTAAAAGTGTTTATAAAAAAGCTGACAATTGAAATTAGTTCTGATTCAAATTTACAGACATTAAGAGCAACAACCTTCATACATATATTTAATAGTTTATGTATATATACAGTGTGTTACAAAAGTGATGGGACAAAACTAATTTTTATTTATAATTGCGCAAAATTCGTAACCAATAATTAAAACTAATAAAATATATTATATAGTTCTTTATTTCATAAAAAGTTAGGTTAGGTTATCTAAGAAAGTTAGGTTATTAGATAATTTTAATTTTCATATTTACTACTAATAATAATAGATATTATTATTAACTTCATACATATGTATTTCAATTAACTTCAAAATTGTATAAAAAACATCTCTTAATCTCTCTTAAGTAATTACATATACATATTTAATTATTTTATAAATAATTATTTATAAATTTAAATGAAACAAATACTCAACATTAAAAAAATAAATCTGCGTTCCAGACAAATTATCTTCTTCCATCTATCCAATTTACTTTGAAGGACAATTCAATATTTTATTTAAATATAAAACGTATACTAGAAATATGTACTAATTTCAAATTTTTCGAAATTATAAAAATATATTTGAATTTTATATTAAAAAAGATTTTTTTTTTAAATTTTTTATATATTTGATTTAATCACACCTCAAAAATTCACCTCGATGTTAATTTTCATTTTATCATCTCTACAAATTAAAGTGAAAAATTGGTACAATGTATGTTAAAAATTTCGATGCAATTATATGGCTTTTTGTCGACAACCTCTAAAATAGTAATATAAAAAAAAAATATTTTTAGGAATTTTATGAAATTTATTTTTATAAAATAAAAATTTTTTATTCCAAATTTATAAATAGCAAAAAAAAATGATCGAAAATAGATTTTGGCACTCTTAGCCAAAAGCATAAGTTTCGTTCAGAACTCTTTTACGGCTGCGCCAATTTCTTGGCTGCGACATATTGTGACTAAAACTATTTTCAGAAGGATCATAAATTTTGTTTTATTTTAAAAGTTTTTGTTACAAAAAATATATGTCATTTTACTTTAAAAGCGGAAATATGTACCAGAACAATCAACAACATAAAAGTAATTGAACTTTCCTTTAAGTTTCAATTTTATTTTATTGCTTTAAGAAATTTTCAAAAACAATAAAAAATTTACCTCTGCAAAGTTATATATGTATGTATGTCTGAAAGTAAATTGAGTCAATCGTATATGAAATGAAACTTAAATTATTTGGTCGATTTAAATTGAAAAAGGTTTTTATTTCGATCATATGTATAAGATTAACAAATAAAATTTAATATATACATAATTATCTATGACTTAATTTTAAATTGCTATATATTTTCTCAATAATGCTAAGTCCAACGGTTTAGCGTTAGCGACCGTGCCTAAACCCCTCAAATAATATGATTAATCGTATTTACTTTTTGGAATTTGACAATAGCATATTTTATTTTTGTTTTTCTTGAACCATCAATAATCTATAAATCAAAGGGATATTTCTCCGAAATTATTATTATTATTTCTTATTATTTATTATTTCTTTTTTTGTCAAAACTTAAACAACAATAATTTGTTTATAACAATTTGTTCTAGTATAATAACAATTTACATGCTTCTCCGCTCTTCAAATTCAAAACTTGCTTTTTACTAACTTTAATTTCTTCGAATTGCGGCAAGAATTTTCATAAAAAACGATTGAATCACAGAGTATAGATAAACTTCTATATATCTCGACTCGATTTGTCACAACACAATTTACTAACATTTCTCACCTGTTTTGAATTTATTCTCTCTCACCGTCCTGAGTGCTGCTGCTGCAAACTTGGTTCACTCATAGATAGAAATATAGAATATGTAATAGAAACATTGTTTAAGTAGTATTTATGTACCTTTATATTGATAACCGTTATTACAATCATTTTTAGCTAGGTTACATTAACCATTTATACTATTTACGCTGATTCACAAAATTTAAAAGTACACTTTTAAAGTAGTGATCCACTACTAAAAGGAAGTTATAGAGATTAGAGAGTTATTTTTATCTAAAGCTCTTATATATTTTGGTTTAATATTTATTTCTAAATAGAATCATTTCATTAAACATGCATGAGTTGTCTAGTCACATCGTTTTAGTTCAATCGTGTGTGTCTGTGTCGCACAAGGAAAGATTTTATAGTCAAAATTATTTTATTTAATAAAAATGAATTATTTTTGTATAGTAAGCTTACGTAATCAAATATTTATAATAAATTTAATTAATTTAATATCTAAAAATAATAATAATTGCGATAAAATAATTAATTTGTGACGCTCATGTATTTATTATAGTTTTTTACGTGACACGATAAATAAATAAAAATCTACGATATTTGTGAAATTAAAATTTATGTAACATTTCTATGAAAATATTTAGGATTAAAAACAAAACTGATTTATTGGTAATTTACTGTTGCTAGTAATTTATATTTACTTAATATAAAAAACCACATTTGTATTACAATTAAAAACGACAGCGTAACAATCAACATTTTGTATACCAAGACCAACTCCTACATATATTTAAGGCCGTCTTATTTTTCTGATGTTATTGGTTGTGGCCATGATAATGTCTTTTTTCATAATTTTTTAATATAGGTTTTATTTTTATATGTATAATTATTTTTAAAATATTTACTGTTAATATAAATATTTTAAAATTTAAAAGCAGCGACTTTACTACATGTTTCATTACTTTATTTTTGTCTTATGTTTATAAGAATTTGTGATTGTGGTGGCAAGAAAAGAAAAGTTTCCTTTTCTGATCATTAAATAAAAAAATTCTTAACAAATTTATTGTGTTCCGCTCAATTTAATTAAATTTAGAAATTTATTGTGTTCCGCTCAATTATCATGGCCACAAATTGAAATAAATTATTTAAAAATTTTTTTTTTTAAATAATTTGATCTTAATTGTTAATTGATTTTTGTTGGGAAAATAAAAACAAATTAGTATATTTACATTGAATTACATAGAATATTCATCAGCCAATTCATGTAATTAATCGTTTTCAATAAATTAATCAAAGAAATTTGTTATTTTTTAATTTTTAATTTTTCAACACTGGGGCAGAAAAGTTTTAGCTTTGTTTTTAAGCTGATAGCATTGCTACGCAAAATACCGAAGGTGCCATACTGAAGGTGGCATTAGCCTTTTTTTATTCTATATTCGATGTACCTCCGTCTGCAGATACATTACATTCCAGGTATGAGAAACTCAACTATATCCACTTGTTGTCCTGCAATGCTAACTTGAGCAATGATGTTATCTAAGATTAATGGGCTTCGTTTTATTGACATTAATTTTTAATCCTACAGTGACCGCCTCTTTTTCAAAATTTAAAACCGAGTGACCGAGTTCTAATATCCGATGGGAGAGGAGGCAAGGATTGCAGATGTTTAAGAAAGCTATTCATTGTCCACCTTATTCCGCTGTTTTCATAAGATAAGGCTGCTATAGCAGAGTACATCTGCAATCAATTTCATCAGATAAGGCTTTATCAGCGTACACATCTGCAATAACTAAAAGAAATAGTATTGGATATAGAATGCAGCCTTGTCCTACTCCGCTAAGAATGCAGAAGTTCTCTGATAGCTTTCCTCTGTGCAAGCGCCTTAATATGTTGCTCTATTAATTGCTATAAGTTTTTCCGGGACTCCTTTGCTGTATAAGACAGTCTAAATATAATACCTGGGAACACTATCGGAAGACTCTCAAAATCGATGAAGAGCAAGTAGTGGTGAACCTGACCGGAATCCGGCTTGTTCTTAGAATTAACAAGTCGATTGATATTACATAAATCATTGCGGTTGCCCTGTCCGTGTTTACCTATAACATGTTGCAAATTTGTGTTAACACTACAAATTTAGCATTCAAATCGCCCATTACTACCACAATCACAATATCTCCTGTCGGTGTTTTGGAATACACCACACTCGTTTGGTTGTAAAGCTGTCCTTTTCGTTATCCGAACTTAGATATTAAGAAATCTGTTGACGATTGTCTAAAGCTGGAGGTAAAGCTGGATCAACGACATCACTGGGTCAACAATCTGTGAATGTCTACCTACAATGTCCATCCTAGTCCAGATCCAGACCATATTAAGTTACGAATATTTTATTGTAAAACCGTAATTGCATCTCTAGCTCACTCCTTCTTCATCTCTTTTTACCCGTCTCATTCTTTCTCGTTCTCTTTTTCTCTATCTATTTATCTATCTCTCTCTCTTTTTAACTTGACATTAAGAGATTAAGACTGCGGATGATATTGATAATGATATTTGCAAGCTCCAACAGAGTCTAGCGCATCTACCGCTCGAGCAATTTTTCTACTGAACGGTTATTTTTTCGAGCGCTCGTGTTTTATCTAGCAGAAATATTTTATGCTAGATAGATAGAGCAACATTTTTTTTTAACAGGAATATTGAATAAAGTGGGTGTTTTAAGGGATATTCAGCGAAAAATTCTGCTGAACGGCTATTTAATTTTTGCTCCTTTATCTAGTGCGGCTCTTTGCAGCGCTAGATCGCTAGATGCGCTAGACTGTTTAACGCGGCAATTGATATAGCTTAGCTATATTAGATACTAGGCTCGTTTTTTTTTTCTCTTAAATTTAAAACTCACAGTGTTTTTTAACAGATTTATAGACATATCAATGTTCTGGCCCATGTTTTTTTCTTCCTTGTCGAGGGGAGCATAATGTCCAATGAACGAGTAGTGAGGGCATTGATGCTGACACCCTTGTTTAAACACAGCCCCCGTTCATTTTTTTTTGTGAATTAATTGTTCGGAATTTTTGAAAGGTCCCTTTACTTTACAAGGGACCAGCAAAAAATCTCAGTCAATTAAATTCAAATAGAAAATATTGCTATGCTCGTCGAAAAATATCACATAAAGTGAAAGTATTCGAAATATATAAAATTAAATATTACAAAAAAAAATTTAATAAATAAATTTTTGAGTGACATTTTATTTTTCTGATTATTATTTTATTATTTTTTTCAATTATTTTGCAGAGAATTTAATAAATCAATTAAAAAAAATATTGCTGGACTTACACTACAGGACAGGAGATATCATCATCAAGAACAGAAAAAAATACAAATCCTTACTAAACGTTTTAAAAAAATTTGCTGAAGAATAGATTTTGATTATAAAATTATATAGAGACAAACCAAAATAACATAACAATTTTTGATTCTTCAATTTAATTATAATATAAAATGGTTGATTATTATAAGATATTAGAGGTATCAAATGGTGCAAATGATGCAGAAATTAAGAAGGCGTGAGTATAAAATTAACAAATATTATCTTAAATATTTACAAATTATTTTTCAACCTAAAATAGGTATAGAAAACTGGCACTAAAATGGCATCCAGATAAAAATCCAGATAATGTAGACGAAGCAAATCGACGCTTTCGTGAAATATCAGAGGCGTATGAAGTTTTATCAGATGGTAAGTTGCTCTTTTTTTATAAACCTTTAAATTAAAAAAAAATAGAGTTAGTTTAAGGATAAATTTTATAAAAATAATTTTCTATAAATATTCGGTCACAGCACGTAAGCGAAAAATCTACGAGTCTAGAAAGAGCTCATCGTATAAAGGCAGAGACTACTATCATCATCGTAATTCAAATAATTATACAAGTGGTTATCATCGTGATTATAATTCAGATACATCTTCATCGTATTATGGTCGAAATTATAATTCATCAATGCCATCTTCGAAACGTGGTAATCGATACCAAAATTTTACTTTTCGAAATTTATTTGAATCGACACCGTTTTCTAAAATTTATGGTACACGATTCGTTATTACTAATAAATATGATTTTGGATTTTATATTAGTGTATTTTGTGTTTCTCCTAAAAAATCCTTTTTTATGTTAAAAAGTCTCTGAATCGAATAATCCAGGTTTTTTGTATGGCTTCTTAATTAACAACCATAATAATATTGTGGAAATATTTTTTGGGTTCTACGCTTTTATTTTTCGATTTTATATAATTTTATTGCAATAATATCCATTTATACAAAATTAAATTAATTCATTTTATTGCGCCTTTTTGTATGGTTATGACAAAAAAATTGTACTGCCCCGTTGATTTATTTTTTTCTGACTAACTAAAAACCGATATTATATTAATACATTTTTTATGAAATTTAATATATTTTATTATAATTTGTAGAAAAGAAGCGACGAGTTTATGATCAATATGGAAAAGAGGGCTTAAGTGCTGATGGTGGTAATCGTCATTATCATAGATCATCACGACATCCTGCAAATGATTTTGATGAATTTGATTTAATGGGCGGTTTTCCATTTGTATTTAGGCCACCAGAAGAAGTTTTCAAAGAGTTCTTTGGTGTCAATTCACCATTTGCAGATCTTTTTGGAGGTAAATTTAAATATATATTTTTTAATTTTAAAATATAAAAAAAATATAAAATTATCTGTTTTGTTTAATTTTATTTATAGAAATTCAAACATCACATTCACGTCGTCATAATGGTCATCACGGTGGACATCGTCATTCTCATCCACAAAATACAATAATGTCATCATTTATGTCACCAATGTTGGGTTATTCAATGATGGATTATTTTTTTAATCCAGAAATGAATAATGCAAATAATGGGTTTTCATCATTTTCATCGTTTAGTTCTGTATCGAATGGTGGGGGTCATACGTCAAATAATGGTGCCGTTAAAAGGACATCAACATCAACGACGTTTGTTGGTGGTAAAAAAATTATGACTAAAAGGTAAATAAAAAAAATTTCATAATATCTAATTTAAATTATTGCTTTACTCTCTCTGAATTATGAATAATTGTTAAATAAACAATTAATGACTTACTTAAAATATTAATAGTAAACCTCAATAATAAATGTCCTATTTTTTAATACATTTTAGAGTGTACGAAAATGGTAAAGAAACCGTTCTGTCATATGAGAACGATATCCTTAAATCAAAGACTGTGAATGGAGTAGCCCAAAAACTCTCATCAATTACAAATTAAGGATAATTTTAAACATTATTGCAATATTAAACAAAACAAAAAAGTATAAATATGAAATTTTTTTGGAAGTAAAAAAACGAGGAGGGAAGGGAATTTTTTGTCCCTCTTGATATAATAAATAAATAAAAAATAAACCAATTTAATTTGTAACGAAGAGAGCATTAAAAATATATTACATAATTTGAATAAGTTAAGATAAAATTCACATATAAAACATTAAAAACACAAAATTTAAATGGGAAATTTTTTAATACGGTTTTTTCTGTAATTTTTAACAACTTCATTAAATAAAATTGTAGAATTTTTATTTTTAAGTTGTTATAAAGTATATTTTTTCTTGCTTTAATTTTCAATTAAATGATACATGTAACTGGATCAATTGGAACTAAGTAATCTAATATGAAATTTTAATGAATTATTATGCGCTTATTTTGGATCATAGAAAATATATGTTTTTTCGACATATAAGTATGTCGAAAAAATGGAGGATGATCGGATGCTCTAATTATTGATTATTTGAATTTATTATATTTTCCTTAAATTTTAAAATATGATTCGAATTTAGGTAAATTTTTAAGATTTGTATACAGCGCTCAATATTCTCCAGAAGTGAACCAAATTTTTGTTGAAGATTTCTTATATTTAAGAATAGTAATTTATCTTTGGACCATTTTTTATAATAAAAATTGTTTTTAAAATCTGTTCTAATATATTGTAATTGATAATTATTGTTTTTTTTAAATGGATGCAATTGTATCTTAAACGGAAACTCATTCAGACCATGTTTAAGATACAAATAAAATAATTCATTTAATAATTTTTAATTATTGAAAAAAACTCATTTACGCTGTCTTCATAAACAATTTTTAAATCATGTCTAATTTTTCTTAAGAAAAAAACTAAATAATTTCGAATTTTTTTATATGAATTTTAATTTTGTGGTTTTTTTTATATATACAAAATTTAATCATTAATGAAATTAAATTAAAAATGTAGCTTTATTTTAATTTTGCTTTTGAACATTTTATTGAATGAAATCGATAATCATGCGTTGAAAAATTGATTCCTACAATTACATTTTAATCGCAAAAATGTCAAAAATATTGTTTATTTTTTTTCACATTAATTAAAATAAAGTGTTATATATATTTTACAAAATAAAAAGTAATGTTAATATATTTTATAAAAATAAGTTAAAATAATTTAAAAAAATTGATTGAAAGAAAGTACATACTTTTTTTTAACAAATGAGTGGATGATGTGTACATGATTAATTTATTAGATTTTAATTATATACTTAAATGCAAATTTAATTAAATTATAATTTATAAAAATAATTAAAACAACACTACGCCAGGTAAAGTAGAATAAAAAACATTCAAAAATGTTCAATTTATATTGTAATCATTTTTTTTTAAATAAATTATAGAAAAACAATACAAAAATAAAATATACTTTTTTAAATATAAAGAAAATTATATAAATAAAAGTTATTACTATGAAAATAATTTTCTGTTACTTTCAAAGATAATTTAAAAAATAAATAATGTATAATGGTGAAAATTTTATTTGAATAAATTAAAATAAAAAAATCGAAAAATTGAAACAAACAAAACTTTTAAAATTATTATAGTGATATTAATTTTCGTTCTTTATTTTATGTTCCACAAAAAAGCGCAAATTTCGGAGCTATAAATTAAATGCAGCTATCAACAATATTACATGTAGCCGTTATTTCTAAAATTAGATTCACGATTTCAATCATACTATTACTTCTTCGGAACGATATATATATGTCTTGATTTAAGTTGACCGATAAGAACTCAAATCTTTGTGGAAAATTGCGGCACTTAAAAAGAGTAAAATGTATTATTAATAATTGAAACAAATATTTTTTATTATATAGTATAGTTTTTTTTATACATGGAAATATGTATTTCTTTATTTAAGATACAATAAAAATAAAGGGACAATAAATATTCGATTGAATACAGATATAATAGAAAGTATATTTTTCTAAGTTTCGGAAAACTTTATTAAATCAAAACTAAATTATCAAGAGAATTGAGAATATTTTGTTATCAATCTTTGGTCTTTATTTTTTATTTTACTGACCACAAAATCAATTTTCAAACTTATAATCTAAAAAAATTTCACAAGAAAGCCTAATGATTGTTATTAATATTATTGAAATTAAAATTAAAAACTAAAATTCATATTTTCACAAAACAAACTTCAATATAAAATGAAGAGGCAAGCTTAAAAAATACGACAAACATATTCTTTAACACAACTATCCAACAGAAATCACCATTACTATTAAAAAATTATTTTGAATATATTATTTTAAAAATAATTTGACTAGGAATGTAATTTTCTTAAGTATTTAAAAATTAATTCAAAACTGAATCTTTAAAGTTTGGTAGTTATCGCCTAAGAAAATTGAATCATTCTAGTTTCGTATTTTGCCTGCCTCACACAAATCTCGAACTTTCGAACTTTTGAGGCCCTAGACATGAAACCTTATTAATTATATGATAATTATAATAATTAAAAATTATACCATTTACATTCTTTTAAATACACACATATATTAAAAAACTAATTAATTAGATAAATTAAATGTGTTCATTAAATATAATTATATAAAAGTTTTTAATATAAAAACGAATTCTCGAAATAGAGTACTAATTTTTAATAAAATTTGTTGAAAAAAAGGCTAGCTAGTACAAGCAATAAAAATCCTACAATGTTGATACTTTCGATAATAATTATTAACAACCATTATGAATTTTTGACATGATGAAATGAAATATATGATAAGAAGGTTGTATGTATTTTTAGGTAATAATAATGAACATCAATTTCGGATAGTATTTCTGTTAGGATAAATCATAAAGACAGTAATAGAGGAATAAAATGTTTAAACAAATTGTCGTGTTTCTTGCTTTTATTGCTGGTATAGCAATTATTAATTTCTGCATGTGCCATTTGTCACCTTTTATGTGATCCACTACTACCATGATGGGTGTTTCCGGATTTTTGATGAATACTTTTACTTGAATTTGAAGAGCCACCAGAAGCAATGCCATTAGAATCCTGTGATTGCGATTCCTGTTGTTGTTGCTGATGGGCTTGACTAGAATATTGATCGCGTTGATCTCTGTGATGATTACGTCTATTATTACCACGATAATGACGTCGATTATAATGTTGATGATGATTATAATTATTATTTGTTGGATCAGTCCCGTAACGTGGCGTATTGTTTACAATTGGCGTAAAATTTGTATGATTAACAGTAACTCGACTGTTACTACTACTAGCAATTCCGCAAGCATTGCTTGATTGTTGTTGTTGTTGGTTGCGATTTTGATTATTATGTGCACGGTTTTGATTTTGGCGATTTGTGGCAGAATTTGCATTTGGCTAAAAAAAATTATAGATATGATTTTCTTACTCGAAACTATAAACATATTTATCGCAGTATAATTATATAACATTTACCACAATGGAATCTGAATAATCTCCATTTTCTTGTGATTCATTTTCTCCATTTTTTCTTTGATTTGCTAGTCGTTCTTCTTCCGGTTCAATAGAAATAACATTAGCTTCATTTTCACCAACTTCAATGATTGCTCCACGATTTTTTTGCAACAAAAGTAGATTCGACATTTTCATTTGTAATTGTTTTAAATCATCAGTTAATTGAAATTCTGGTGCATTTTCTAATTCACTTGGTGGCAATGCCTCTTTTAAATTATCTACATCATCAATAATTACTTCACGACATACCGGACAAACTGGTTGAAATGGTTCAGCAGTTTTCTGCAACCAAGTTGGTAATTTATCTAATTCTTCTTGCCAGTTTCGTTTCGATGCTAAAAGATGACGAGACAAACAAAAACTGTGTAAATAATGATAACATTCCGTTTTAGTAAATTGATCTCCATCTTGAAAACCATATAAACAGATAACACATTGACCACTTGGTAAATTACTATCTGTTAAATGTTCACGAATTACATCAATTAAATCAAATACAACAGGGAAACCAATTGATTCATTCAATTTATTTACACAAGCTGATTTTATTTCATTTAACCTTAGGTCATCTAAGCCGCGAGGTTTGACAAGTCGATACTCTGGACTAACATCAGGATATCCAATTGTTGGAATAACTTGCAATGTTACACAAATATATTGTCGATCTGTATCACCACCAACTACAGGAAACACAGTAGTTTCAATCATTTCGGGGATATTACTAAAAAAAATTTAGAGGAAAAAAAATCAATTTTTCCGTATTTGGATATACACATGCATTTAATCTTAGGGGAGTCCACTTACGTTTTTGCATTTCTATGTATTATAACATCTTCCAACAAAATTGCTTCTAAAGATTCGATTTCATCAAAAAGACTAAAGAATTTTTACATTACCATTGAATTTTTAAATAACTATTAACAATTAATTACCTTTCCATTTTTAATTGCAATTTTAAAGATTCCTTTTTGTCTCCAAAATTAAATTTTTCGTCACCAACGAGTTTTACTAAATGCTGTACTGTCAAATTTTTATAATTAATTGTTTTTGTAAACAATTTTTTTTTAAATTGGCGCCTGTCTTTTACACAACTCCAATTGTTCCAGTATTGCCATATATTTACTTTATTTAAAAAATGTTATTGTGGATGTGGAGTTGTACTATATTTTGGAAATGTTTTTCAAAAATATACTATGTATATATTTACTTTATTTAAAAAATGTTATTGTTGATGTGGAGTTGTAGTATATTTTTGAAACACGATCAAAAATATCTTCGTGATCGTGTCGTGACCTCCGAGCACTTTTGTTTTGATTATTTTCATTCTAATATTTTCAAAGAAAACTATATGTCAGCCTTTGTTTCATTTTGCTCTTTATTTTCATTTTAAATATTTAATAAATATAATTTCTTATTTAATTCCTTATATATGATAAAGAATTCAATTTCTATATCTGTTTAATTTTCAAATAATGTACTCTATAATATATTTTAAATTTAAATATATGTATGTATATATATATATATATATATATATATATATATATATATATATATATTATATATATATATATATATACATGTGTAAGTAATAATAATCACTTAAATACTAAAATATCTATATTTAATTATAATAAAATATTTTTTAAATTTAATTTATAAATATTTTTATATGTAAATAACTGGAAATAAGTTTATAATTTTTCATGGTAATTCTACATTATTTACTTTTTCATAATCTTTTACATGTTTTTAACAGTTTTTTTCTTTTGGAATAAAGTAATATTTTTTCATCTTTATTATAACTTTTATTTTTATATTCATTATTTTTTTTTTAAATGTATTTTTAGCTATTTTTTTTTTGTTTAATCAGGAAGAGATTTTTTTGTAAGCTATGGCAGTGTAATTTATTTTGTAACATGAAAAGTACACTATTTAAATTTTTATGGTAATTAATTATATTTGGTATTATAATTTTACTTTATCTTGCAGTCCGCATTTTGGTATTTAATATGAAAGTTAATTTTTATTTAATTTAATGAAATTTATTCTTAATTTTAATTCGTACATTTCTAAATTAATTTATATTCAATAAAATTTTCAATTGTTCTTTGACTTCCATAATACTAAAAAAACTATTTTGTTTTGAATTATTTTATGAATTCACATAAAGTTCTATAAAAAAATAAAAAAATAAATAAAATGAAGCACCGCAATTTTTTCAGTCCAAAAATTAATTTATATAATTATAAATTTTTTTATTAATACAAAATTTCTAATAAATTTTTCTTTTCTAATAGTTTACATGCCTTTTTTTGTTAGCCAAATTGTTTTTAATTTTTTTTTTACTGTCAGACATTTTCACGCAGTTTTAAATTTACCGTTAAACTTAATTCTTTCATTTAATTATTTTTTCATACATTCATTCATTAATTAATTTAAAAAATAAATAATAATTAAAATATGAAAATAAAAATCCAAATTGCAAGGTTTTAAAAGGCCCGGTAGACATATGTTCTTAATTACTTTGAATATTTTGTGCTGCTTTTTTGTAGCTTTTAGAAAATACTTATTTTTATTAATTATTTTTCTTTTATTTCAAATTTTTTTTTTTCCCTAAGGTTTTATATTTTACTTAAAATACTGGCAGTTTTTTTGTAAATTATTTTCGATATTTATTATTATAAATAAGTAAAAAGGGTAATATATCCAAAAATAGAAAAATTAAAATGCTTTTTTGACAATTTCTTATAGCTCTGGTTGTTTTTGAATATATTTCAATTATGTACTTTTATAACATTTTTACATTTACGATACGTATATAATATGACCGAGCGCCTGTTAATAATTCTATCATGGAATTCATTAAATATAGTTTATAAAATAAAATGAAATTAGCATTATACATCAGTAAATTAATTAAATAAAACATAGCACTTTAACTATAACATTTTTTAATAATTTCCATATTATAGAGTAAAACATTGTCTTCCGATTTTCCTTTTTTCTTTATAAGTTTTCTATTCTATTTTTTCAAGATCTAAAGGCACTTTTCAATTAAAAGAAAAGTTAAACAAAAACAAATATATTATATTTTGGTTTCCATATTAACAATTATAATTTTGTTTTAATTTGTTGTTAATTGTAGTTTGAAATTTAGCTTGAATTTATTTTAATTTTTTTGTACAATCGGTTCATTTATTTTCACAAATTTATTTCCAAAGATTTTTTTTAAGATATTTTGAGGTAGATTTGAACTGCAAATGCTATTAAAACAAATTATTATTCAGGGAATTTGACCTCAAATAAATAATATTTCGACAGATTTTTATATAATATTTGATATTCTTCATTTTAGCTATTAATTATTGTGACCATTCCTAAATAAAGTATTTTTCCATATTTCTATAACTTCACAGCCAAACCGCAAAAAATATTTTAAAAATTCGTAATATGAATCATACATTCATTCGCAAAAAAAACGTAAGTATGAAAATTATTTAAAAATCATAAATTAACATAGTTTTTTGTAAGAATATATTCTTTATTGACTAATAAAAAATTTCTTGTACAAGAACAAATTTATTTATATTTCGATTGCACAGATAAAAAATAAAATCATTTTTTCTGTAACGAAAATTTTTATTTATAATAATTAATTATAATAATAATTTTATAGTCCAAAAATGTAAAAACTTACAATAAAAAAAATTAAAAAAAAAAGAATAAGGCCCGGTTTTTTGTTTTATAAGTTATTTTCAATATTTTTTTGTCTTCATACAAAATTGTAAAAAAAAAATCAAAAAACATAATTTTTTAATGCTTTCGCCGATTGTTAATAATTTACTTCAATATTTTTTTAATCGTAATTTTCAAAATTTTATTTACATTTACAAATATATAAATATAGAAAAATTAAAAATTAAATGATATATTAATTTAGAAAATTTTGCCTAACAACGGTTTTTAAAGCATTTACGGTATAAATGCAAGTTTTTTTTAAACTTTCGTTTTTGTATAAAACTTGGGGTGTCTACCACCTCTTAAGAAATACGAAATTCGAATTTCGTATCAGGAAAATCAGCTTTGAAATTTATTTCGTATAACGTAAGAGAATCGAATTGAAAATAGCACTTAATTTCTTAAATGGGAGTATTATTTTCGTTTGGTAAGAAATAAATGTTGAATACTTTTTTGCCGGTCGAAAATCGGACAATTAGAATTTCTTAGATGACAGACGCTTATTACTTATAACGAAAAAGATGTTTTCTCCATTAGCTTTACAACGTTTTTCCCGTCAACCTTTTTCTTAATGCAAATTTTTATTCGTCTAAGATAGAATTTTAGTTAATTAATTCTGGTAAATTAGTTTTGCATTATTATATATATCAATTAAATGAATAATAGTTTATTTACAGAATAGGCCGCTTTTAATCGCATATTAATATTTTTACGTTATAATAAAATATCTGTTTACGAACAGTGTTTTTTTACTTTAAATATTATTTATACATTATTCTTTTCTACATTTTTTTAAAAATTGCATCCCTTATAGGCTTAACAATTACAAACATAATAACTTAATACATTATGTAGTATATAAAAAAAATTATGCATTTAATGATCCTTCAACAATTAATTTCTTATTTTTTCACAATCCATTATAAATTTATCATTTTTATATTAAACAAAAAAAAATTATATATATGTATTTTTTATATTAAGAAATTGTGAGAAATATTTAAATATAAAATGGATTTTTTATATAACTTTTTCTTTATATTATGTGGAGATTTTTTTTTAAATATGTAAGTATTTTCTTATTATTTTTTTCGTTAATTTTTTATATATATATTTATATCATTATTATTTTTTAAATGGACAATAATTATAAAAAAACATGGGTACGTAAGAATGTGATATAAAAGTATCACATTATAATTTTTATACATAAATTTATACTTATTTATCTTATGGATAAACGATATAAATAAAACAAATTAATCTTTATTTATTTTTTACAGCTTAATAAAATAGTATTTTTGATAATGTAAAAATATTGAATACTTTGTTTTGACCATGCTCAAAATAAAATGTTCTTTAAAAACTGCACAAATTTAATTTTAAGTGTTCTGAAAAAAATAAGAATAATAATTAAAAAAACAATTTTAATTTTCTTACTGCTAGATTTATAATATTTTCTGTAATTATGTTCTAAAAAAATTAATATTATTGCTATGCTGCAGTTATATTTTGTGTTGTACTACCACTGCCACCTAAACCACCCATTGATGGGGTACCTCGACTACTGCTATCACCATCATCACTACTTATTATACTACTACCGCTAACACCATTTGTTGGTGATGACAACGCATCTTGCTGTTGTTGTGTTGCCTGTAAATGTGATTGAACTGATGGTGGTATTGCATGTACATCCCATATTTCTTCCAAAAATCTTGGTAATTTACGATTTTTCAATTTTAATGAGAAACACATTTCAGCATTTTGATTACCAAGTGTTCGTAATTCAGTTAAAATTGATAATAGTTTAGCGAAAAATACTAAACATTTTGCATCGCCTCCATGACGATTTAGAATGTAAATACGTAATGTATCAATATAATAGCTCTGTATCGCTTCAACTAGTTCAGCTTCTTCGAGACCAGGTCGATCCGAAAATATAACAATTGCAGTGAGTAAAGCATATTCAACATTATCAACAGTCATTGCATACATTTGACGGCAAAAATGTAATAAATCTTCTATATTATCCGCCATACCAGCCATTTTATATGAGTCTCGTGTATACGATCGGTTATTTGCAAAAAATATGGAATCAGATGCAGCATCATAGCGACGAGCCATTCTTAACATCATTACTTCACTTGAACATGCCTACAATAAAAGAGATGATATGATTGTTCAATTTATTGGAATGGAAATAATTTACCTTGAGTAAAGTAATTTGATCTTCTTGTGGTATTTTAGTAAAAGCTGGCAAACCTTTTGCAAATTCTACTATCAATTGTACTGTTAAAATTGTGATCTCGGTAATATGTCTAAAACTTATATCGTGTTGGCTTTCATTTTCATCTGGGGAACTCTATAAAAAAAATATATTCTTCGTTTAATTTTCAAATTTTAAATTTGAATACAAATTAATTCATACAATCATAATTCGTTTAAGATCCTCTTCAGATGGCTGTTCGTATCCATCTTGGTACCATATTAATTTATATATTACAGCCAGCTGGTTTATTGTTAATGGAGGAATATTCCGTACACGATTTTCAGCTAAAAGTTTTTCTGGCAGTAACTGCTGCTAGGATCAATTATAAAAATTAAATTAGTAAAAAAATATTCTTTCAAAATACTAGAAAGTACACTAAGCATTTACCGTACATCCTGGAGGAGGTTCGCATTTCATTAATTGTAAAATTTCATTTTTAATTGTAATAGTTGTACTTATAGCAGACGTTTGTGATATATTACTTCCGCTGCCATTACTACCTTTATCCTTTTCTTTTTGTGCTTTTTTCTCTTTTCTTTTCATAGCGCATTGTGTTTCTGGAACAACACATTCAGGTCTCATTCCAACCGCTAAACATTTCTTAAGACGACATTCTTGGCATTTTCTTCTCATATACATATCCATTTCGCATGCGTGACCAAATTTACAACAATATACTGCATTTTTAGTTACACTACGTCGAAAGAAACCTTTACATCCTTCACATGTCAATGCATTATAATGATAACCAGATGCACGATCTCCGCACACCAAACATAATTCTTCTTGAAGACGTGGTGCTGGTCCTTTTTTACTTTTTTTTGCATCGCAACCATCGTTTCCATACCCGTTCAAGCTACTTGATGGTGAAAGGTCCTCCCTTCCTAAAAAAATTATAATTAAATAAAATTAATATAATTTAGCGAAAATACTATTCTATTAATAGATTTGAAACCAATAAAATTTAAATATGACATGCTAATAAGGTGTTCGCCTCAATATTTCAAACGTTAGGCCAAATTTGAAAAGAGATTTATTTGCTAAAATTAATACCAGTTCACCAGTAATTTAATAATTTTAATTTTTTATAATTAATATATTTACAAATTTATTGTATATCAATAACGATTTTCTTATTATTTATGAAAGCTATGTTTCTTAATTGGGGGGAAACTAAAACTACATAGCAAGTTTTATCAAACACTGTATCAGTAATCTTAATATTTCTATACTAAATTTATAGAACGTTAAAAATGTCCATATGTAATGTACATATATATACATTAGTGAAGTATAAATGCCCTGGTGAAGATTTTCAATTACTTATTAGAGAGGCCATATTTTTAACCAATTCAAAACTTGTAAATATTGGAGGCTATAGACATAACGTTAAGTATTAACGTATCAAGTACGTCTAAAAGAACATCTTAGTCCCGGCTCAAAACTGAAGGAATATTAATTTCTATGTACATTGTACATTATGTACATACATAAAAATTAGATTAAAATACTTATTCGATTAAAATTTAATTTTTATATGAGAATTTATAAACAAAAATTTATAATCGATGGGAAACAATCAAACAACAGAACATATATGATAATTATTAGGTACCTATATACTTAAACTGTATCTTATCAACCTGTGAGTTCATTCTCTTTTAATAAATTTTGACACAAAAATACATAATAGAAGTATCAAGCAAGTATGTATGTAAAAAAAAATTAATACCCGATAACAATTTGTTTATACGAAACTCAATACATACTAATGTACTTTTTTAATAGACCTTGTCATTATATAAACTAAATAATTTAATGTATATCTTAAAAAAATAAATAGGTATATAAGTAAAAATAATTTTTGTTGATATGCATACATATGTGTGTCCCGAACACTGTTAAAGAATAGTAACCTTGAGGTAGATCATTGATTTTTATTAAAATACATGTAAAGATACAGAACCGTATAATTATTATAGATACATTCCATGTTAAGCTTTAAAGATAGGTGATAGATACACAACACAAACATTGTAGACGGTTTAATTCTCATTTGAGGTGGTACAAAAAAAAATATTTTTTGTTAATAAAAAATTTCTTTAGTGTTAGTGTGTGTACTTTTCGCATTTCAATTAACACACAACACAGCAAGTTTTTTTTTCACCACCACCACCAACCAAAAACCAAACCAAAATAAAATAAAAACATCTGAATTTTTTAAACTTCTGCGCATATATTTATACAAATAAATGACCTCATAAGCTTTTAAAGGTCAAATTTTAAATATCAGAGGTCTATGACACTTTACAGACTACAATCTTTTAATTTTTGTAATAATAAAATAATTTCGTTTAGAAACATAAATTTAATTTTTTGTAATTGTGGTTGTGAGTTTGATGATTTTTTTTAGAATAATAGCTCTAAAATAAATAAAGTACGGAAACTAAAAAAATGTCGCTATGTAGAAATATGATAATGAAAAGGCAAAATACGAGTATTTTTAATACATATTCTTGTAGTATTTTTTTATATACATAGGTTACATATGTAATGTGGAAAATTAAGTTATGATAATATCAAAAAAGCAACACAATAAGTAATATATAAATTTTCGGCTAAATATTAAAATACAAAAAAAAATATCAATCAAATTAATACATAATACAAAAAAAAAGATTGAACCCTTTATCTCTTATAGACAACAAACTGTAAGGTTAAATATTATTTGGGTGAAATATGAAATTCGTCTGCTTACATTTGAGTGAACATCGAAAATACTAAATGACTATAATAAAGTCAATAAGGTATTTTTACCTCGTCAAATTCACCTTTTCCTATTTTTTAGCAGTGAAGTGTATTTCAAATCAAATTTTTCATATAAATTCAAAAAAAAGTATTATATTAATGAAGTTAATTAAATAAAAGATTTAATTAAAATATACTTAATAATAGGACCAACGACAGTTACAACTCGCTTAAAAAATCAAACAATAGTGCAGAGTATTATTTCGATAGAATATCCGGAAATTTTTAATTAATATAATAAAATCTAATGAAAAACTTAATAATTCTAATACAGAGTATGGTATTACTACTTCTAGGCTGATGATAATAAACTTTAAAATTTAATTAAAAAATCCGGTTTTACAGAACTCACATAAGATAAAATTATTGTATGCAATAATATTATTTTTCTGAATAATGGTTTTAAATTGATTATTTTTGGACAATTTACCTGATGATACAGAATTAGCCGAATTACTTCTAGGCTGACATTTCATATCACTATTCACGTTATTTGTCTGTAATGACGGTAATGGTTTAACAGAATGTTGTGATGCTGAAATTGTTGAACATCCATTAACTGATGTAATAACACTATGCTGATGATTATTATTACATTGCGGTTCATCATATAACCACAAATCCTGTGTACCATATTCAGGTGATTCACCTAAGGAAGTTGGTGACATTGTAATACCAGATGGTATTAATGTTGATGATGTTACTTCTGATGATGATTCTTCAAGCATTCGAAATGCAAAACCACCATTATTTGACCAACGTCTTTTCATCATTTTTATTTTCATAAAAAAACGTTATTTAATTTAAAAAAAAAAACTACGATTTTCGAAAACTACGATTTTTCAGTAAGATTTTTTTCGCTCAAAATTTAACAGTAACAAAAATTATTATATTACTTTCATTTTATATATTTTTTGTCTTTTGTGTTTTTCTTTTCAATTTTGTAAACCTTATAAAACTAATAGATAAATTTCTAATTAATCGTAGGAAAATCCACAATTTTTTAATTATTTTATGTTAAATGATATTTAATTATCAAAATTTTCTCACTAAAAATTATATCGAATTAAATTTCAACATAGATGCATTTTATCGTGCCCCTGTTGTTCTGAAACTAAATTATATTTTCGGTTGTAGGAAAAATCGATGAATTTGGAAATTAATTGAATTCTTTAAAAATAATAAGCAATAATTTAATTTTAAATAAAATTAGTTTATAAAATTTAATTTTAAAAAAATTATTGCTTTAGTTTAATTTCACTAAACATAATTTGTCTGAATATTTGGAAAGAGAAAGTAAAGTGTAAGTAAAAGAAAGTTGTTGATTGTGTGTTTGAAATTATGAATTGTAAGCAACTCTGAAAACAATTTTTACAACATTTATAAATTTTATTTTATGCATTTTGATATATAAGTAAATTTTATTTATAAATTCTATTTTATGCATTTTTTATGTTTTATATTAACAATTATTATTTTTAATATAATGAATTATAATATAACGAAATAATTAATTATTAAATAAGTAAAAAAAATGATATTAATTAGAAAAATATCCTTTTCAATAAATTTCTAGTGGCGGGTAAATAATCCAGTTTGTTCACTTAGGGTCAGGGCTTTAGTATTTACACAATTGTTGGAAATTTAAATAACATATGAAAGTTCTGAGGTACGAAGACTTTAATTGTATAATATATTTAATGAATTCTAAAATGGAGGATCCCAAAAATATAAGGTCATTTATATATACTCCACTCCATTGATTCCTAAAACTTGTTATTAGAAGAATATATTTAAATTTAAAATGTATTGGATTTAATTTAACTAAAGAACATAATACATCATTCATCAAATAATTCCATGTGCTTATGTACCAAGTAAAATGGAGAAAATATATTGCCTATCTATGACAATAATACTAACACATTCATAAATTGACGAGGTGAAATTTTATTAGACTGGGTGATTTATTAATATTTATTGTGGATATGTTCAACGTGTAAGATTGTCGAGTTATCCTATTAATGACATTTGTTAAAAAATTTAAATATTTTAATTTAAAAATAATAATTATAGAGCCAAAATGGCCGATTTAAAAAAAATTAGTTTCCTCAAAATTGGGTGTACTATTCACAATTCACTTTTATTTACGTTTACCATAAAATATTAACTCTTAAAAACGCAAAGAAAAATTTAATTATATAGTTGTATTCACTGTTCATTCACTTTTTCTACATAAATTATCAATAAATATTTCTCTGGTTTTATATTTATTTATATAATTTTTTATTTAAAAAACATTCTGTAACCATACAAACAACTCAACTACAAACAAAGCTACTATGTATTATTATATACATATATGATATACATATATTTTTTAGATATTTATTTGCCCTTGAACGAACATAACTATATATTTATTTTTACTGCCCACATAACAACACAATTTGGTTAAAAAAAATTCTGTAACACTGTTTTTGTTTTATGATTTGAAATTATTATTTATAATATTCAAAATTATGTGTTTTGTGTTATATATATATATTGAATGAAAGAGTTCGACAATATAAACAATATAATAGCAATAGGTAGGTATATCAAATATTTCTCTTTTCCCCCACAAAAATTTCTGACTTTTTTTTTATAACTATAGCATCTCCTAATTCTAATATATATATACTCTAAGCCTAAGGTTTCCAATTTCAAATATTTAAAAATGTTTGCAACTTTTTTTATAAATAAAGTGTTTAATAAATATTAAAAATGTTTAATGTTTGCAAAATTATTAAAAAAAAGCATACATATGCCGCAATTCTTCACAATTCACAATTGTTTTTATTCATACATATTTGTATTTCATATTTTCGTTTTTTTAAATTTCAGAATATTTTCATTAATATAATTTACATATATTTTCTTGAGACATTATTTTTTTTTAATGAATAAATACATAATTTTATAATAGATGGGAATGTGACTGACAACGATGAATTTTCTCATTACCTTTTCTTTAGATTATAAAGTAAATTGTGAACTTATATAAACACATTTAAAATAAAAGTGCTCATATTAAATTTTTTATGTTTGTGTCTTAGAGTATACTCTAAGGTTTGTGTAGCTGTAGAGAATCTAGCAGAGTGAATCTTTAAATGCCATTAAAATATGTATTATAAATATCACAAGATTATAAATTTTATAATAAACTTGTACTGATATATGTACAACATTGAATGTAATGTATATATAAGTAAAGTATATAAAGTATATACACAGGTATATAAATATATATATATACTCTTATTATATAAAGAAATTATATTAAAATAACAAAAAATTATTATTAAATATTTTTATAACACAAAATTTCTATTACAAGTCACTTCACTATTATATTAATTTTATTTACAATTTGATTTCTTTTTACACAGTAAGCTTTATGCACAGTAATCAAGTAAATAATTTCAATAAAAATTGTACTCCTAATTATTATTTTATGACAAAAATTATTAATGGTAGTATTTAAAGATGCGCACAGTAATCAAAAAATAAAATGAAAAAATTTGCCGCACGGTCAATTTCATCAAATTTTTATACATATTATGCATATAAGGAATAAAAATATATTTTATATTTGCTACAACCACCACCGTTGGTGAACTAACAAATACTAAATATAAATATAATTATAATTATAAATAAATTATTAAAAACGGCAAAGAGAAAAATATGTATGTACAATCGTGTATATACTTAATAATAAAAAAGTCTAGTCGCAGTCGGTAGAAAAAAAGTTACATGCTCTGAAAAAAAGATATTAAGATACATTTTACTAACACTACTAGAAAATATGAACGAACAAAACAGCGCAAGTACCATACACACACATTGGTGTACCTGCCTGAACAAACCTTCCCTTTCGTTTCGTTTAAAAAAAACTAATATGTTCGAATTCGAATGAAGAAAAACTCATGCCATGCTTAATTTTTATTAAAAAAATTCTGTATTAAAAAAATCTAAAATTCATGTTGAAAATGAAATTTGACAACTTTTTATTTTACTTTTTGCTCTCCTATATACTATGTACATATGTATATGTCGCTTCAATCAATCTATATACATTTTCATTTTCATTTGATTTCATATATATAACTAATTTAGAACTCTTTTCGGTTCTGTGTTGAATTGAAACCTCGTGCCTCGTAAATAAAAAACGTGTGGATGTGGCGGTTGAACAATAAAAGTTTGTACAGAAAAATTACAATACATAAATATTTAGCTTCTGTAATTTGAAAAATATTCTAAAAAAAGAAATCTACGTATGTGAATTGTGAATGTTAGATTTTCTGAAGTTGAACTTATCTTACATTATTCAGAGTTGTACCCTGAATATTGGTCGTGTAAGACACCATTATGCATCTATTTAATGTTTGATTATGTATAATCTCACGTCACGATATACATATGCCCAAAACCCAGTTGATTCACTGACTTTTTGTTTTCACGAAGCTTATGTACTCCGTCCTTTCAACCAAAAATTCAGCAAAATACATATGGCAAAATACTAGACTTTTTTATTACTAGATTGTGTGAATTAAAAAATAATTAAATTCGGACCGAAACAGTGCATTCAACCAAAAATTTTAAATTTGTAATTAAAATTATAGTAGAGCTTAATTGAACCCAGAAATCAACGCACTGAAACATAATATATTTCCATTGAACTTCTATTCAAAATTTATTGTACACCCTTACACTAGAAAAATTATTAATATATATATGTAAACATTCTTAAGGTTTATGTACATAATGTATATCACAAAATAAGTAAGTTTCAGGTTTCTATTATTTCCGTGCCTTCGCGAGACCTTAAGTTAAAAATCAATTTACAAAAATATTTGCGCGTATGCATTTGGATACATTATTTCAAGGTGAAGGTAAAAAAATATTAGTTTTTATTATCTCTTCTTTGATATCCGAAATTATTTACAACAAATTTTGTAAATCAAATTATATATTGTTTTTTGTTAGCCAAGCCAATATTATGAAATAATTTTTCAAGTTCAAGTTTTCATTTTCATAACTATATGTATAAAATTTATTTATATTAAACCTTTATATATACTATACTGTGTAATCCGTAAAAAACAACCACAAGCTCAGTTGAGAAAATTAAAATAATTTATATATGTACAATGTACAAATCTCAAAATTTCATAAATCCATTTTTGTGGTGCTTTGGTTCCCGAATACGTTGTTATAGCCCCTAACTTCAGAAATCTTGAGCGTAAATATATTGAATTAAAATAGAATATTAAACCGAAAAGAAATATCTTCCTTGAAGGAAAAATATTTGCACTGTATGTAAAAATTGTGTATTATACACAATTGTAAAATTTTAAATTTATTAATAAATTTTGCTTCTATAATAATCGTGCAAGAAAAGTTATTAATACAAATTTACAGAACAAAATAACTTCAGTATGTTAATTTCACTTTTGTAATAAAATTAGCCAACAAAATAAGTTTTTATATTATAAAAAGACCTTCAAAATACGTGGGTTGTATTATACGGCATGTAAATATTTACATTAAGATATTTTTCATATCAGTTTAACATTGATAGAACTGAACTTGACAAGTACTAATTTATTTCATTTAAGAATTAAGTACAAATGGTTGTATATATATACAATTTTATTATCAAAATTTAATTTAATAATAATTTAAACAAAATTATAATTTTTAGTATAAATAAATATGTAAATAAATATATGTAAAAAGCAGTTATTTTTATAACTAAAATACATTAAAGCTTAAATCAGCTATATAAACACAGATACACTTTTAAAATATATAAATTTAACAATGCCACGCTTGTTTCTAAAAAAGAGTTCAATGTTCTTGAATTTTATATATTTTTGCGAACAACAATATTTATAAAAAAATATTTCTTGGCTACAAAAGTGTATACATTTTTTTATTAATCTATTTAGAAAATAAATTTCAACTCAAAATCGGATTTGTTACTTCTGCTCCACAAATTAATAAATCAATCATGAAAAAATATTCTATTCTTTATTAGACAATAATATATATTTTTATATTTAATTCATCTAAATTAGAACCCTGGCCCTATATTATATCGCATTACAAAACTACTAAATAATCGTATACCAGAATTGAAAATTGAATGAAATGAAAGTAATATGTAAATACATATAATATTAATTTATTATTATATACATAAATATTTAACATAATTGAGATATTTTAAGGAAAATTAAACTTTATAAATCTAAATACATTACTCGTATTATACAATAATTTACAATGTTTAAGAATTTCGATTAATTCGTCATTCTACATAGATGTAAATTTATTTAATTGAAGAATCTTCAATAAATTTCTTATCGTTTAAGATATTATTTCGGTATTAACTTTATTTGAAATTTTTTAGTTCAAAATTATATAAATTTTCGAATGTTTTCTATAATGTACCTTTTTTGTGGCAGAGTTTATTTCTAATATCTTTATATATAAGTTTAATTTTTGATTCTTTCTTATACTTTTTAACGTCGAACTCGAACAACAGTCTAATCACAACTTTTAAAATAGGAGATTAAAATATAATTAATATATAACACTTTTTATATAAAGGTTAATTAATATATACATAAAGACGGTAAGTTAGAAGTACGATTATAAAAAGAATTTATAAATATAAAAAATGGTAGAAAAATGGTAAAATTATTTTACTACACATATTTCATTAGTATTAATAGTAATAAAGACTCTTATTGAATTTTTAAGTCTTTTTTAATTACTAGGTATTTGAATCCTTTTAAAATTGCAAATTAAATTAATCATCTTATGCAATTATATTTGGAAATTTATTTTATGTAGTTAATTAATAAAATGCACAAAACTTACCAATTTCATAACTTCCTGTAGACATTGGCGATGCATATCCATTAGACAAATTTGTATGAAAATTTTGATTTTGTGTACCCGATGATGGACTTAGAGGAGGTGCTGTATTAGTATTTGGACTGGAAGTTGCCATCCATTCATCATTTCTAAGAATTACAGTAATAAGTAAAAAATATACTTTATACAAATAACTCACCCTTCCATTTTCGTCCTCTTGTTCGGTATATAAAGTAAAATATCATTTGGATTATTACCAACACTAGTCGATGGCAAAACTTCCCCAGTTAGTGTACAAGCTTCAAGTACTGGTTCTGCTTTTAGACCGGCAGTAGATTTATTGTTATCATTTGTTCTGCGAATATTTTCACCTAGGGTATTTATATCTTGAGCAGTATCAGTCAGCATAATTTGTTGGTTTGAATGAAGATCAATTTGTTGTTGTTGTTGAATCATTAGATGAGTTATTAAAGATTGCTGCTGCTGCTTTTGTTGTGGTTGATCATTTATGTGATACATGATTTATTTGTATGTACGTTTGCTTTGGTATTCTGTATTTAAATTTCCGTAAGGATATAAAAAGTAATTTTTGTGTAAGTAAATTTCATTATCTCATTATTTTTATGTAAGCCAGTTCATCCATATATTTTTCATAGAGATCTACTATATTAGAATAATGAAAATATAATTAATTAAATATTTTAACTTTAGGGATTAAAGGGGGGGGGGGGGGGGGATTAAACTATGATATATAAAATTTAATAAGGAACTAGTAACATAATTATAGGATATTTGTGTTATATTTCTAATTTGAATCTTTAGTATTTGGTAAAACTAACACGATTCGATTTTTTTATGAGCAATATTTGTATGTATATTTTTTAAAAATGAAAATTTTCATTATTACGTTGACCTGACCTATTCAATTTTATTTGCCGTAAGTAAACAAGGGCATTATATTCAATGCAATGATTGAACATATACGTACTAACACATACATGTGTACATATTATATACGAATCATTTTATGATTCTAAAAATATATTTTTGTAATTTAGCTTTCTATCGCAAACACTGACAAAATTTTTGCATAATAATCGCTTATGTTTTAACAACCGCCTATAGTTATATTCTAACAATCCTTGCAATTGTACATACTTTTCTACAATAAGAAAATTGTAAATAGACATATTTTTACAGCGTATGGCAGATGAATACAGGATTAAAAAAATATAATCAAAAATATTTAACAGTATTTATTAAAAGTGTATTTCTTTTAAAATTTCGTTTATCCGACCAATTAGTTTTCCTTGTATTGTAGAAAAATCAACATTATTTTAAAAGTTCAAATAAAATCGATTTTTTATGTACAGATATCAGACAATAAATTGAATAAATCAGAAAAAATAATTTTTTTTGAAGATATTTAAAGTTTCAAAAGAAAATAATAATGCTTTATTAGCACAATGCAACTTTATTGAATGTTGTTGATTTACAACAAAATTTTAACTACATATATATAAAGACATAAAAATATTTTCTAACAAACATTATTGCACTCTTAATATAACCAATTAGATACTGAAATATTTTTGCAACACTACTGCAAGATTAACTTCATTCAAATGTACATGAAAAATAGGAAAGTTTTATAAAAAAAGCTCTGGAATATACAAATATTATTCCAACACTACCGTAAAAAAAAGTTTCATACAAGCTTTAAGTAAGAAGTGTAATCAAAGTAAAAATTGATGCAGGTTTTCTTAGTCCTTCTACAGTGCATTCTACATTTTTTACTGAACCGTTTTGAGTTGTGATGGAATTTCATTCTAAATGTCAATAAACGCGTTGCATAAAAACTTAGTTCGCATGCGTTATATTTATTATAATATATATAACGCAGGCGAACTATTTATTAGATTTTATAATCACATAATATGATATACTATAACTATACTAACTATACAAATACAGTATAAACGTATGCCAAAATAGTAACCCTGGATTCACAATGCGCTAGACTCTGCTGAACGCGGCAAATGTTCCGAATGGAATTTGAAATTAGGAAGTCTCCGTTGGAGCTAAAATCATTTCTCCGTTCCGAACGGAATTCATGATTTATGTGAATATAACTTTACCTGACAAATATTGTGAATGAAATTACTATTTTCATATACTTGAACATGAACTTTTCAACTTTGCTTTGCGTAGCGTTGACGTTCAATTGTGAATCAAGCATGAAAATCTAGATATCTGTAATTAAACTGGAATAAATCGTTGACAATGGGCGCATCCATACCCCTAAGGAGATATGTGCTTATGGCTCTGGATGAGGTACTTATATATTATAAATGTATCACTACTTCAAATTCAGAAACCTTTGATGATGAATTGTGGCTTGGTTTTAAAAATTAACAAAGCAATATTTCCATTTACGATATACCAATAATATAATGTATTTCTATGTGAGCGATATTTGTGAATGCTAAAAACTATATTTTTAATCCACTATAAAATAGTGTATTATATTTTAGCTGTAATAATTAAAGGGAGCTTATTAGTTTATATTTTATTATTAGAAAATTTAATTTAATGAGAAAAATAATTCTCTTTTCGTATAATTAATTTTAATTTACTATTTTAATTAGAAAATAAAAAATTCATTTCTTATGTAGATATTTTATTTATTTAGTATTCGATATTTCATATCCAAATACCTATATTTAAAAAAAGTACGTTCTTTGTTAAAAGCTGTTAAAGTTAAACCCGAATTTAACTTGAAACAGAATAAAATTGTTTAAAATAAATCATGCATTTAAGTCTTTAGTTATATGTACTATACAAAAAAAAAAATATCGGAATTATGGATTGTTTTCTAAAAATAATAATTAGTTCTAAGACTAAGTACCTACATAATATGAAAAAATTTAAGTTTATAGTACCTAGTTATTTGTAAAAAAAATTATTTAATTGAAAATATAAATAAATTTATCAATAATTTACCTGTGACAGGAGGAAAAAGTGTAAACAAACTCAATAAAAATAAAAAGGTCGGGAACCTGAATTTCGTGACGTGATTAATTTCTAAAAGTAGACTTATATTATTAAAATAATGCAAACATAATTTCTCTAAAAAAATTACCTTTTTTTCAGAAATAATTTCAAGCTTATAAATTTGTTAAAATTAATTTATACTACATCAATTTTTGTGTGTTTATTTTAATAATATTCAATCTCCATTATTTAGTTGACACCTCCCGATTTCACTTTTATACCATTTTCTTAATTTTAATTAATTATAATCTCTATTGGATCCAGATTTTTTTACTATTGTGTATTTTTAGAGTAGCTTAAACACACTACTTTGTCTGCTGGCACTTTTTAATTATAAAATATTGATTTTATCTACAATCTTTGTATTCGAAAGATATAAAAATAAATATTCAATTTAATAATTATTATATTTTTTTTACTTAGATTTGTTTAATAAATTTTCTTTACAAAATAAATTCTATTCATGGAAAAATATTAGAGTAGTTTTTGTCAATTAGAATTACCAAAAGTGTAGTAGATAAGATGTAGATGTAGAAGATTATCTCCCGGTTAAAATTTTTTGACTGATGTGCTTTGAAGTAAATCACTTTCCGAAATTCGAAATTATTAATTTTTCCGAAAAATATTTAAAATAATACAATACTGAAATTCTGAAAGTTCTCTGAATTGTCAAAAAAACATTTTTCAAAAATTGTATGTTTAATTTTTTCCCTGTATATTTATATTTAAAATTAAATTTTCCGTAAAATCCTCCTATCTTGGATTGTGAGGAATATAATTTTTGCTATAATAATTTACATTTCCTACAGGTCTATAGTTTTTAATCGCTCTCCGCCTCTCAGCGAAATGTTTCGTTCCAGTCATTGGAATATTGCAATATGACCATATTGAAAAAAACTGTGGTTTTTTTTTCTGCAGAAATGTCATTTATGTTTTGTCATATTATATCCGAAAGTCAAATTGATATGCAAAAATAATGCCTAAAAGGAATTTAGTGATAAAATATATAAAAAGCATTTAAGAATTTGATGAATTATTATTATAATCAATATTAAAGAAAGCTTTTATTATTAATTAAATTAAAAATAGTAGTGAGACATATATGTTATTGATATTGTATAATCTTAATCGTATTCGTATATAACAGGATAGTCATAGCCATAGCACGAACACGTCAAAAAAATTAAATTGCAGTAGCAGCAAGTTAATAGATGATTTTATTACTAACTAAATGTATAAATAATTCACGTGAGCAGACAACATTAATTAAATTTGACGTCAAAGACTATTTTAAGGTGTGGATTGGCAAATGCAAAACTTGCAAACAAAATGTGAGTATATAAAGAATACTTTTCCTTTACTATTTTTCTCCATTTGTATTTCAGATACAAATTATTCCTACCGAGATAATATTTTATAGTAATTATTCGGGAATAAATAAATGAAATCATTTTAAAAACTTTTTGTTTCGATATCGTCATTTTATTCGTGAAGGTATTATCGTAAAAATCAATACTTACATCTTAATATAAAATGTTAAAAAGCGATATAAATTCATTAAAGAATTGCATAATGTTATTCTATTATAAAGAAACCTCGAAAAGATTTTGTCTGAACTGAACATTTGTTGTTTAATGTTAAAATGTCCAATTTTCTGCTCATTATTTGTTATACTACAATGATTTTATTTGTTAAAATAAAATAATATTATATTTAAGTAAATAACATATAATATTATGCCTTTAACATTTAACTTTAAATATTAGAAAAAATATATTTCTAATTGGAAGATGACATCATGTTTACATAATTTTTAGATCTGGCATATATAAAGCAGCAAATAAATTATATACGATTGTTATATGGTGTTTTACAGCATTTTCTACTGTCATTGCTTGTTTGTTTATTTTAAATAATTCATATTTGTTTCGAAATAAAATATGCATGCGTTTTATACAGCCTGTTGCCTTTCGTAGTAAATCTTTGCAAATATATGATTCAGATTTTTAAAGTTGTATCATATTATGACCTATTTTTCATATACCGCAATGAAGTCTTTCAGCAAATCAAAAATAAGTAATCAAAAGTAATCTTATCATTACATATCAAATTGTGATTTTTTGTTTGAGAATAATTTTGAAATATGTACATTTCTCAGAAATAAGAAAAGCAACATACTGAAAAATGGATCGACATACAGAAGAAGAAACAAATACAATGGCTGTAATAAGGCGGTTACGACTTTATGGTTCACATTTACTTCACCGCTTCCAATTGACCGCACAACATACTATGAGAAGGTTTCGTCGTCGAAGCAGAAGGAGTAAAATATATTCACCGCCAGAAACCCCTATAGGAGAATCAAGTAATTATACCGGGTCCATAAGTACAAGTGAGCATGCGTTATATTTTTAATTTTTATTTGTTTACTAAATTCCATTATCATATTTTACATTGTTTGATATTAAAGTTATGAGTGAGTTTTTTACCTAAAAAGTATAACAATAAATATTAGATATCGATTTATATAAGTTCAAAACAAACATGGAATGCAGGTGAAAGTTGACGCAATTTAATTAAAATAAGTTATTTAATCACACTATATTAAAATTGAATGGCAAGTAATATAAAATAGAAATATGTATTAGAAGTATTATTATGTAAATTTTCAACAATAATACAATGTTAATTTAATAATGGGAAAAGTGTTGTTGTTCTATATTTTATAATATACAATTTTTGTTATTTTAATATATATTAATTGTAAAGTATGTATCTGTGCTTTATTATACTGCCAATGTTTAAAAATTTCCAAGGATAATAATATTCTAATTTTCTATTTTATAGTAAATTTACTATAATTTACTTTTCTGTAATATAATTCCAAGTTTACTATATTGTAATTATGTTCCACTAATAAATTATTATCTTATGATAATTTATTTTATTATTTTACCATAAAAAATTTATTTAAGATGACTTATTAAAGGATGATTCAGGAAAATGGCAATTCAAAATATCTATACAAGAATTTTCCCCGACTATTTAGTTGTAAGAATTATATACTTTATATTGAGTTAATTTAATAATTAAAACGGTGTTAATTTAAATATTAATCGAATAAGTAATTATATAGACATGTTTGAAAATTTATGAAATTATTTAACTATATGTAATAATAAATAATTTAGATGATGAGGAAGTAGTATCAGGACAGTCAGTAGATGATACCGAAAAACGTGTTATTTGCATAAATAAACCACAAAAACAGAAATTTTGTAACAATCATATTTCTACTGCAAAATATAGGTAACACTACTATATATATTTTTTTAATTGGTTTACAATATAACCTGGTATATATTTCAGCTTTCTTAGTTTTTTTCCGTCATTTCTTTTTGAGCAATTTAGAAGGTATTCGAATTGCTTTTTCTTATTAATTGCACTACTTCAACAAATTCCTGACGTATCACCAACTGGACGATATACAACATTAGTTCCGTTAATATTTATTTTGTCGGTTAGTGCAATTAAAGAAATTGTTGAAGATTTTGTAAGTAAAAAATTTTTTTTTTAATTAAAATATTATAATTTTTTTAATAAAAAATTAGAAAAGGCATAGAGCTGATAATGAAATTAATCACAGACTTGTTGAGACTTTAAGGAATGGAAATTGGGAGTCTATAAGGTGGCAAGAATTATCAGTAGGAGATGTAGTTAAAATACATAATGATAAATTCTTCCCAGCAGATCTTTTATTACTTTCATCAAGGTAAATAATAAATAATAGATCGTATTAATTGTTTTTTATTACTAAAAATAATTTTTAAAGTGAGCCACAAGGAATGTCATTTATAGAAACAGCAAATTTAGATGGTGAAACAAATTTAAAGATTCGTCAAGGTGTACCTTCAACAGCTGTACTACTTGAAACAAAATCTTTATTGCAATTCAAAGCGAATATAGAATGTGATTTGCCCAATAGACATTTGTATGAATTTAATGGAGTTCTTAAAGAAAGGGAAAAACCGTAATTTCATTAAACATTGAAAGTGTCATTGTTTAAAAATAATTATTTTCAGTTCAGTTGCTCTTGGTCCTGATCAAATTGTTTTAAGGGGTGCCATGTTGCGCAATACAATATGGATATTTGGTGTTGTAATATATACAGGCCATGATACTAAACTAATGAAAAATTCAACTGCAGCGCCACTGAAACGTTCAACACTTGACAAGCTTACCAATACACAAATTTTAATGCTGTTTATTATACTTATCGCGCTTGCACTTGTTAGCGCTATTTGTAATGAAATTTGGACAACACATCATCATCAAACTGATTGGTACCTTGGCATTGATGGTATTTATTTATTCACATTGTTTAATAACGTATTTTGAAACAATTTTTTTAATAGATATTATTAGCAGAAATTTTGGATACAATCTTCTTACATTTTTTATATTATATAATAACTTAATACCAATATCTCTACAAGTTACTCTTGAATTAGTTAGATTTTTACAAGTATACGAATTTCTAAAAATTATTTTAATATTAAATTAAACATATTGTTTTTTTTTAATAGGCACTGTTCATAAATTTTGATATTGAAATGTATCATGAAGAATCGAATACGCCAGCGATGGCTAGAACTTCCAACCTTAACGAAGAATTAGGAATGGTTAAATATATATTTTCAGATAAAACAGGAACTCTTACACGAAATGTAATGGAATTTAAAAAATGTTCAATTGCTAGATATGTATATAGCGTAACTGGTGATCCAAAGCAATCACTTTTAGTACAGGTAAATGCTTAATATAATATTTATTATTGTAATGAAAATATTATAAAAATTAAAATTTTTTTCGCAGAATATTAAGACAAATCATCAAACTGCCCCGGTGCTTAAAGAATTTCTGACTTTATTAGCAGTCTGTCATACTGTAATTCCAGAAAGACATGACAATGGTAAAATAGTATATCATGCTGCAAGTCCAGATGAAAAAGCACTCGTAGATGGTGCAAAACAATTTGGATATATATTTCACACAAGAACTCCTGCATATGTGGAAATAGATGCTTTGGATGTTCTTGAGCGTTATGAAATTTTAAATGTTTTGGAATTTACATCAACGCGTAAAAGAATGTCGGTCATTGTTCGAACGCCAGATAATGAAATTAAACTTTATTGTAAAGGAGCCGATTCAGTAATATATGAACGTTTGTCACCGGACGGACAAGCATATCGGGAAATTACTCTTCGACATTTAGAAGAATTTGCTACAGATGGTCTTCGAACACTATGCTGTGCTGTGTCATTAATTTCTGAGCAAGAATATACCGATTGGAATGAAAAATATCATGTAGCCTCTACTTTATTACAATATCGGGAGCAGAAAATAGAAGAAACCGCTGATTTAATTGAAAAAGACTTAATGCTCCTGGGAGCTACAGCTATAGAGGATAAATTACAAGATGGTGTACCTGAAGCAATTGAGAAATTATTGAAAGCAGATATATTTATATGGGTACTAACTGGTGATAAACAAGAAACTGCTATAAATATTGGATATTCTTGTAAATTAATAACTCATTCAATGGAGCTTATTTTTCTGAATCAACATAGCTTAGATGTATATAATTTCCATATAATAATAAAAAAAAAATTAATTTGATATGTACTTTTCGTTTTTAGAACACCCGTGAAATTATTCTTAAAAATTGCGGTGAATTGAGGAACCAAGATGCGCAAAATTTAAATGTTGGATTGATTATTGATGGAAAAACTTTAAAATTTGCATTAAGCCATGATTTACGTCGAGATTTTTTGGAATTATGTGTTGCTTGCCGTGTCGTAATATGTTGTAGAGTATCACCAATACAAAAAGCCGAAGTAGTTGATTTAGTGTCAACAAATACAAAATACGTTACATTAGCCATTGGAGATGGAGCTAATGATGTTGCTATGATACAAAAGGCACATGTTGGTGTTGGAATTTCCGGTGCAGAGGGTTTACAAGCATCATGTGCTTCAGATTATTCAATTGCACAGTTTCGTTTCCTTTTGCGATTACTTTTGGTACATGGAGCCTGGAATTATAGCCGAATTAGTAAATTAATTTTATATAGTTTCTATAAAAATGTATGTCTGTATGTTATTGAATTGTGGTTTGCAATTTATTCAGGATGGTAATTAATTATTCAAAAAAAAAAAATTAATTTTGTTAAAACTGTATTTTTTCAGGTCTGGTCAAATTTTATTTGAACGATGGACAATTGGATTGTATAATGTTATGTTTACAATGTTACCACCATTTGCCTTAGGTCTTTTTGATAAAGTTTGTTCAGCAGAAAATATGATGAGATATCCTGCTCTATACAAACCATCACAAAATGCAAAATTATTTAATGTTAAAGTTTTTTGGGTGTGGATTTTTAATGCACTATTACATTCAATTATGCTTTTTTGGTTACCAATGTTAGCATATACTCAAGACTCGATATGGGGCAACGGAAAAGTTGGAGATTATTTAGTATTAGGAAATATAGTTTATACCGTAAGATTTTCTTACATACTTTTTAATAATTATTATAATAATTTAATATTTAGTATGTGGTAATAACTGTGTGTCTTAAAGCTGGTCTTGCAACAAATTCGTGGACATGGTTAACACATGCTTCTATTTGGGGATCTATTCTTCTTTGGTTCATTTTTTTGATAGCTTATAGTTACATTTGGCCAACACTGCAATTTGCACCCGAATTTGTTGGAATGCATACTTTTATATATTCATCGCCAGTATTTTGGATGGGTTTATTTTTAATACCAATTGCAACACTATTATTTGATTTTGTATTAAAATTGTACGTAACCATTAAATGGAATGTTATGAAAGGCATATAATAATGAAAATTACAGAGTTGGGAATACAGTATATAAGTCTTTAACAGATGCAGTACGGGAATTTGAAATTAAACGCCATGATCCTGCAGACATGATTAGAGAATCTAGATCATCGTAAGTAATAATATATATGTACTATATTAATAATTTCCTTTCATATTATTTTCCTCATCACGTTTTTTATTTTTGTTATCATTTCATAAAAATTATTCCCATGTCAATTTCTTTAATTTTCATTCATTAAGTGTTTTCAAGTAAAATTATTTTTGTTTAATTGCTTTTGTTTTACTTATCATATTTTATACATATGTATAATATTAGTAATCATTTACTAATAACATTCGTTATAAAACTATTTAAGTTTTCTTTTTCTAATTATTTTTCGATAGTTTAGGTGAAGAGTATTTGGTTATTTTTGTCTGATTTGCATATTTCTTCAATTTTCTAATAAATTTTGAATATTATTAAAACTTCAGTGTCATACTTCAACTAAATGTTTAAAATTTGAATTGTACATTTTCATAACTTTAAATTAATTTATGAAGAATATCTATCGTTTGGGTTCCAGGTCACATTTGTTCAGCTTTCTTTTATAATTTTGAAAATCCTTTGTTTCTTTTCACGAGAATGGTACAATGCTTTTGAAAATTATGGAATAAGCCAATAAATAAATTAAATGCTTATTTGTTTATATAAAATTATCATATCATATTAAGATATACATATTTAAATGCTGTACTATGATTTGCATTAAGTATGATGACATTAATATAGCGAAATATTTTTCTAAACATCAATACAATAGGAATAGGCCATTAATTTTCCTTTAATTAAGGAACAAAATTGCTACTTTGGGGAATAAAATTGAATAATTTATGGTACAACATTTTTAAATTAAATTTCCTCCAGAATGAATAACAAATATATATATTTTTCATTTTATATATTTTTTTGTTTTTTGAGGTTTTTTTTCATTTTTTTTTATTATTTTAATCCTTTACGCACAATTATATTTTCACCTTCAAGGAATCATGATCCAATAGCCATAACATGGCGGCCACTGAACAACCAGGTTGGACCACATCCAAATGAAAACCGGATAATCGGCTGAAACACAGAAAAAAATAAAAAACAATCTTTTAGATTTCATTTAATAAGAAAACTAAAACGCACAAAAGTTAAATTTTTTCTAAAGACTAAACACAATATACATATATAAAGAAAAGGCTGTGATATAATAAATAATGGATTTTTTTTTTAAATATTATAAATTTGTTTTAACAATTATTTTCATTTAAGCTCAACAAGTAAAAAACATATTTGATTATTTTAAAAAGTTATTCAAAATTGTTTAAAAATAAAGTTATTGTAAATTTAACGCACAAAAAAACATATTTGATTAATTTCAAAATAAATTAATTGATATTTAAAAAAGAATCGAAGCGCTTCTCAGTAAGAAAAAATAATGCACTATGCAATAATAATTTTTTAATTTATTTAGTTTTTAGTTGTTTTTATTAATAGAATTTTTTTAATTAAGTATTTAAATATTCGTTAAGAGTTTTAAAAAGTCAGAAATATTAATATATATACATATATATATATATATATATATATATATATGTATTATGTATATATAATTTATATCGGTATATATAATTTACATATAAATATTTATATATATGTGTATATATACTTCCATATAAAGTATTTTGAATTCAGCACATTTTACAGACTTGTAGTTATGCTGAATATTCAATAATTTATTTCATGTTTTGTTGCATGGCTTAATTTGTCGTAAAAAAGATTTATTTTGAATTATTAAAATAAAAATGTTTTTATTATTGAATCATTATATTTTAATATCGTAAATTATTTCATCCCATGATAAAGTTTTGTGTTGTGTTGTGTTTGATTTTGGATAGTTAGATTTTTTTATGTTTTTTTACGTATTTTTAATTTTTAAGGTTTTTTTTTTATTAAAAAGAATAGCAAAAATAATAAATGTTTCCAAACAAATTTTAAATGTAATGAACTATTCTGTCATAACGCGATTTATTCATTCTTATTTAGAACAATGCATGCGTTGGAAGTGATAACAAGGTGTAAGTAAATAATTACTGCAATTAACACTAGTTTCTATAATTGCAATTTTTTGCACAATATGATTCTTTTTTTTATTATTTATTACTTGCAATCGATTGCAAATTACTATGAGCTGAATTATTTATTATTTATATGGGCAAAAAAGTTTTTCATTACTTTAAACATTAACAAAAATTGTAAAAAACAAAAAATATTAAACTGTTGCATTGTTGTAAATGTAAAAAGTTTTGGTCTCTGACAGTAAAATTTTGTTACAGTTATTAGTGTTTAATTTAATGTATAATAATTATTTCATTTTAATTAATATTATATTATATTAAATGGTCCATTACGTTGTTTTTGCGAAACAGTATTAACAGTTTTATGCTTTTGCAAATATAATTAATAAGTTGTAAAAGTAATTTTTTTAAATTATAAATTATTTTTCGTCCGAATTGTGTTCGAACATTCCGTTTAAAGATTTTTTTTTAAATTTCTCGTACTGAAAAATTTAGTCGATTGTCCGGTTTAAAATATGATGGAAGGTTGAATTCACAATACTGAAAATATATAAATTTCAATATTAAGTTTGTGCGGTGCCCCTCTAAACCCCAATAACTCCAAATTTACATATAAATATTTATTTTACTTTTTTCATTATTTATAAGTTATAACTTTTATTTTCGTCTATATATATAAATTTTATTACATTTATAAATGAAATAAAAAAAAATTAATTACAATTATTTAATATAATTTGTAATTTATTATCTATTTTAATTTTTAATACATACATCCAAATTCGTTACTTTCTTTATTTAAATTTGGTATGGTATGGTATGTCTCATAAGCATATATACATATAGAATTTTACTAAATAAAATTAGAATTGTATACATTGCTCATACATACCAATGTTAATAGATGAAAAGTAAAGTTTCACTTTTAAAATTTTAATAATAATTATGAAATTTTTTAAAAAAAATGCATGTTATAATATAATCAATATAGATTAACAGAAACCGCTAGGCTTTTGAGAAACGTTCGAAGCGTATTTACTCGTCGGGCAAACACCACAGCTGACGCGGAACTTGAATTGTCGCGTGAGTACCTATTATATTAAAGTATTTTAAAAGCAGAACTAATAACTGTATTAAAACATTAAAATAATTAAATATTTGTTAAAAAGAAACCTAACAGAGAAATAAATAATATTTAAAATTTATTTATTGATTTAGATATACCAATGAGGAACACGTTTATTATTTAGTAAACGTAATCTCAAGCACTGAACAATCACTTCTTTTTTTTAATTCACAGAAAAAAAAATTGAGATTCACAAAATAAAAATTAAATTTAAAAAATCAAAATTAAATATATTTTGTATAATTATTTGTTGTTACTTTTCACAGACGGTTATGCATTTTCCCAGGAAGAAAATGGAGCAGTTCCACAATCTGTTGTTATCCGTGCATACGATACAAATCTGAGAAAACCAGACGGGAATTAATTAACAGAGAAAGTATATTTAAAGAATTTTGATATATGTACTTATAATATGTATATGGCGGATTTAGTTAAATTAACAAAAATGTATTTAAAATTTGTAAAAAAAAATTATAATTAAGATAAAAAGTAACACAATTAAGTTTATTAATTTTTCTAAGCTCTAAGCAGTGCGAAAAGTTCAGAGAATTCAGAGTATTTCAATATTTTAAGAAGGGCACAATATTTTTTATTTTCAAATATACTTAATACATATTACAGCGCAATTTATGCTTGTATTTAAGTTATGCCATCATAAAATAATTCACTTTTTCATAGCTTGACAATTAATTTAATTAACACTGTCGATTATAAACGCAATAGAAAATATTACAATTTTAAATTTAAATGGCCATTGTTGTTGGTATTTTAACAACACATTTTTTTGTTTTTTATTCTTTTGGAAAAGAACGAATTTGATCCGCGGGAAACCAAAAACTAGATTAACGAGAAGATCAATTTGAATTTTAAAATTACCAAATTCACTTGAAAATGTTTAAGAATAGTAGGTATACTATTTTAAATTATAAGTCAAGTCGACTTATTCAACTTGGTATAACATAAGTAATGTATTTTTAAATTAAATAACTAAAAATACTAATATATATTTGAAGTGATATATTTGTAAATGAGATAACTAAAAATACTAATATAATTATATTAACTATTTGAAGCCAAGTTTACTTATTTATTATTAGTTACAAAAAATTCTTTTTAATTTGCATTTAATTAATAAAACGATCACTTAACTAAATATTTTATTATTTTTTTTAAATTGCTAATTTAAGTAGTAAAATTCACAACACTTATTTTTACTAAGAATTTTAATAAGAATTATTAAAATTTATTGTTATTTTATATCCATTTCTATTGAAAATTTTTGGAAAAAAAGAAATAAATTGTAAATAAAATGGAATATTATAATTAATTATATCTATACCTATACTTTTTTATTTTATTTTTTTTATTTTTCATACTTAACTTTACTATAGTCTTCCACTGGTGCCTTTACACTTTTTGAGATAACCAAATTAAATATTTAGATAAGAGAAAAAACAGCTCTCTTAAATTTTCTAAGTATGAATATAAAATGATATTGTTTCAACATTCAATATTGTTTACTTCTTTACTGGCACGGCCACGGGCACAACCACGGCACGGGCATCTGCTGTTATATATTTTCAGTAAAAATTTCTTCAACAAAAAGTACTTTCTAACTAAACCAACTCAGCTCTTTTATATTACTAAATACTCAATTTGCATTCAAATCAAACATAAATAAAATTCGATATGTAAAGTTGTTTCGCTTTCGCTTCCAAAATAGTAGAAATATAATAAAACAGGCCAAAAAGAAAGATTGAAAAATATGTTAAAAACGATCAAACATAAATAAATAATGAACCGATAAAGAACTAAACAAACTTTTTTGCAGGCAAGCATGTCCATGTAGGCAAAAGCAACAGGTTGATTTTTATTATTTCTCGTTTGGTTGTACGTTGTAGTATATTATTAAAATTTTGTCGTCGCACTGAAAACTGTAATTTTTACTACTAGAGAGAATCAGTTAAAATTGGACTGTTCGAGCGATAAGTGTGCATAAAAGAAATAATAAATTCTGTAATTCGTTTTTAAGTATGTTGAAGATCACTTAACCCATACAAATATAGTTATACAGATAAATATAAAGTGAATCAAATTAAATAAAAATATTATTTAAAAAAGAAATTTCACTAATTAATATCGGAGTAGAAATTTCAATTTCGAAATTTTTGTTGTTGGTTTGTTAATTTCCTCCTTGTTGTTAGTTAATTACTAGTCGTAATATAATCGGCAAATGATAGACTTTTTTATAATTTTAGGCTTTTAAGTGATTGTTGGTAAAATAGAAAAGAAGTGTAAAAAAATGTGATGTGATTTAAAAGTTAAAAAAAATTAATTAAAAAAATTATTCAAAGTATTAAAATAAGTAAAATATTAAAAATAATTAGAGATTTCAAAAACGGATAAAAACTACAAAATTGCTTGAATTTCAAAAGGATAACTATTATATCTCCACAAGAACCAAAATTAAATTTAAGTTATTCTCAACAACAATAATAATAAAAAAAAATAAACTCGACAAACAAAAAGTTTTTAAAAGTAAGTCAATACAAAATTATAGTGACAAAATTAGTTTTGAACTATCACAGCTTAATATAAGTACTATATCTAAATATTTCAGTCAGCTTTTATTAAATATGTTTTAAGTTCAGTATTTGCTTTTTATTTGTCTTCTCTTCTTCTACTAATAATAAACGATAGGATAACGATCGCAACATAAATTTCAATTATATGTTTCCGGAGTGGATGATAGAAAAAAAAATTGAAATATTTTTATCATAATATTTTTTTAACAGTCAAATAAAATTTAATTGAAACCTGTAATCATTTTACATTTTTAATTGAATATCGCTTTTAAATTCTTTCGATATTTACTTGTAACTGAGTCTTTAGAGGGAATTTTGAAAACTGAACTAATTATCAATTATGCTATGCTGCTAATAAATAACTTAAAATGATAATAATGAATAATCTAGGAATCTAGTCTAGTTATGGTTTGATATTGATATTCGATCAGTTTTATCATAATACGTAACATACATATACACATATTACCAAATAAAAATAAGTTATTGAGAGATTTCGATATTGTTGAAAGCTTTCGATAAATTAAAAATATATCCAAGCCATGATGTGATTTGGAAATTATATTTATACTCTATTTATTTATTTATTTATTTATTTATTATTAATCAATCATGCTATATTTAATATTTAATTGAAATATTTAATATTTAAAATGTACAAAAACAAAAGCTATTCTGTAAAATTTACTTGCATCTCACTGTATACATATACATACATACATACAAAATGTTAGCTAGCAAATTTTTTATGTTCACTTCACACATCATAATTTATAATCATGCATCCAATAAACGTAAAATAAATATTGCGCGCCGTATAAGGAAGTTTAATAACTTTTTTTTCGAAAATTTTTATACGTTCAGTTTTAATTTACAGAAATATTTTATTTATATACAATTTAATATAGTGTAGTAATGGATTAATTATTTTCAGTTGCTAAAAGTTGAAATTTTAAAAAATATTATGTAGGTATATATTAAATTAGGGGTGTTTGTATATTTCGGTTTCAAAAGGTATCAAAATAAATTCAAATATTATAGTATAGATAGGCTAATCTCAAATTGTAGCTAATATTAGCAGCTTACAAGATTATTTTAGGTATTTCGAACTATTAATATGATATATTATATTAATTTGGTTCAATTTACAATATTTAAAAAAAAATTTAGCAAATGATAATTAAAATTATAGGAGTATTTTTATTATTATTCATAAATTAAATAATTAAGATAAAATTATTTCTAATATTTTGCCCATTTTGTAATAATTTTTTAATTATCCTTTATAAAAAAATGTGTACATAATATTTATATGTAGCTATTTTATGACGTACAAAGTTTTCTTTTTTCGATATCTTTCTTAGTCAACTTCAACATTCATTATTATGCTGTAAGATTGTAGCTTACGAAAAAAATTAGATTTAATATCCATGTATGTATATATATAGAAAACAATGATAAATGGTGATTTTCAAGTTATGTACATATATATATAAAAGTTAATAATTAAAACAAGAAATTACTTAATATAATTTTTGTCATGTTGGATCAGAGACTATTGTGATCCCATATAGATCTCAGTGTGTATGAATTACTTTTAGAGGGAGAGCTTATTAATATAATTTTTATTATTAATTTAACTCCTATACATAAATGGAAATTATATTTTAAATCTATATGAATAAATTAATTTATTTAAAGTCCCTCAATAATTTATAGAAAAACCAGAAACGATCAGAAAATTATTTCATTTTTTTCGTGTGTTATTTAAATAAATAGTTTTATGCTATCTAATTTTGACTATAGTAACTAATTTAAATTATCCGTGTAACAATTTAATTTTATAGATCAGTGGTGATAAACATATAATATGCGTTCCCCACGTTTAAAGTAAATAAATAGATTTGTAATAATTTCTTAGAACTCAACTTGTTTGCTTGTTTCATTGATACGAAAAAAATATTATACGAACATAACGAATTACTACAAAATCACTAGAACTAGCTGGAAAATTAAAAAAAAAGATTAAAAGCTCAAACATTCAGAAAATGGGAATTAATAACTGGCAGGTAATTCCAGTTTATACAATGTTAATTTGAAAGAAATAAGCTAATTTAATCTACTTTCTGTTCAGCTCATCGATAACTGATAGGAAAGTAGATTAAACTCAAATTATGATGATAAACAAATGGTCTTTTATTTATGTAAATTTTAAGTAATTTTAGTCAAAAAAAATATTTAAATTACTTGGTATATGGAGACATGATCAATATAAAAAAAAGTGGGATGGATAGACAGACGGGTAATGTAATGTAATGGTATTCCCAACATGTGGGGTTGGAATCATCCATCCCACTTTTTTTATATTGATCATGTCTCCATATACCAAGTAATTTAAATATTTTTTTTGACTAAAATTATTTAAAATTTACATAAATAAAAGACCATTTCTTTATCGTACAGATCGATAGTTTAATGTATAATGGTAAAAGTAAAGAATTTATTAATTTATGCAATAAAAACATTCTTTAGAGAATAAATTTAAAAAATATACAAGATTTTTTTTTTAATTTATTAAAAGATTATATTAAAATAAGAAGTTTGGCCTTGATTAATACATTTTTTGTGGAGTTTTGCTAATATACGACGTTTCACCTGTTCTTCTGTTATAATTTATATATAAAAAGTAATTAATATTAATTTTTTAGTTTTCCTTTGCAAAATGTAACGTTTTTAATTTATTAATTTTTTTGTGAAGATAATAAATTATTATTAAATTAAATTTTCGAAAAATATTTTCAAATTTTTAGTTAATTTTTTTTTTGCATTTCCTTACATTTTAATAGACAAAAAACTTTCCTTTTTGGGTAATATTGATTAAAAATTTATATCATAAATTTGTCATCTTATTTTATTTAACTTTTACAAAAATTTTAAGAGATTTTAAATATTTGCTTTAAAAGTATGATGAATATAAAATTCCCCCATCATAAATAAAGAAAAAATACTAAATACATTTTTGATAAGTTTTTTGATTTGCTGCAAAATATCATTAACAAACTTTTTTTATATATTTCAAATAAATTGTCAGTTATAATAACATACATTTTTTTATATAGATAAAAAAAATGGAACAATTATTAAATAGAAAAAAAAATCAGAATAATTAAATCAAATTATTTCGATAATAAATAAAAATAAGCTTTTAATTTTATTTTATAGGGAAATATCACGATAATATAGAAATGTCAAGCGTAAAATATTAGATTGAATTAGTTTCAGATGTGAGCTGAGATTAAACTGTATATAATGTTTTTGGCATTGTAGACATGATATTCATATTCCTACAAAATTGTGAAGTAAAAGATTCCCAATATGTTTGCAATTTAACTTTCAAATCTCCAACAAAAGCATATAAAGAGAATATAGTATACAGATTAATTCATATGAAATTAAGATTTTTTTTTGTTTTAATGTTTTACTAGTTATTAATAAAAATAAAATAAATACATATGAGATATGGCTCGTATCTATATTTAATAGGAGCGAACATTATGTACAGGTGCTCCAGACAGCTACTATACTGCACATATAACTAAAATCTAATGTTAATATTTTATATGGATTTTCGATTTTTATGTATGTACATAAAAAGAAAAAAAAATCAATAACAACAAAAGATACATTTAAAAAAAATATTATAGAAGAAAAGAAACCTTTTGTTTACAGTTTTTACGTTAAATTTACCTGATGCGGTATATTTGGTTCAGGGACTAAATTTATAGTTTCCTAACATTTAAGGAATTTTTTTATAGTAATTATAAATCATTGGGTATGTAAAAACGGATACCCAATGAAAACCGGATACTCTTCTGACTAATTTAGAATGGTATCCGATTATCATTTGGTATGCATTTATTCTATATCTCCGTATATTTTGTGTCTATTTCAATTAACATTTTCTAAGAATAACTGATGTTGATTCTAATTTGGCCCAACAAAACATCACATACACGAGTCAGTAATAGGTAGTTTTTTTTATACCTAATGATCTGTTACCGAATGTCCGCCTTCGTTGTAGAAAAACAATTAATTGTATTTGAAATTTTCTCTTAAAATAATATTTTTATATAAGCAAACTGTTGTATGGTCATGGTCCTATTTTTATTGTAAGTACATAATATATATAATATGTTCTTTATTGTCATATTTTAACCTGGTAGATGCACCATAAATATTTCTTAGAAAATATTTCCTTTTGTTTTATGGTAGTTTTATAGTAAAGATGAATTCAAAAAGATATTATTAATTTTTACCTGCCTCCGTTTGACAATTTATTTACGAAGATTTCAAATTTTTAATACTTAAAAATTAATACTGTGATTTTCTATGATTAAGATTATATATGTATTATGTCGTATAGTATATAAACATATTATACATATATATTATATATATATATACTTTTTTGAAAAGCATGGTATAAACGCGTTTCCTCTTATAGTTCTTTTAGCATCATTTTTTTATATAAAAAATAATTTAAATTTTATGATTTCTTAACAATAAAGAAATTTATTTAATTATTATTTATTGTAAACTGTTTTTTAATGATTCAGTTCACTTTTTAAACTTTCACTTTTGTTCGTATAATTTAAAACTAATTACAGAAAAATGGCTAAAATTATTAATTACTTTAGAAGTTTTTCATTAAAATGTTACACAGGAAATTTGGTAATCATAAACGTTAAATTTTATTAGAATTTAGCAAAATTATTTGAATAAAAACAAGAAGTCCCAATATAGAAATTCAAATGTTGGCCTGTTTTTGCTTATACATAAATTGAATTTTTTGTTTTGAATAAAACTTTCTCCAACATTTTTTTCGATATATAAATTATATATTGCAAAATTAACAGAAAAATTAATCAATGAAATGGAAAAAAATGGTGACATTTTTTATTACATCTAAAAACTAAAATATTTAAATCGTTTGAAATTATATTTTAGAAATTTTAATTAATAAAATGTCAAACTTTTTAACCAAATTCAAAATCTTTTTCTATAGTGATAGTCTATAGTGAATCTATGATAGAAGCAGAATTTTTCTAAGTGTCATCCCATCCTTCCATTTACAGATTTTTCAAAATTTAATTAAAATCTTTTGAATATATTTTATAACATTTTTATTTTCTCATGGAACAAAATTATGTGGATAACAATTTCAATAACCAACATAATACTTCATATTTTAAAAGTATTTTATGTACATAATTTTTTATTAGTTTGAGAGATGTGTCGATTTTATATAGTTTTTTATATTAATTATATTGTATATTAATAGACGTATAGTGTAAATTTATCACTGGTGATTTTTTTTATGATAAAAGTAAATTTTATATACCACAAAATATACAAAAAATAAAAAAAACAAAGAAACTTAATTGACTTACTATTTTTTGCTTATATTATAATCTTTGTGTTTATATATTATATTTATTAATTATTAAGTTGCAATAGAATATCGTAAAAACCTCCAAGAATGTAGGCTTAGGCCCACATCGGATTGTTGAGCCAAAAGAATAATTATTAGGTAATTTGAAAGTATATAATTGCTTCAACGATTGGGGATGGGGAACATTATTTAAATTACTGTAGAGTAGATCTAAAATCTAATTTATATTAAGAGAAATCCTGGGCTTTATTTTTACTTGACAGTGTAGTTTGGATAGTTATTGTATACATATCAACGATATATAGAAGATATATGGATAGGGCATAAATATAAAAATTTGAAGCCACGCCGGGTATAGTTGTCTCTTTTTTTGCTAGCCGAATTGTCAAAATATAAAAATGAGAAATTAGGGGCGGATTAGGTTTTTTTTAATTCGGGCATCAATTTTTAAGGAGATAATTTTTTTTTTTTTTTTGCAAAATACAAGTAAAGATCATCCTAAGGAATATTTTAGTTCTCACATTGATAATTATACAAATTGAAAGTAAAATAGAGTAATTTTGTTAGCTAGTTAATATTTTTAATTTATATTGAGACTCTTAAACTTAAAAAAATAAGCCAGCCCTGTAAATCTAAAATCAGCTGTTATAATATTTTTCATATTATTAATTTGACACTTCGGCGAGCAAAAGGAAAGAGAACTACCAAAATCGTGGCTTCATAAACAATTTTTCAATATATTAAAATTTTAATGTGTTAAAAAGAGAGGGAACATTTATGCCCTATCCATTTATCTTCTATATCGTTGATACATATAGACATAGCATTTTCAGATCACATAGTCTTTTCAAACTCCATAAATTTGTATCTTTGAAAAAGGACGTAATGAAAATAAAAAATTTGAATTGTAAAAATGCTAATTTGATCTAAATATTATGTATCTTGTAAGTAACATAAAGTTTAATATTTATAAAAAATATACAACTACACTAAATAAGTGTTAATAAAATTTTTAAAGACAATAATTATTAATTTCATATTTTAAATGTTTGGTTCTTTTTTTGTTATTCCGAAACAAATAAAGTAAACAGTAAAGATATCGAAATCTTCAGAAAAGATATCGAAATCTATAGATGAAATTAAACTCATTTGTAATTTCAATTATATTTTTGTAAAAAAATAATTTTCCATAGAGAATCTGATCCACCTCACAACAAATTAAAATTAAAATTTCAAAATTTGTGAAATTAAATTACACTTTCTTTGTGGAAGATACATTTTAATTTAAAGTTGTTATATAGATGAAAATATAATAATAATGATGAAAAAAACCCAAAATGTTATTTATATGTATATATTTTACAAATATACATATAACCGTTGAACCGGTTACATGATGAAGTTGATTTTAGCAAATTCCGCACATAAATATGAATGTAACAAAAATGATCGTTAAAGTAATATAAAAACTAAACTGACCCATATTAGCACCGTTTGTTGTGCATCAGAGGCAGAGCCGTAGTTAGGATATTTTTGTGTTGAAAATATACATATTACCGCAGAATACTTAAACATTAAATTTGGATTAGCGATTATACTAACATTCGTCCGGAAAGGTTGTATCTGCTGATTTTTCATCAGCTTATCAGCTCTATTAAGATCAGCTTCAATTCCGAGGCCTTTGTGACGGCTTGACGTCCAACGTCCAACATCGGCTTGAACCACTAGAAGACAATTTTTTAACCAATAAATTAAAAAGAATTTACGAAATGACACCACCAAACCAACCCTGTCAAAATCATTACTGTATGGTTTTAAACTCAATTACAAAAATCTTATTCTCCACATTATTCTTATAAAAGATAATAACTAAAATTAATGTAACATAGAAAAAAATTATTGTTTAGGTTTATGGTGACTTAACTAATGATATATACATATACAATACACGTATAATACGAGTAAACTACACATGTGAATAATTTAGTCATTGTAAATAAATCATTGCAATTTCTCTTAATTCCGGTTGAAAACTTGCAGCTTATTCATGTGAAATAATCTTTTATAAAAAATTTGCTCACTGCGACAACATACAACGCTCATTTCATTAAATACTCTATACATTTTACAGTATAGATAGTATAGCATAATAGGCTGTTGTCTTGCAATTTTATATCGTCATTGTTGTTAGTAGATGGGTGGTTGGATTGGATACGAAGATATCGACTACTTTCCCCACAACAACAATAATAACGAGATATAACATTATAATAAGAAAAATATTAATCTGGCTACGCGTGTGCTAAAATATGTGTACACTACACATATATAAATATATATGCTATTATGTTGTTGTTTTCAATATTACGATATTACATAACAAATTTAAGAAATATTTTAGTATCAGATGAGTATCTTTCGTAAATAGTTGTACAATAGTATAGATATATATGTATAAATGTTCTAAAGAACTAGGCTTCGAATATCGTCAGTTCACAAACTGAAGGCAGTAACTTTCTTTTCAATTATTTTGTGTAAACTGAACAGTTATAAGTTCAATTTTCTAGTGGGAAAATATCATAAGTCACATGTACATAAATAGTAAGCAATAATACGAATGATATAAAAAACCATTATCTTTCCGAAATTCAGATTTATATAAAGCATATGTATTTTTTCTAACTTAATTTTATCTAACTTGGTAACCAACGATAAAATTTAGAGTTAAAAACGTGTTATGTTATTTGGTGCACAAAAATTTAATAAAACATCATCATGGTTAAAGACATTTTCAATTTTTATGTTCTTGACTTGCAAAAAGAATAAATAATTGAAAATAATTTTATGTAAAAAAATTAATATTAAATAATAATTTAGGTTTTTCCATCAGATTTCCAACATGTTTTATTATCAATACTATTTATTATATTTTAATTATTTTTTTGAATGTATTACGTATTATACAATTTTAATTGAACAGTAATAGCATCTTATTTTGTAGGTCAACATTTCTACTTATGTTTCTATCAGGTGGAATAAAATGTAGGTTATTAGAAAATTAAAATTTATAAGATGTTTTTTTTAATATGTATACCAAAAAATTGCAAAGAATTGAATTAATCATTACACTTTTTTATATCTGAATTTTTTTTTTTTTTTTCATAAATAATATTTACATATAATGCTCATGATATAGCAGGCAATATTTTTAAATATAGAAATATTTTTAAATTGTCCATAAAATATTTTATTGATTTGGCCGCAAGAAAGTTGAAATTTTCAAATCCCCAAATCATCCAACATTATTTTTGAAAAATTTTCTAAGAAATTATGTGTACACTTTACTTTTTCTAAAAAAAATCAAAAAATTTATTTAGTTTTTATGCAAAATTTTAACTTTGTAATATTAAAATTGGATTTATACTTTTTTGTATATATAAATATAAGTAAGTAAAGGAAAAAGTTATTTGCTGCCTTTCTTTGAAAAATGTTTGGAACATCACCTATATGTATTTTAGATTAAAGAATTTCATCTTATAGTTCAGATTTGTAATATATAAATATATTCTAATAATAGTCTGGTATATTCTAGCAACTAAATTAACATATGTAAAAAAAAGCTTTATTTTCCATCATTTTAGAAGTACTTAATTCCCTTCATATTTGTTATGTAATTTCCGACCGTCAATAGTTTCTTTCTTATCGACGATTATTTTGCTTTTATTTGTTTTGTTTTTTGAAGGATATACATAACATTTAATAACATTTAATTTGTTTAACCAGAAATTTTAATTTAAACCTTGTAAAGTTTATAAAATTTATACATAGTTTTTCTTAATTCCGTTTTTCGTTAAATAACAAACTTGAAAAATTTAGTCTAACGAATAATTTTAACTTGAAATTAGATTGTATAGGTATACATACTACACTACAAAATTACATAAATTCATTAAACTTTTTTGTATGCATATAAATTCAATATTTATTATTTTACCTTACAATTAAAATTTCAATATTTTTATCTGGACAATATGGGTTACTAATGTATAATGCTATAATAAATATTATGACTGTCAAAGTTAAAATACCTGCTTTTGTTAATGTTACATATAATTGTTATTACGTTATTACCTAAAATGAATTTTTAGTGTTTACAATTAAAAAGCTAGTATATTACGAGAAAAAAAAATATTTTAAAATTATAATTATTAGATTTTGATTTATATAAAATAATTAATAATAATAATTAGTAATAATGAGTAACTTAATAACCCACCCTGGAAAAACACTTCATCCCAAACTCCATTAGAATTATTTATGCAAATAGGTGCTTAAAATCAAATTTAGAAAAGTCAAATCAAATTTAGAAGAGCGAAAAATTTGATTTGCCACATTACTTATAACTTAATTACCACTTAGTAATTCAATATTAATTTTTCAATGTGTAAAAATCATTTAATAAATTTTGTCATTAATATTAGAGGTAAAATACTAACTACTAAATATAAATAACTAAATAAAATATTTATTGTAGACAGCTACTGCAAAAATTACCCTACTTAATATGGTTTTGTGTTTGTTACTCACTTGATTGAACAACAAAGCTTATAGACCTTATCAATGTAAACCTTATACAATTTTGTAAGTGTACTTTCAAAGAATGCTAATTAACTTTCCAAGTTTTTTTGGTGTATTATTTTTTTGCTGCTATAATTTATTATAGTCAGCAATTTAATTTTTTTGTTAATTATTAAGTATTTGTAAAATTCGATTTGAATCTTTTAACTTTTTTTTTTGAAAACAGTCATGCAGTGATTGAATATTAAAAATAATATAACGAATATAAATATTTAAAACACATTTTCGCAGTTTAAATTATAATGTAATACTACAACAAAATCGTCAACAAATTAAAAAAAAAATTAAAATGGGTCAAAGTATTGAAATAACATTGAAAATAAAAATAAAAAAATGAATAAATGTTGTAAATAAAAATTTGAATTTGACGGCGTCGTAAATGTACTAACTACTAAGTATAAAGACAGTTCAAGAGTAGTTCCTGATAATTAAGGTTATTATAATATAAAATTCTTAATGTATCCCCAAAAATTTCATGTAGATATTTCAATAAAAAAATACAAAATTTAATAAGTTAGAATTTAGAATATATTATGCATTATGGAATAGCCATTATTCAAAAGCATGAACATGTCAACTATGTATCGTACAAAAAGAAAGTACACTACTGAATTGTGTTTGTAGGGCTCTGCCTCTGATTTACAAAAGTTAAACAAACGGAATTAAACAAACTTTCAAATGTTCTCAAATAGGGAAGCTACTACCATTGATCAAAATATTATATTGAATTGACTAAGATTTCTTTTTTGGACATAAGATATGACATATGAGAGACATTTCAATCTTTTTATTAAAGAAGAACTGAGTTCTTAACAATGTGCTGATTTCTGATGCTTTGTGATGATACTACTAAATTGTTGTTCTTCTTTAGCTAATGAAAATATTATATATTTAAAGATAAATGAAATTCAAATAATCCAAAATGTTTTAATTTTTTATTGACTTTGTATATTTCTTTATAGATGACATGTGGCATATCATGTGTTGATAAAACGTTAAATAAATCATTTTTTCGTCTTGGTATATTTATTGGCCATCATCCCGGATATTTTTTAATAATTCCAGTACTGTTAGCTTTATTATGTATGACAGGGTAAGTCAAAACAATTTTTTTCAATTCTTGTTATTTATTATATAAAAAAATGTTTAATATGAAATTTATCATCTTGTATCTTAGATATCAGCAATTAAAATATGAAATAGATCCAGAGTATTTATTTTCACCAGTTCGAGGAGAAGGGAAAGCTGAAAGAGCATTAGTTGAAAGTTTTTTTAAAGTCAATTATACACATAGATTTAATGTAGGAAGGATTACAAGACCTGGTAAAAAAAATTATATAAATATATCCATAATTTTTTTCAACTAAAAACTTTCATTTCTAAAAACTTTATGAAATTAAAAAAAATTACATTTATTTGCGCAAAAATTATACTAAATTAATTTTACACAATAAAATGTATATATGCGTGTTTAAATTAATGTTAAAAATTACAAGATTTCACCTCTCCTATTAAAAAGCTTGTTTGAACAGTTTTGCATTTTAAAGTAAGCGCTCTAACAACCAATAAACTTGTATATACATAGTATTGTGCAAGAAAAAAAACCCCAACGACTTTGTACATAAGGTTATAATTTTTATATATTTTACCTGTTTTCAATTTTTGCCTAGAAAATATTTTGCGGTTAAATATTTAAACTACCATGCACTTGCACACTAATCAGGAGTTTTTCTTAAGATATGGTGCTATAATTTTTGTATTCTATTATTCTATATTAATTTTTCATTTATATACTTTTTTAACTTGAACAATTTCGAATTTCAAAACTTTCATGTGATGGTAATTGGTATTTAGCTATCTATCTAATTAACAAAAATCGTACTTCAAAGGTAAGTGATTTCTCAGGCCTTCGTCCATTCCATAAGTGCTTGTTTGACCTTTTTCATGTTATTGAGAAAATATTTGACAAATTTTTAAAACCATGGTTTTGTTAAGTTTAAGAATTTTTAGTTATATTTATTTATACCCTACAAATGGGATAAATTTTAAAAAATGTTTGGTCTTTACATATTTTGAAAAAACTTAATTAGAATTTAAAAAAAGGCAATTTTTTCATGTTACTATTTTTAATACTATTTTTACTTATAAAATATTTGATAAATTTATAAAACTAAATAAAAACTCTTCAATTTCACTGCCAATAATATTTGTATTTGTGTAAATATTGAATATTGCATACATACATATATAAAAATAAAAAAAAATCTTGTAGGTAAACAGTTTAAAAAAACTCTTGTAAACAGTTATACCACATCTTTTAATTTCCTCAATGTTTAAGATAATTTTTCCAAAAAAAAAAAAATTTCTCCAGTATTAGAATTATTATATATAGAAGAAATGATTATCAATTATATAATTACACCAAATCGATATTATACTTTTACAAGAATATTAATATTATTTTTCCAGTTTCCATTTTCTTGAACGGTTCGATTTACTTAACTGTTTTATGAAACAATTTTTTTCTGTGTGCCAATTTAAATTTATATTATTTTTTATTTTTAAGGCCGTTTTGGGCGCGTTATAGTAACTACAAAAGATGGCGATGAAAATATGCTGAGACGTGAGGTATTTCGCGATTTAAGAAAATTAGATGATTTAATACAAAATTCAACAGTTCATTATGATGGTGAAACATTTAGTTATAAGGAAACATGTGCAAGATGGGAAAATGAATGTTTCACAAATGATATCCTTAATCTTGATTATATTATGAATGATGTAAGGGGCCATAACATTTTCTAAAATCTATAAAAAATATGTTTAATATTTATTTTTGAATAAATTAGGTTGAATCAGGGGAATTAAATTTAACATTTCCAGTAATGTTCAATCCAGTAACATGGGATGCTCATACATTTCCGGTATACTTTGGTGGTACAAAATTAACCGAAGATAATATTATTATTAGTGTACCAGCTATACAAATGGTTTATTTTGTTACAGCTGATAGTAAGCGACAGGATGCTAAGTAAAAAATAATTTGATTTTTTTAACTATTGTTTATTTATATTTATAATATGCTTAAATTTTTATTAGAGGAGCAGCTTGGGAAGAAACATTTTTGGATCTTATTGGTAAGGCTGAAAAAACGAATTATTTTAAACACATAGCAGTTTCATATTTTGCATCAAGAACTTTAGATCATGAATTAGAAAAGAACACACAAACTGTAGTGCCATATTTTAGTTCCACATTTATATTAATGGCCTTATTTAGGTAAGTAATAAAAATCGTATAATCATTTTCATTTCATTATAATTTATTTTTAAACTTTTTAAGTATTTTAACATGTATGATGGGTGATTCAGTACGATCAAAACCATTTTTAGGTTTATTTGGTAATATATCTGCGATAATGGCAACGATGGCTGCATTTGGTTTAGCTATGTATTTAGGTATACCATTTATTGGTATTAATTTAGCAGCACCATTTCTAATGATTGGTAAATTATAAATAAAGTTAAATAAAAATAAGAATCTATTCTAAGATATACAATCATAGGAATAGGAATTGATGATACATTTGTAATGTTAGCTTCATGGCGTCGCACACCTTCAAAAATGCCAGTGCCTGAACGTATGGGTCATATGTTATCAGAAGCTGCAGTATCAATAACAATAACATCATTAACTGATATGATATCATTTTGGATTGGTATAATAAGTCCATTTCCATCAGTACAAATATTCTGCACATATTCAGGATTTGCTGTTTGTTTTACATTTTTATGGCATATTACATTTTTTGCTGGCTGTATGGCTGTTTCTGGTTATCGTGAACAAAGAAATCTCCATGCATTATTTGGTTTTAAAGTTTTATCATTATCAGAAGCAATTAATGGTAAGTAAAAAATTATTAAACAAACTGTTTTATATTAGATACTTAAATTTAAAAAATATATAATTACTTTAATAGCTTTTTAACTATTGTGGTTGATGAATGAATTAAAATTAGTATGTATTTAAAGTTAATTCCTTTAATTTTTAACTATAGTTTAGTGTAAGGTCAAGAGTAGATCTATTAAAAATTTGATGATACATAAAAAATTCTTGGAAATGAGTTTGCATTGAGTTTGTTTTTGATAATTATTAATAGACACAAGAGCATTTCAAATGTTTATTATCCATGACTTCAATGTTGTCTCTATAATATTTATTATTATGAAAAGTAAAATTGCAAAAAGCTCTTATGTTGAAATTGTCACAAAACATAAAAATACTCATATAATGACTGTAATTAAATTAGTAAGATTTCTTCATTTGAAATACAATCAACAATAGGGAGTGATTTTTGAAAGAAAAAAGTTATGATTGAAGAAATTGAAATAGTTTTTTTTACATATACATTTTTACATTGTATACATATGGAACTACCTATGTCGTTTAAACATTAAATTTTATTAGTGGAACAATATACATACATATAGTTCCGGTTTATAAATTTCAATCATTTTTTTTATTAAATATGTAATAAAATATGTAATAATAATCAGTTAATAAAGATATATTGATTGGTCTACAAGTACATTGGGATGTTAAATATTTAACTAACTTAAAAGGAATATACATTCATTTTATTTCGTACTATTAAAGTAAACATTATGTGGATTTCTATTCAAATTAATATTTTTATCTAAATAGTTACTAAAACTGCACCAACAATATTTGCTACAATTTTAATGCTTTCTTTCCACTTCAATATTCGAAAGTATGTATTTATTTAGTAATGATTAAAGTATTTGTTTATTATACTTCCAGAATATAAACAAGAAAATCAAATAATTAAATTGTTTTAAAGATAGAAAGAGGCGCGATTTATATTAATAAAGATTAATTGAATGTTTCCTGGGCAACAGACACTTTTCATATGTATGGTTAGTCATATATATATGTACATCTACATATATGCCGAAGTAAAAAGTATACAGGAATTTAGAAATTTATTGTTTTATATCGCACATAATACAAAAACCATACTTATGAGTCTCTTAGTCTTTTTGTTATTCTTAGTACATTTATTATTTATTTTTCTTAAATTTGTATATCACACAAAAAAAACAAGCTTTTATAAATGACTATTTTATTTTAAATATTTTAATATTATTTATAGAAAAACGGAACATTTTATATAAAGCTTTAATTTCTGGCGGAATTAATAAAGATGATCCAGATAATCCAATCGATAATAAAGAGCACATGTTAATGGCATTTTTTAAAAATCATGTTTCACGAATTATAAACAATGGTTGGAGTAAAGTTTTAATACTATTAGTATTTGCTGGTTATTTAGCTGGGGCTTGTTATGGCATAACACAAATTAAAGAAGGACTAGAAAGAAGAAAATTGTCAAGAGAAGATTCGTATTCTGTAAAATTTTTTGATTTAGAAGATGATTATTATAGAGAATTTCCTTATAGAATTCAAGTAAGTATATAGTTTTCAGACAAATTGTTCTTCTCACAATTCAAATTGATATATTCAAAAACAAAGATAAACCTTTTGAAAAAGACGAATTTTTTAAAAGAGACGAATGTTTTTTTTTTTTTGGGAAAGAACAAATTTTATTTGAAGAAAAGATAAATTTGAATTGTAAAATGACCAATTTCACCTAAAAATTACGAAGTGTGTTAAAACTATTTTATAAAAAAAGAAATAAAATTCTAGGTTGTAATAACTGGAGATTTAAACTATTCAGATCCAATAACACAAACGCAAATTGAAGAATTAACACGTCAATTGGAAAATACATCGTATGTAACATCATCTTTATATACTGAATCGTGGATACGATCATTTTTATCATATGTGGATCGAAATAATGATTATTTAAATGTTACAATTAATAATGAACAATCATTTATTGATGCACTTAAAGATCTTTGGCTTTTTGCAGCAAATCCATTTTCATTAGATGTTAAATTCAATAACAATGATACGAAAATATTAGCATCGAGATTCTTAATACAAGCTGTTAATATAACAGATACAAATCATGAAAAAGTAATGGTTAAAGATTTACGACAAATTTGCAAAGATTCGCCATTAAATGCAACGGTTTTTCATCCATATTTTGTATTTTTTGATCAATTTGAACTTGTGCGCCCAACATCAATTCAAGCAATGGTAATTGGTGCATTAATAATGATGTTAATATCATTTATATTTATACCAAATATATTATGTTCGTTATGGGTGGCATTTAGTGTAATATCAATTGAAATTGGTGTTGCTGGTTACATGGCATTATGGGATGTTAATTTAGATTCAATATCAATGATAAATTTAATTATGTGTATTGGATTTTCTGTTGATTTTACTGCACATATTTGTTACACTTATATGTCATCGACGAAGAAAACACCAAATGCTCGAGTTCGAGAAGCACTTTATTCACTTGGTTTACCAATTGTACAAGGTTCAATGAGTACAATATTAGGTGTAGTTGCATTACTATTAGCTGAAAGTTATATATTTTTAGTATTTTTCAAAATGGTATTTTTAGTAATATTTTTTGGTGCAATGCATGGTCTATTTTTATTGCCAGTTTTATTATCACTTTTTGGTCCTGGATCTTGTACATCATCTGCATTGAATGAGGATGATGATGACAATGATAATATGGGAATTAAATTACCAGCATTAGAAAATAATAAAAAATTTTCTCATCCATATTATATATCACATCCACAATTAACAATTAATGGTCAATTTAATAACAAATCATTTCTTGGTGCACCATACAAAGCATACGGTGAAGAAAAAGATTTAGGTATTGGTACATCTGGTGAAGATTCTAGTGAAAGTAGCAGTAGTAAATCTCAAAGACGTCAAGCAATTGAAGATGAAAATACAAAAAGACGATATGAGGAAGGTTGGCGAAGATCATCATTTCAAAATTTAAATACGTCATCACAATTTCAACCATATACAGATTTGTATGGACAAATGCATAATGAAAATCTGTGTTGGACAACAACAACAGTGGCAACAGGTCCACAACGATATTTAAATGGTGTTGGTATATTTAATACACATCATGAAAAAAATTCAATTTCTTTAGATTTGGAAAGAGACCGTCATTTAAAACAAAATCATAAAGAAAATAACAAACAATATAAAAAAAATAATGAACATTATTTTTTAGAAGAAAATCGTAGCCGCTATAGTCGAAGAAAATCGTCTGATGTTAGTCATGATGATGATGGTTGTTATAGATTAAAGCAACAGGAACATCAACAATATCAAATATCACCAGATATTGGTGTTTACAGGCATAATTTTCATAGATCATCGTCACAAAGTAATTTATATTATCCACGACACAATGCCTTTTACAAATGATTTATAATAATTATTATAATTATAAATAAATATTTTACAACGTTCCCATGTTTCTATTATTTTTTAAAATTGTATTTAGAAAATTATTTCTTACCAATTCTCATTTGCAGAAACAATATTTTATCTGCTTATTATGATCTGTTAACCAAATTAAAATTAAGTATTTTTAATTGAAAATTTATAAGAAACAAAACTTGTTATTATAAAAAATGGCGATAGGTTTAAAAGCAAATGTGTTTAGCTATGTATATTATTTAGAATTTTTTTATACATTTTTATTAATAAATTGTGACATATTTTTAGTAAAATTATATTTTGACTTTTTTATTTTATTCATAACCGGGTTGAAGTTCAAAATTACGTGATGTCAATGTCACACACACCAACAACATTGGTATAACGGAACGTATTTTTTGAGTGTTTTTCTTTTATTCATTCCGAATATTCCGAATACAATTTTTTTCGTACTAGTAGAAAGAGAAAGGTGTAGAATAAAAGGATAAGGAGTGTTTAATTTTTAGCGAAAATCAAAAATGTACTTAATTGATGTATCTGGACAGGGAATTTTAATTATAAAAAAAATATCCAAACCAATTCCAAATTCCAACAATGTTTTTTTAAGATTACAATAAATAAACATATAGATTTTGAAAAAAGAGATTCCAAACAATCTTTAATTTCGTATAAAAGAACATAAATATCGCACTAAGTTTCTATATTTTTAAGCAATATGAAAAAAGTTCTTGGGAATATAAAAAAAATAATTCTTGGTATTTTTGCTATACGTTTGAGCAAAAAGATTTTGCAATTCTGAGCAAAAAGATTTTGCAATAATTATAAATAAAATTCCCCGTACAGAAGACACCAAACAATTCACCAATAGCTGAGTTTTTTTATTCCTACTCTGTTCTGTACTACTCGATATAAAAGGAAAAAAAAACGATGTAGAGCAAAGGGAAAATGATTCTATATTTAAATAGTTGCCATATTAAAATTTAATAATTTCCCTTTACACTACATGTTGTACTGGATAATTATGTAGAGTAGCTACAACATCAACCATAGTAAGCTACAACAACAAATGGAAAGTACCCCTTCCCTTGACAAGTTTGACTTTTCTCGAAAAAAAGTGGGGTTATGTATTATGCGTTCGGAAAATTTATGCACAAAATTGAAAATTTTACAATGACGTTTAAAAATGACAGTAGATGACGCTCGCATAGTTAAATTTTTGTCGTCAAAAATGGCTGCTTTTTTCCTAACGATTGTCGTCGAAGAAGTGATTTAATTTTTATTTTTACTCAAAAAATAAAACAAAATATTTAATAAATAAATGTTTTAATTAAAAGTTAACTCAGTTAACTACACCTATACTCTTGATCAAGTCGAGTAAACTAATTGTTTAAAAATAAAGTTGTGTATGCAACAAAAAAAATTATACAAATACAACTAATTAAAAAAGTTTTTTCGGTTCGCTTTTATTTTATAAAAAAAAAAGTTATATTTGCTATAACAATAAATATTCAATATTATAAATAAAAATATATAAATATATATATTTCATAACTTCTATTAAATTATTTTTCCAATCTAATATGTAAATTTCTGTGTATAACAGCACGCAAGAAAAGCAATTGATAATAATCGTTGTCGGCCATTTCAGAGTACACAATTTTTTGTGCAAAAAAAAAAATAAACAGAAAAAAGGAAGTTCGAAAAGGAAAGAAAAATCTAACTAGGAATTTAAAATATACAGAAAGTGTATAACAAAAAAAACCAAATGTTCTATTGAAAGAAAAAAAAAAATGGGTAAACGCATCGCAATTGATAATTATAAAATTGCAAATAAAAAGAAAAAATTTAATGTCACCGCCGATTTTCAAAATAGTTCAGCATCTGATGAATCAAGCTCTGAAGATGAAGAAACTTCAGAGGAATCATCAGCTGAGACAAGTATTAAATATAAAGAATCACCAAAACCGGAATATGAATTAACACAGGATCTTGTAAATGGTGCTATATTAACTGATTTAACACAGAAACAATGGAGAATTGGAAAACCAATTGGTAAATATATAATATAGATATTATATATATACTGCTGTGAACATACTGCTGTCACTTTGTGTCATTATAAAGTTAGAATAGAAATACTTAATCAATTTTTGGATTAATTTTTAAATTCTTAATTAAAAAACATTTCAATGAAGAATAATATTTTCCCAGTTCAAAGCAAATCTGAATTTAATTTAACAATTTTAATTAATTTCACTGCTACTGCTATTTTCATGTTCGCAACTATGTATATATATAGTTTATATATAATTTGATTTAAATAAATTACTCTTTATGATAAACTTTTAGGAAAAGGAAGCTTTGGTGAAATATTTCTTGCATCTGATAATATTAATTCATCCATAACAAATGAAAACGCCAAGTATGTTGTTAAAATTGAACCACATTCGAATGGACCTCTATTTGTTGAGATACACTGCCTATTAAATACAGCAAAAGGAACAGGTAATTAATTTATTTTTGTTAATACTGAAAGAAATTCAATTTTTATATCTATTCATTAACAGACGAAGAACCCTTACCACTTGGTATGCCTGAATATATCGCATCTGGTTCCCATTATTTTCGAGATATTAGATATAGATTTTTAATTTTACCACGATATGATCGTGATTTACATTCAATAATTAAAAACCGTCGTGTTGATCAAAAGTCGGTTCTTATTTTAGCTATTCAAATTTTACATGTCTTACAGCATATTCATAATAAAGGATATTGTCATTCTGATATTAAAGCAGAAAATTTAATGATTGGTAAGTGTATATACCGTAAGTCATTGCAAAAGAAATACAATGATAAAATGAATGAAGAAGAAAATAATTATGAGGATAGTGGCGACAGTGATTATGTTGGAAATGTCGTAGACAGTGATGATGATTATTATAGTCCCGAATATAAATATTATACTCCAGTGAAAAACAGAAAAAGAGTGCTAACAGTTCAATATAGTGGATCTAATCCGGTAAGCTTTTGCTTTTTCTTTTAGAAATATACATATAATGTTACATTTCATTTCACTTTAGGTTCGTTCCTGTCGTACAAATAAACCAACAAACAATACTATTTATCAAGAAATGATTAATTCACATTATTTACGACCAGTTAAAAAAATTAATTATGCAGAATTTTTTCATGATGAAAATTCTAAATGTAGTTATAAAGACGATGATTCTGGTACTATTGATGATTATATAACAAATCATAGATTGAGTAAGAAAAGTAATAAGAAATCATCTAAAATTAAATTACAACAAAATTCAACAGCTAAAACTACAATAAATCATGATATTGTAACTGATGAAAACCATATTTATTTGATTGATTTTGGTTTAGCATCAAAATTTATTGATTCAAAAGGTTTACATCGACCATTTTGTATGGATCAACGCCGTGCTCATGATGGTACATTAGAATTCACATCTAGAGATGCACATATGGGTGCACATTCACGTCGCAGTGATTTAGAATGTTTAGGATATAATTTAATATTTTGGTCACAAGGCTATCTACCATGGAAAGAGAAAGCTGATAAACAACAACATGAAAAAGTTCATTGGATGAAAGAATATTTAATGACAGATGTTAAAGAAATGTTAAAGCATATTTATGGCAAACAAGTTCCTAAATATTTAGGCGATTTTATGTATTATGTTGGTAAATTAGCATATGATGAGCGTCCAAATTACATAAAATGTAAAAAAATATTTGAAAATGAATTAGTAAAATTAAATATTAAATCAGATGATAAATGGCAATTAAATATAAATGAAATTATTGAAAATTCAATAGATATTAATGATGAAATTGAAAATAATAACTTTAGTGAAATGAAAAATATTAAAAGTATTATGAAAAATTTAGGTGTATTAATGCCATTCCGCGAAAGTAATTCAAATAATCGTGTATCACCAAAAAATTTGCGCTCAAAGTCTGATAAAAATTCGAAAAAAAAGAAAAAAAAATTCTCATGGGCTGAAATATTAAGTCAAAATCCGGATCAAATAGCACGTGAACGTGCTGAAAAAGAATATGAAAGAGAACAAACAATTGAAACACCAATAAATCGATATCATGGTAAACCAACATATGCCATATTGGATGTACAAAATCGTATTAAATTTAAAGATCGTTTAGATTTATTAAATGATGATGATTATAATAAAGAATTGGAATTTAATTGTAAAGGTTATACAAAACCAATGATAGAAATATTTAAAAAACTTGAAGCAAGTCGTTATGCTGCTGAATGTGAATTAAAGAAACAACAACAATTTACACAACGAACAAGAACACATAATAATATGCCAAATGGTAAAAAAAGTAATAATTCCAAAGAAATATCAAAAAGAACTAGAGCCAAAGAAGGTTTACGAACAATGATAACACCAACTAAAAGAGGTATGGACTATAATCATTCAATTAGTATACAAAAAACAAGACGGCGACAAAATTTATTCTTAAAACAATCCTTAACATCAAATCCAACAACGGTTGCTAATAACAATATTCATCGTAATAACCAATTATGCGACACAGATGAATCATCATCATGTAGTAGTAATATATCAGTAGCTAGTTCAAATAAAAGTAGTGCTGTTAGTGGTCAAAAATCAGATATATCTACTTCTAGTTCGAATTCAAATAAACGATTACTTCGTCATTATCCAGATAGTGGTGGTAATAGTAATAGTAGTAGTATTGAAAGTGGTGGTAATGGTAGTGGTGGAGCAACTAGTTCAACATTTCCAGCAAGTATTAGTGATGAGGATACACGTGATGTAATGGTTGTATTTAATCCAAAACGTACACGTTATGCGCTGAAAAAAATGAAAATTAAAATAAATGGAACTGCATCTATTATTAAAGATCAAAGTGAATCACCACCGATAATAATTATGGAATCAACAGCACCAGTTAATAATAGCAAAATATCCCGGGGGGATAAAAGTGTTAGTCGTCGTAAAAAAAGTGTACCACAAAAGAGAAATAATAAAGGTGAGATTATGCGATGTGTTTAATATTTTTTTTCTTTATAAAAGAAGCTTACACAAGAAATATTAAATAAATTATTTCCTACATATTTTAATATTTATTATAAATGTGTATTATATATAATATGTTTTCTATAAGGAAATATATACATATATAAAAGAAAAATTATTAGTTAGACAGTTAAAAATATAACATAAATAATTTAATTACCTTATAAAATAATTTTTTGATGGGAGATTTTCTAAAAAAATATTAAAAATTTATAAATTGTATTAATAGCTTCGGCTTTTTATTTTTAAATATATTGGAAAAAAATCGAACAAAAAATATAAATAAGACTGATTTGATAAATTCACAGTAAAAATTAATTCACATGCTGTTTTTCGTTGTCTAGATCTAGATTATCACATATTTTTGTCTTTTACTTTAAATATTATTTACTAATTGAAATTTTGCTTGTTGTATGCGTAATTATTTTTAAGTAATATTTTTAATTTTTATAAATCAAAAATATTGAATGAATTTTTTAGGTACTTGTTGTATGCGTAATTATTTTTAAGTAATATTTTTAATTGTTTTATAAATCAAAAATATTGAATGAATTTTTATGTAGTTGATAATTAAAAGGAAAAATCTCCCATTAAATAAAAATAATAATTAATATTTTCTTTCTAATATAATTTTTTCATTTATTAAATTTATTTTTTAATAAACTTAATTATGGATAACTGATACATACAATATAAATAAATAATAACATAAATTGTTTCTAAAAAAATTTAATATTGTACATAAATATTTTTAAAATAATCCTAAAATAAAATATTTCAATAAAAAGTCTCTTTCTAAGTGCTGCTAAATTAATTAAAAAATATTTAAACCAAAAAACTATTTTAAAAAATTATTTAGAAACAAATTGGGAAATATTTCGAGTTAAAATTTAGAACAGAGTTTAAAGTTTACAATTAATTAAGCTTGTTTACTTGAGCTTTGAAAACCATTTCATGTGATTTTCTATAAGGAAACAATTGATTTTTATATATTATAAAAATTATTTTAATAGTTATTCTGTTTTCATTTATAACTTTATATTATTTTTTAAGGAGACCTAATTAAATTGTATATGTGATTATTTGAAATATACATAAAAAATATTTATTCTAAGTTACCCATAAATAAAAAAAATACTATTAAACTTGAAAATAAATCTATTGGACTATACTAAACTAGACTTAATCTAGATATAATACCCTTTAGTAAATGTAAAAAAAAAAAAAAAAAAACAATTCACAAAATTTGTTTATTATTATTAATTGAAGTAAAAAATTGTAGCAAAATTTATTTCACGAGATTTTGTTCACGTTATTTGCCCTGGACAATCTCTTTATGAATTTAGTATACCTTCACTAGAATTGCAAATTTATGATCAAGTATATTAAGTATATTTAAAACGATATAAATTTTAAATAGAATTCGTTATACAAATATTACAATCTTAATGGAATCTTATAATAATTTCAATTAACTACTGGAGAACGTTAAATTCAAAACAAAAAAATAATTTTTATAATACATAAATTATATTCAAATATATTTCAATTTAAATTCTTATTCACAAACACTGAATGTTTATATAGAGTTTAGGATAAATTCAAACAATAATATGAATTTTTTACTATACTTTTCACATCGCAAAGAAAATTCAAATTATTATTAGCCCAAAACGTACTGCAATATTTATGTAGTTAATTATCTTTTTCTATTTGTCGATTTACTGTAGAAATATGTATTTCTAAACTATTTTTATTAATATTATCTGGTGGCTGAGACGTTTTTTCTATTGTTGCTGATGCTACAGTTTCATCTTGATTCTCAGCAGATTTAATTTTTTCGGGATCAGTTATTTGTAAATTCTAAAAAAAAAAATTTTTTTAAAGTATAAAACATAAAATGACTTTTTACCATTATTCCTTCATTTATTCTATTTTCTGATGATGTTGTTGGTGGTGAATCATTATTTATTGATCCTACTTGCATAACCATTACTGCATTTTGTGGTGGAACATATGGTGCTCGCTGAACAAACATATTATCTAAAATATGATCAATATTTTCAACACTACCAAATTGATCTTTGTCTCCTACTACTGATGAATGTTGTTTTGATTTTTCTGAAGGGGGTGCAAGTATAGGTATTGCATTTGTTGGTCGTCTTTGTGGTAATGCATTAGATCTAGGTGCAGGCTGGACATGCGGTACAAAATATGTGGTTCCACCCACTGTATTATAATTAGGAAATTGTGGAGGAGGTGCTGGACCCTGTGGAGTAGGATAATTTTGAAAAGGGGCTGTCGGCCCTTGATTTTGAGGTGGTGCAGCTGGAGCAGTTGGGACATAATTTAGAGATGGCGGCGGTTGTGGATTTATTGTTTGTGATGGCGGAGGTTGAGATTTTACACCAGCTGCTGATTGTTGTTGTTGTAAATAAGCAGCAGCTGCTAATTGCATTATTGGAGCACCTGTAGGCTGTGGACCAGTTACGTATTCGTTAGGTGGTGGTCCAGCTGGATAGTATGCTGTAGCACCTGACGGATATTGCGACTGAACTTGATTTGAAAATTGTGGTGGTGGCGGTTTAGGTACACTGTGTATTGGTACCCCTTGTAGTTGGGCTGCTGCTTGTTCTTGTTGTTGATGGTACAATAAAACTTGTTGTTGTGCAGATTGATCGTGTGGCATAAAATTAAGTGGATCAATTTGAGTAGCTTGTTTAATAACTGAATTATCATTCGGACCTCTTTGTCTCAAACTTGAGTATCTTTTAGGCTTGGCTTGTTCTTGCTGTTGTTGAGTAGCTGACTGATGTTGCAAATCTGGTAAATTTGATAATAAGTTTTGTTGTGGTGAAACCAAAGTGTGCATTTGAACACTTCCAACATGGCTGGGATCATTTCTCTGTTGTAATCGATTTGACAATTTAGAATTTTGTTGCAGTCCTTTAATTTGAGTATCAGGATGTTGTTGCTGATGATGTTGTGAATTTATTAAGTTTGGTGTATTATTTATTAATTCACGAGTATTTAAACATTGATTGGAATGAAAGTTTTCAAAGCCTTTATAATGTTCATTATTATGTTGATGTTGCCTTTGTTGTAATTGATGATGCATAATATTACTATCTTCTGTGCTACCACCTACTTTTGTATTTGTAAAACTTAATGTCTCCACCTGGGCTTTTAAGTCATCAGAATTATTACCAATATTGCGTACATTATCTAATTGTCGTACACTATTTTGTCCTCTGTCATAATTATTTGAGCGATTTTTATTTTTGAAATCAATATTCCTTCTATTACCAGTTTGATTATTTCTCCCATTATTATTACCTCTATTTACACTACCATCGCCACTGCCACCTCTTGATCTACCATCTATTCGTCTACTTCCATTCGATCTTCGATGTTCGTAATGATTTTCTTTTTCTTCTTTCAAGTTACGTGAATTTTTCTGTATATTTTTTTTATCACCTAAAACCGGAAAATCTTCTGGTCGTAATGGTTTCCGTTGAATATTATTAGCTTTGATATAGGCACCTTCATCCTCCCAATTACGACTATATTTAGTTGGGCCACGGCCATAACGCCTGCGCCGTCTAGCCCTTGGTGGCCCATCTTCGTTCCGAATATCATACCTTTTTATAAAGAATTTTAAAATTAAAAAAAAATTAATTATGAAACCAAAAAAAAACATACCCGTATGCAGATACCAGTTCTGCTTTTGATTTTGGTGCTTGCTCACTTTCCTCGAAACGATCATGAGACCAACGGTCAACACCTGATGCTGCTTGCCATTTTTTCATTGTCTTAGATGCAGATGAAATTGTTGGTGTTATTGTTTTTGAACTATTTTCAAGACCTTCCGAACTTTCACTGACTTGAGTTTCAATTACATCACTGAAAATAATATAAATATAAATAACAGTAACAAAAGTTCTTTTATATATAATATGAAAACGAACGGATCTTCTGTTGTTCTGTCATCGTGTTCGTAAAATGTCCCCTTCTTCGGTATATACTGCGGATTACTACGATCTTCGTCAACTTTTTTCATATAATCAACTTGTTCTTGGGCATCGCCACGGTGCGTTTCTTGTTCTTCGTCAAATTCACTATCAGTTGATGATTTATTATCATCATCATCTTCTTGGTCTAAACTATCATCGCCATTTTCATCATCGCTTGTATCATAATTTGCGGTATCATATTCAGAATCATGATGATGTGAATTTGTATTTTCCGATTGTTGTTTCTGTAATTCAGGTGATGAGTCTTCAATATCCTTTATTTATTTTAAAAAGTTTGATCAAATTAAATTTATGAAGCAGTCAAATATTTAAAAGAAATAAAATAAATCAAACAATTAAAAAATAATTGTGTCAAACATCTGTCAAAAATAATCGATTTTATTATTCAAACAGGAACATTTTCAAATTGTTTTTCACAATTAATTTTAAAAAAATAATCAATATTTTTATGCCTTTTATTAAATAGTTTTATAAATAAATTATTTTTTTTTGAACGATTTTTACCTCATTTCCTTTAACTGTTTTATCGATAGAGTTTTCAACGACAATGTCGGCCATTGAACTATTTTTTTTCTTGGCTTAATAAATATTAGTCCTATATTTTTATTTTCAGCTATGAATTTTTTTTGGTTATAACTAAACTTTTGTTTATCACTAAAGTCAAAGTAATATAATATATATTAGGATTTCCAATTAACAATAAAATATTGTAAGGATTCAGGAGTATTAGAATAATTTTACACAATCTACTGCTTTACGAAAATGCATTCGCAATATCGCTATCGCAAGCAAACTAGTGCTGCCACTGCCAATTATTGCTTTTAATACTCCCCAGCAGTAAGAATAAGAACGTTTCTCGTTGGAATGTAATTTCGAAATTTATAAATAAATAATCATTTTTTTCTATTAGTAGACATAGACACGCTTTTGGCTACATATATTACTGTCTCTTGATTATTAATAATATATTTTTTTTCCTTAATAATTTGATATTAATATAACAATATAACAAATATAGTTATAACAAGTTGTTGCAACAGAATATTGTAAATGTTGAATTTCTTTCCATTTTGACTACAAACTTATCAACTCACCAACTAACTAATTTGAATCTTGGAATGACCATTTTTGCCTTGACTCGAAAAATAGAATATATGCAAGTTCGAAAGTTTGTCGAGTATGTGTTTTGTTTTGTTTTTTATAGTACCATTTACACGATCAAATAAAATCAAAATTTTATTTGATGAAAAAAGCTGTTAAATGAAGCTGTCAAACATTTTGCATTTACACTATCAAATAAAATCAAAATTTTATTTGATGAAAAATCTGTCAAAATACAAGCGAAAAGCATTTACACGATCAAATCTATTTGACGTGACGTCATATTTGACAAATTTATTTGAAATAAACAAGATATATTTTGATTTGAGATTTTATTTGATAGGATATTGGATGGACCATTTACACGTTCAAATTTATTTGATGGATGAGTCATTCAAATAAAATATTGATTTTATTTGATCGTGTAAATGGTACTTATAGGGATAACAGATTCGACATATGCTACATTACAACCGACAGCTACAGTAGGTAAATACCACCAGCACGCAGCACCACAGATAATTTAGTGTGTAGCTGTAGCGTACGGGTCGGTACGGTAACGAACTACTCTTTTTTGGGAAATATTTTTGTAATAAATATTTTAATTTAAACAAAAACAACAACAAAATTGCAAAAGCAAAAAAAAATTATTAAGTTCCTGAAGATAGTTTTTCAAAAGTGAATTTGATTTGTAATACATTTAAAGTAGAGTATTCTTCCCACAGAATTTTACATTAATTCATTAATTGTGTTGTATTCAGGAGTACAATACAATTATGTGTTACTTTAGAATTAAATTGTGATCATCGAACATGTTAGTATAGTTTATGTTTTCTTTTTATATATTAAATGAAATGTTACAAATACCTATTATGTAAATAATTTCTCGAAAGTGATATATAAATATAATATTAATAATTTATGATATATTTATTGCTTCTTGCTCGAATGCAATACCTATGACCCATGGCAAGGTAATGGCATTTCCAAATGACATTTTTCATTTCTATTGAACTGAAATTATTCAGTTCAATTACTATGCTAATGTAATTGTATTGCAATAAAAATTCAAATATAATATATTCTAAATATAAAGAAATTCAAATTTTCTATTTCATTAGTTTAAATGACCACCTTTTTATTACAGTAATGCGATGCCTAAAAAAATTATCTAAAAAGGGCTTTAGTGACAGCACAGAGTCGTCTAATATTTACATAGAAGAAGAAAAAAAATTTCAATACCTGATTGGACAATAATTAAAATCCAAATTTTATAAAAGAATATGACTGAATTTTTGCCTTTATGTGACGTTTTATTCAACGTTATATCCCTAGCTGGTTATTTTTGTAGTGTGGTTTTTGATGTCGTACTTGGTTATGCATTACTAGAAAGAGGACTCATTGTATATTTTACAATTGTTATATGTTTTGTTATCAGTTCACTTATTATATCACAAATAGTTTCATTACGATGGTATTTGAATAATATGAATATGAGAAAGTTGGAAGAAGAAAAACAAATTGAATCAACAACAACATCAGTAAGTTGTGATAAGAATGTTAAAATATGTAGATATACAGTTGTTGCATTACATTTTCTTCAACTGGGTGTTCTTTGGCGTTATGCAAAATTATTTGCACCTGTTGATTTGCGACGTGTTAAACATGAAGTTCGTGATTTATGTATGTTACGTTTGGTACACGCATTTTGTGTATCAGCACCAATGCTTTTACTACAATTGTACTTATTAATTACAGTACAAAATGATACTAAATTTTTATCTACTATTCCGGAAGTAAAACTAAAAAATTTAAATGGTAAATCATTTACTGGCGTTATAACACAACATTCAACGGAACAATATCAACAAGCTGAAAAAACATTTAAAGATTTAAATATTGTATCAGCTACATTATCTTTATTTAGCCTATGCTGGGCTTTAGCTAGTTTTAGTAAAAATGTTCGTTTTCGGTAAGCAACATTTAAATCTATTTTATATTTGGTTTCATAGATTAATTTAATATTACAGGTATGTCCATCGTTTGGTTTTGACTTGGTTAGGAGTTATATTTCAATTTCTTTGGCGATTGGGAACAGTAATTTCGAGAATAGCATCTTTAACAGTATACGCATCATTTTATAAATATTGGGTATTCTTGGTAATTATTTTACATTGGCTTTCCATGTTTCTCTGGCTCATTTCACCAAAAAACGTTTTCCACGGCGAGAAAATTTCAAGACTTCGTAAAACTTTGTTATCTGGATTAATTGCTTTTGTTTATATTTTTGCTTATATTAATTTGCAAGAAGTGAATCATCGACAAAAAATGTTTACATTTTATATTGTTATGTTCTTGGAAAATTTATTACTAGTTTCTTTATGGTTAGCTGGTGCTTGGCCAGATAAACCAGATAGTTGGTATCTTATACCAATTTTAGTTTCTGGCTCATTTATTATTGGAATCATTTTCATGATATTTTATTACAAGTAAATTTTAACGTTCGAAATCCATAATTTTGAGTCAAATGAAAATATATATTTGTTTCCAGATATTTCCATGTAAGACGTCTAAATTGGGAATCTGGTAACCGATATCTAGTAAATGAAATGGGAAATATATGTGGGAAAAGTAATTTAGATATGGATAATCAACCCCAAATAGTTGGTGTTTTTAATTGTCGATTTTCCAATCCAGTTGCAAAGTATTAAAAGAAATGTTATTTACATATTTGTTTAATTAAAATTTAATTTTTTAGTGTTACGAGACGTAAGAAAAAAAAACCGAGTAGTTTTATTCCACATGCAGCTATGGGATATTCCACCACAATACAAGTAGATAATATTTGTGGTCCAATGAAAATTCCATTTTGGAAAAGACCACTGCCAATTTCGAGTGAACATGAGGGTAGTATTAATAGTTCTAGAGTTAATATCTATCAAAAACTACAAGAGAAAAAATTAAAACAATTAGCTGAATTAAAAATAATTGAGGAAGAAATTAAACAAGGTAAATTAGGAGGACCAGATGTTCAAACAGGTGGTGGCGATAGCGATGGCCGTACTTCTTTACGCCAACCAATTCCAAGAGCTAAAAAACATATTAATTTTGATCAAATGTCTGATACATGGTGTCATAATGGTTTAACTTTAAATAATAAAAGTATTAATGATATTGATGAATTAAACAATTTAAATAAATTCTCAAATCAATATGATCAAATATATTCAACTTTTGGTATAAATATACCAAATTTAGAATCGACAAATATTCAAAATATAACAATCCCATCTACATCACAAATTGGTTCTACAATAAATAAAAATTCATTAAATAGAAAAATACATCATGTCCGTTCAAAAATTCCTCATAATATTGCGCAAAGAGATCCATTTTCAGTAATACAAGCTCAATCAAGAAATATATCATCGAGTCCAGTTAGAAATTCTGTATTTGATCATTTTAATCATCCAAGACAAATTTCCGGAACATATAGTAGTGCTGAAAATCCAAATCCTGGTACTGAAAGATTACCTTTTCCATATAATGTTGTACCACCACCAAGATCAAAATTAGATAGCCATGCTCAACCAACACCACTTGTTATTTTACAAGAACAGCAGCAAAATAAAAGACCGAAACTAAAAAGTATACTACAAAAGAAAATTTCTGCTGTAGATTCAAGATTATTATTAGCACCACATTATTTAGTAGATAATTCACAAATTTATTATGATTGGCTAACTAGAGATTCAGATCGAAACAAAGGTGGGGATGTTGCTGGAAATTTAAGTAGTGATGATGAAAATTTAGATATTTCTGGAATTGATTCAACTCTATTTATTGGAAATGATAAAAATCGTATGCGAGTACCATCTGATATTGATAGTCAGGTAAAAAAAATAAAAATTGAAATTAATAAATATGTAAAATTATTGAGAAACTACAATTTTCTAGATTTCGCTACCAAGATCTTATACTCTGCCAAGGGAATTTAAATATTATAGAAGAAGTAAAAGACAAAATTTTATTGTTAGCACAAATAGCAGTGATGGTAAAACATATTAATACTATATATTTTATAGTCTTTCCAATTTTTCATATAATTTAAGGTGACGTTGATAGTTGTGATGATAATGAAACCGAATTGTTTTTTCAAAAGGACATAGCAAGTCGAATTAATGAAAAAAATGACATAAAAGCTATAAATTCTGTTAATCAACAGAATTTCGATTTAATTAGTGAAAATAATATTCTCCCCAGAAGACTCAGAAATTGTGTTGTTGGTAAACATCGTCGACACGAAACTAAACTATAATATTACAAGATTCAGAAATTATGTTGTTGGTAAGCATCATTAACACGAAACTAACTATAATATTACTTCCGATCCACAATTTTTTACGATATTAAAATAATTATATCTTATTTATTTTTTTATTCATATATATTTCTTTATTATATAGAATTAATTTTTTTATGGAAAACAAAAATATATAAATAAATTTTATAATTTAAAACATAAAAAAACGTAATTATTTTTGATCTTGAAAACCTTTAACATTCGGTTATAAAAGTTCTAATTATCTTTTGCTGAGTGGATATAAAAATTCAGCTGCCAATGCAAAATGATCTGAACCAATTTTTGCATTTGGAATGCATCGTATTTTCTCACATTCTTTTGTTGATGGAAGTAAATACCAGGATAACAATTTTAAACTTCTATCAATTATTATATCTTTGTTAATGTATTTGGTCTTAGTGTAAAATATATAATCAACTGTTATCCACTCATTTTGAAACGTTGATGCTTCCAAATCAGTGCCACTTTTACATTTATGATTATAGACTGAAGTCAAATTTAAACTATGAGTTAATCGTCCTGATGAAAACAAATGACAATGATTATTTACAGGATCTTGCATGTTATCATTAATTTCAGCTAAATTTCCAATGTCAGAATTATTTAACTAAAAATGATTAAATAAAAAAGATAATTTAATTAATTTTTTTAATTTTTACTTACTCGTGATGAAGTTTTATAATTAGATAACAGCAAATCAATATGTTGACAACTATCAGTTATACCTAATTTTTTAGGTAGAAATACATTATCAGTTAAAATACCACAACCATCTTCTGGATGTAGTAATCGATTTTTTGTTAATTTATTATAATGAAGTATTCCGGACTCTATAAGTCTATAAGGTGCTGAATTTGGCTGGAAATTCAAGTCCCCTGTTAAAATGATTGGAATACGTTTCACTTGATTATCTTTGCAATATCCATCGAATGATAACATATCAATTTCAGCTAATAAAACTTGAACTTGTGCCAACCTAACATCCTCTCTTCTTGGATTATACAATAAATGTGTTGTAACCACAAGAAATGTTAATTGTGGATTATCATTTAGTAAGAATTTGGCAGCTAATGCAATATTCGGTCTATCTAAACGCTAATATAAGAATTATTAATAAGGTAAATACAATGTAAGGAATTATAAAATTTTTACTTCCACTCCAGATTGATAATATTCAATGGTGTGAGATTTTATTATACGAAATTGATTTCTGTTAAAAAGAATTGCGCAACCATCAGATTTAGCTCCAGTTTTTTTTTTAAACACAAAATCAAATTCTAAATCTTTCAGGCTATTTATTATCATTTGTAAATGATTTTCTTGGACTTCTTGCAGGCAAAGTATATTTGGACGAATGGCAATAATCTCTGCTGCCAATCGTAATATCCGTTGAGTCCAGTCAAGATCTCGCTTATTATTGTATTTATATAGATGCATGTGTGTTTCAAGTAGATCCTGAGCTAAAATATTATAAGACATAACAATAAATTTTGTACCCTCCTCAATTATGGAATTTTGTTTCATTTTTGTTCTTTCCCAATCCCGAGCAATAGCACATGTATAATCATTATTCTAAATGTATGTATATTTACAATAATAACTTTATTATTTTAAAAGTATTTTTATATTTTTATATACCATTTCCATTTGTCCAAATTTATTTGATTTCTTTGCTAAAAAATTATATCTTTCTTTTTGTTTTGGATGATTTTTTTTGCCTTGACAATAATTTCGTCGTTTAGTAACTGTTCTGGGACAATTTTTACTTAATAAAAGTCTTAAATTAATTGGCGCGTTTGTCAGTAATTTGGAAAATTCGAACATTATATAAAATATAAGTTCTAATTTATAATTTCCATAATTTTATTATTCTTAAGAATTTTGTAAATATTCAATACGGATGCCCAATATTGAGGAAAAGAGTCAGTCAGTTACTTGTGTTGTGACTTTGTCAGTTTACGGTTCTTCAAACTTCAAATATCATTTCTTTTCAATTTTGTTCTCAAAATTAGTCGGCTTTTCATTTTCGCTGTCATAAATAAGCGGAGATTTTACTGCAATTTTATATGCGTCGGCGCCTTGCTGTCAATGCTGTATACAAATTATATTACGTTTCCATGAATAGGGATTGACTCCATACAATATGTTTTCCCAGTTTTGAAGTTTATTAAAAATTAATGTTTAGCTCTCGCATATTCATTTTACATATAAAATCAAACGTTTCAATCCAATACGGATTTAACGAAAACAATCGCTGTTTCAATCACACTAATCCGCACTGAACGAGTTAAACCCGCATAGAAACGAAATATAATTTGTATATGCAGTGGCGCTTTTCTTTCGCCTGTCGGAAGTCTGCGGCGGGGCGCGTTGGCAACAATGGCAATTATTTATATGCAGTGGCGCTTTTCTTTCTGCTGTCGGAAGTCTGCAGCCCTGCGCGTTGTCCCCAATGTGCCAATTTTTTATATGCAGCGGCGCTTTTCTTCCCGCTACCGGAAGTGCGGCGCTGCGCATTGACATTGTGCTGATTTTTCATATGCAGTGGCGCTTCTCTTTCTCCTGTCGGAAGTCTGCAGCACTGCGTGTTGTCAACAATATGCCGATTTCTGATATGCAGTGGCGCTTTTCTTCCTGCAGTCTGAATCTGAATCTGAATGTTTGCTGCGCATTGAAAGACAACAAAGGAACAAAGTGTCAAGCTGTCAAGTTATGAATAACAAATTTATTTTGTAAATTTTGCATTGCCGACGGCAAAAATGATTAATATTTTAGCTTCTGGAAACGTATGTATTTAATAAAATAAAGAATATATTTTGTAAATAAATACTTTTTGGCGCAAATAAAAAATATATTCTTTATTTTATTATAGAAATATATTATGTAACTTGGTTATTATTAAAATATAAAATGTGAATGATAAATATTATAATTATGTCTAAATTTTTTTTTTAGATATTCCAACATTTTGAAGATAAACCAAATAAATGTGAATTATGTGGTCGTGGTTTTTTCCACAGATGTGTTCTCACTTGAACGACATTTTCGTAAAAATCATTATATCGGGGGGAAAAAAAGAAGAAATTTATTTGTAAAATATGTGATAAAAAATATGAAGCATATGCATTAATGATTCATACTAGAACACTTTCTGCAGAAAAAGTGCAAACATTGCGATAAGAAGTAGCATAACCAATATTTTTTAGCGAATTTTTTTAATGTAATTTATTTTATATATTTTGATAGATTTACACATCAAAGTACACATACTGGTGAAAAACCATATATTTGTACGAAAGCATTTGCATCATGATCCATTGTAATAAACATTTTAGCCGATCAGGATACATATATTGTAATTAATTTGAATCTTAATACTATATATAATTTTTATTTTTTTTAGTTGATATGTTAACTCATACCAAAGAAAAACCATTTTGTTGTACAATTTGTAATAAATCATTTACAACAGGTACACAATAATAATGATAATAATAATTATGGAGGAAGAAATGGAAATAATAATGCAATTTGATATGTGTTGGCGCCTGACAGTCGGTGCAGTTTATAAATTATGTAATGTTTCTATGAATAGGGATTGACTGTATAAGAGAAACATTTCCCTCCCTTTTTTTGTTTTGAGGGAACTATATGACATAATTAAAAAATTTTTTTATTCTATAAGTGTCACTATATTATACTATATTTATTAAAAATCATGGAATCAACGGAAACATTCCAAACTACAATCACACCAATCTGTACTGAACTCCGAGTTCAACCCGCATGGAAACACAGTATAAATTATGTGCGGCGGCGTTTTTATTTTTGCTGTGAAGTTTGCTGCGCTGCACATTGATAACAAAGTGCCATTTTTTATATGCGGTGGCGCCTTGTCATGTGAGGTCTGTTGCGCATTCACAACGAACATGCGCCACCGGATATTGACAACAAACAGGCGCCGCTGGATACATTGAAAACGAAAAGGCGCCACCGTACATTGGGATTTTTTTTTTACATTTATTAATCGCCATGAATAACATTTCTGTGGCAGACATTTTTTTTTGATTGCCGACGGCAGACGCATAAAAATTATTTATAGGTATTTCTATAATAAAATAAAGAATATATTTATTAAAAATAACTAAATATATTCTTTATTTTTATTATGAAAATATTTTAATGTTTCCATGCACAAGAATCCGGATTGAACTCGAGCATGGAAACGTAACATATTTTTTATATACAGCGGCGCTTTTATTTATCCACCGTATGCGGCTGCGCTTTTCTTTATACTCTGTATGCGGCGGCGCTGCACATTGACAACAAGGTGCCGAATTTTTATATGCGGTGGCGCCTTACTTCTCATGTGAAATCTGTTGCGCATTGACAACAAACATGCACCGCCGGACATTGGGATTTTTTTTTGCATTTATTAATTATTTCTGTGGCAGACATTTTTTTGTGTTGGATTGCCGACGGCAAACGGTTAAAAATTATTTATAGGTATTTCTGTAATAAAATAAAGAATATATTTATTAAAAATAACTAAATATATTCTTTATTTCTATTATGAAAATATTTTAATGTTTCCATGCACAATAATCCGGATTGAACTCCAGCATGGAAACGTAATATAAAATTTATATGCGGCGGCGCTTTTCTTAATTAAATATGCGGCGGCGCTTTTCTCTGTCTTGTATGCAGCGCCGCTTTTATTTTTCCTGTATGCGCATGCGGCGGAGTCTTTCTTTTTCCTGTCTGAAATCTGCTGCGCTGCACTTGATATATTGAAATAAAACACATGAGTCGGGAAGACATTTTTTTTGTTGCATTGCATTGCCGACGGAAAAACAGAAATAATTTATTGATATTTCTATAATAAAATAAAGTATATATTTATAAAAAATTATAAAATATTTTCTTTATTTTTATTATAAAAATATTTTAGTTTATATTATAAATACAAAAATTTATAGAAATTAGTGTTTTTAATAAGTTTGTGTTTTTTTCTTTTTTAGTGCAACAGAAGGATATTTTATTGTGCAATTTAAAAACTCAAGAATGCAATAAAATTTGTGATCCAAAATAAAAACATGAAGAATGTGTTGTGTTTTTATAATTAATTAATTCTAGAAGAAGAAGAATAGAGAAAAGAATATTTAAAAAAAGAAAAATGTGCATAAGAGATTTATTTATGACCTTAAAATAGAAAAAATATGAAGAATGGTGTTGTGTTTTTTAATTATATTGACAACAAGCAGGCGTCGTCGGACATTGGTACTTTTTTGCATTTATTAATTGCCATGAATATAATTATTTCTGTGGCAGACATTTTTTTTTCTGTTGCATTGCCGACGGCAGATGTAACAGCAAAATAAGAATTATTTATTTATATTTGTATAATAAAATAAAGAATATATTTGTAAAAAAATTACAAAATATATTCTTTATTTTTATTATAAAAATATTTTAGTTTATATTATAAATTACAAATACAAAAATTAGTGTTTTTAATAAGTTTTTTTTTGTTTTTAGTACAACAGAAGGATGTGCAAAAATAGCAATTGAAGATAAAAAACGTGCCAATTTTTATGGATTCAGATTGTCAATTAGCATGTAAAATTTATCAAGAATTAAAAACAAATTATCCACGTGGAATATTTGCTAAAATGTTTCCATGTGTTTTCGAAAAAACATTTCAATTTGCAAATAAATTTGAATCAGGTTTATATTTATATTTATACCTATTTATTTCAAAAAATAATTTGTATATTTATGTTTTGCAGGTCGAACAAGAATACGTAATTACTAATCAATTTATATATTGATATGGCAATGTGTAGTGATGAATAATTGGTCAATTTTATTTAGTTTGTATATCAGATGATTTATTTGTGATTATTGTGTATGATTTTCAATTCATTTGAAATGGATCCTAATTGAACTCGAGCATGGAAACAACATAATTATATGCGGTGGCTCTTTTCTATTGACAACAAACAGGCGTCGCCGGACATTCACATTTTTTTTGCATTTATTAATTATTGCTGTGGCAGACATTTTTTTTGTGTTTGATTGCCGACGGCAGACGCATTAAAATTATTTGTAGGTATTTCTGTAATAAAATATAAAGAATTTATTTATAAAAAAACAAAATATATTCTTTATTTTTATTATATTAAAAATATTTTGTAATTTTTGAATAAGTTGTTTTTTTCTTGTTTTTAGTGCAACAGAAGGATTTGCGAAAATAGCAATTGAAGATTTAAAATCGTGCCAATTTTTATGGATTCAGCTAAAATGCTTCCAGATGTAAGTTTATATTTATACCTATTTATTAAAAATTAATTTTTATATTTATATTTTGCAGGACGAATATTCCAGTCCACTTTCATTAATCAGATGATTTATTAGCATATTTATTAATGCCCAATTAAAAAGAAAAATATGGATAAAAAATTTATGACCTAAAAATATTGTGAATGTGTTGTGTTTTTTAAATTATATAATTATAGAAGGAAATAGAAAAATAAAATAATACAATATAAATAAAAAAAATTGATCCGAATTGAACCCAGCATGGAAACATAACACAATTATATGTGGTGGCGCTTTTATTTTGACAACAAACAGGCGTCGCTGGACATTGCATTTTTTTTGCATTTATTAATTATTTATGTGGCAGACATTTTTTTTGTGTTTGATTGCCGACGGCAGACGCATTAAAATTATTTGTAGGTATTTCTGTAATAAAATATAAAGAATATATTTATAAAAAAAACAAAATATATTCTTTATTTTTATTATGAAAATATTTTAGTTTATATTAAAAATATTTTGTAATTTTTTAATAAGTTTGTGTTTTTTCTTGTTTTTTTTTTCAGTGCTACAGAAGGATTTGCGAAAATAGCAATTAAAAAGATATCAAATCGTGCCAATTTTTATGGATTCAGCTAAATGCTTTCCGATGTAAGTTTATATTTATACCTATTTATTAAAAATTAATTTTTATATTTATATTTTGCAGGATGAATATTCCAGTCCACTTTCATTAATCAGATGATTTATTAGCAGCATATTTGTGCAATTGAAAAAAAGAAAAATATGGATAAAAAAATATTTATGACCTACAAATATTGTGAATGTGTTGTGTTTTTTAATTACATAATTAATTATAGAGAAGAAAAATATGAAGAATGTGTTGTTTTTTAATTAGAAATAGAAGAAGAAAAGAAGATATAAATAAAAAGAATGAAAAAAAAAAATAAAAATAGTAGAATTTGCCCCGCTTCCTCCGCACCATATTCAACCGATTAGCATCTTATCGCCGTTATTGTACCGTTTTATCTTATCATATTGACGGACACGGCGGTTTTATTAAATATATGTTCCTAAAAATTCCTTATTAGTCATAATACAAAATGCCCGAGTGGTTTGTTTTGTGACGACTTAAAGATTTCAGCCTAATACTCGGCCATACTCTCCCTAAGCGCCCCAAAACCTTCCCCTCGTTATATTTAATACTACATACTAATAGCGTCTTTTAGCATTCCACACCTTTCATAATAAAACCACCGTGCCCGTGAACGTGAACAAAATAAAATAGTATATACATAAACGAAAGTGTAATTCATTATCTGTGAATTATATTATGCGAGCGAAAATTTCATTCGAACATATAATTCACAGGCATTATATATTTTCGTTTATGTAAATATAATTTTTAAATCCACTTTCGTTATTGGGTGTTGTTATCGTATGATTTTTTTTAGTGTGGTTTTTTCACATTTATTTTAATTAAAAAAATCCTTATTAAGAGCATTATTTTGCAAATTCAAATTGTTTTACTTATCATATATTATTTATTGCATTATTTAGGCATTCATATTTTCATGTAACTTCCAGATTATCTGATAGATGTCACTTGATTTGATCCACATGTAACTTCCAGATTATCTCATAGATGCCACTTAATTTGTGGTTGCGAAAGATGATACACATGTAACTTCCAAATTATCTCATAGATGCCACTTAATTTGTGGATGATCCATTTTCTCATATAGATGGCTGTTTCGTCATTAATTTTATTTAGTTGGTGTCTTTGGTTATCATAAATTATTTATTTAGTGTCTTTGCTTAACATAATTCATGCATTTTGTGTCTTTGGTTATTCTATTAATTTATTTTGTGTGTTTGATCAACGTAACTCATTTCTTTGTGTATTTGGTTAATGTAATTCATTTAATTCATTATAAACAAATTGAATAGTTGTTTATGGAACGGAACAATAAGTTGTTGTTGTTTTTTTTGTTTGAATAGTTGTTTATGGAACGGAACAATAAGTTGTTGTTGTTTTTTTTGTTTGAATAGTTGTTTATGGAACGGAACAATAAGTTGTTGTTGTTTTTTTTGTTTGAATAGTTGTTTATGGAACGGAACAATAAGTTGTTGTTGTTTTTTTTGTTTGAATAGTTGTTTATGGAACGGAACAATAAGTTGTTGTTGTTTTTTTTGTTTGAATAGTTGTTTATGGAACGGAACAATAAGTTGTTGTTGTTTTTTTTGTTTGAATAGTTGTTTATGGAACGGAACAATAAGTTGTTGTTGTTTTTTTTGTTTGAATAGTTGTTTATGGAACGGAACAATAAGTTGTTGTTGTTTTTTTTGTTTGAATAGTTGTTTATGGAACGGAACAATAAGTTGTTGTTGTTTTTTTTGTTTGAATAGTTGTTTATGGAACGGAACAATAAGTTGTTGTTGTTTTTTTTGTTTGAATAGTTGTTTATGGAACGGAACAATAAGTTGTTGTTGTTTTTTTTGTTTGAATAGTTGTTTATGGAACGGAACAATAAGTTGTTGTTGTTTTTTTTGTTTGAATAGTTGTTTATGGAACGGAACAATAAGTTGTTGTTGTTTTTTTTGTTTGAATAGTTGTTTATGGAACGGAACAATAAGTTGTTGTTGTTTTTTTTGTTTGAATAGTTGTTTATGGAACGGAACAATAAGTTGTTGTTGTTTTTTTTGTTTGAATAGTTGTTTATGGAACGGAACAATAAGTTGTTGTTGTTTTTTTTGTTTGAATAGTTGTTTATGGAACGGAACAATAAGTTGTTGTTGTTTTTTTTGTTTGAATAGTTGTTTATGGAACGGAACAATAAGTTGTTGTTGTTTTTTTTGTTTGAATAGTTGTTTATGGAACGGAACAATAAGTTGTTGTTGTTTTTTTTGTTTGAATAGTTGTTTATGGAACGGAACAATAAGTTGTTGTTGTTTTTTTTGTTTGAATAGTTGTTTATGGAACGGAACAATAAGTTGTTGTTGTTTTTTTTGTTTGAATAGTTGTTTATGGAACGGAACAATAAGTTGTTGTTGTTTTTTTTGTTTGAATAGTTGTTTATGGAACGGAACAATAAGTTGTTGTTGTTTTTTTTGTTTGAATAGTTGTTTATGGAACGGAACAATAAGTTGTTGTTGTTTTTTTTGTTTGAATAGTTGTTTATGGAACGGAACAATAAGTTGTTGTTGTTTTTTTTGTTTGAATAGTTGTTTATGGAACGGAACAATAAGTTGTTGTTGTTTTTTTTGTTTGAATAGTTGTTTATGGAACGGAACAATAAGTTGTTGTTGTTTTTTTTGTTTGAATAGTTGTTTATGGAACGGAACAATAAGTTGTTGTTGTTTTTTTTGTTTGAATAGTTGTTTATGGAACGGAACAATAAGTTGTTGTTGTTTTTTTTGTTTGAATAGTTGTTTATGGAACGGAACAATAAGTTGTTGTTGTTTTTTTTGTTTGAATAGTTGTTTATGGAACGGAACAATAAGTTGTTGTTGTTTTTTTTGTTTGAATAGTTGTTTATGGAACGGAACAATAAGTTGTTGTTGTTTTTTTTGTTTGAATAGTTGTTTATGGAACGGAACAATAAGTTGTTGTTGTTTTTTTTGTTTGAATAGTTGTTTATGGAACGGAACAATAAGTTGTTGTTGTTTTTTTTGTTTGAATAGTTGTTTATGGAACGGAACAATAAGTTGTTGTTGTTTTTTTTGTTTGAATAGTTGTTTATGGAACGGAACAATAAGTTGTTGTTGTTTTTTTTGTTTGAATAGTTGTTTATGGAACGGAACAATAAGTTGTTGTTGTTTTTTTTGTTTGAATAGTTGTTTATGGAACGGAACAATAAGTTGTTGTTGTTTTTTTTGTTTGAATAGTTGTTTATGGAACGGAACAATAAGTTGTTGTTGTTTTTTTTGTTTGAATAGTTGTTTATGGAACGGAACAATAAGTTGTTGTTGTTTTTTTTGTTTGAATAGTTGTTTATGGAACGGAACAATAAGTTGTTGTTGTTTTTTTTGTTTGAATAGTTGTTTATGGAACGGAACAATAAGTTGTTGTTGTTTTTTTTGTTTGAATAGTTGTTTATGGAACGGAACAATAAGTTGTTGTTGTTTTTTTTGTTTGAATAGTTGTTTATGGAACGGAACAATAAGTTGTTGTTGTTTTTTTTGTTTGAATAGTTGTTTATGGAACGGAACAATAAGTTGTTGTTGTTTTTTTTGTTTGAATAGTTGTTTATGGAACGGAACAATAAGTTGTTGTTGTTTTTTTTGTTTGAATAGTTGTTTATGGAACGGAACAATAAGTTGTTGTTGTTTTTTTTGTTTGAATAGTTGTTTATGGAACGGAACAATAAGTTGTTGTTGTTTTTTTTGTTTGAATAGTTGTTTATGGAACGGAACAATAAGTTGTTGTTGTTTTTTTTGTTTGAATAGTTGTTTATGGAACGGAACAATAAGTTGTTGTTGTTTTTTTTGTTTGAATAGTTGTTTATGGAACGGAACAATAAGTTGTTGTTGTTTTTTTTGTTTGAATAGTTGTTTATGGAACGGAACAATAAGTTGTTGTTGTTTTTTTTGTTTGAATAGTTGTTTATGGAACGGAACAATAAGTTGTTGTTGTTTTTTTTGTTTGAATAGTTGTTTATGGAACGGAACAATAAGTTGTTGTTGTTTTTTTTGTTTGAATAGTTGTTTATGGAACGGAACAATAAGTTGTTGTTGTTTTTTTTGTTTGAATAGTTGTTTATGGAACGGAACAATAAGTTGTTGTTGTTTTTTTTGTTTGAATAGTTGTTTATGGAACGGAACAATAAGTTGTTGTTGTTTTTTTTGTTTGAATAGTTGTTTATGGAACGGAACAATAAGTTGTTGTTGTTTTTTTTGTTTGAATAGTTGTTTATGGAACGGAACAATAAGTTGTTGTTGTTTTTTTTGTTTGAATAGTTGTTTATGGAACGGAACAATAAGTTGTTGTTGTTTTTTTTGTTTGAATAGTTGTTTATGGAACGGAACAATAAGTTGTTGTTGTTTTTTTTGTTTGAATAGTTGTTTATGGAACGGAACAATAAGTTGTTGTTGTTTTTTTTGTTTGAATAGTTGTTTATGGAACGGAACAATAAGTTGTTGTTGTTTTTTTTGTTTGAATAGTTGTTTATGGAACGGAACAATAAGTTGTTGTTGTTTTTTTTGTTTGAATAGTTGTTTATGGAACGGAACAATAAGTTGTTGTTGTTTTTTTTGTTTGAATAGTTGTTTATGGAACGGAACAATAAGTTGTTGTTGTTTTTTTTGTTTGAATAGTTGTTTATGGAACGGAACAATAAGTTGTTGTTGTTTTTTTTGTTTGAATAGTTGTTTATGGAACGGAACAATAAGTTGTTGTTGTTTTTTTTGTTTGAATAGTTGTTTATGGAACGGAACAATAAGTTGTTGTTGTTTTTTTTGTTTGAATAGTTGTTTATGGAACGGAACAATAAGTTGTTGTTGTTTTTTTTGTTTGAATAGTTGTTTATGGAACGGAACAATAAGTTGTTGTTGTTTTTTTTGTTTGAATAGTTGTTTATGGAACGGAACAATAAGTTGTTGTTGTTTTTTTTGTTTGAATAGTTGTTTATGGAACGGAACAATAAGTTGTTGTTGTTTTTTTTGTTTGAATAGTTGTTTATGGAACGGAACAATAAGTTGTTGTTGTTTTTTTTGTTTGAATAGTTGTTTATGGAACGGAACAATAAGTTGTTGTTGTTTTTTTTGTTTGAATAGTTGTTTATGGAACGGAACAATAAGTTGTTGTTGTTTTTTTTGTTTGAATAGTTGTTTATGGAACGGAACAATAAGTTGTTGTTGTTTTTTTTGTTTGAATAGTTGTTTATGGAACGGAACAATAAGTTGTTGTTGTTTTTTTTGTTTGAATAGTTGTTTATGGAACGGAACAATAAGTTGTTGTTGTTTTTTTTGTTTGAATAGTTGTTTATGGAACGGAACAATAAGTTGTTGTTGTTTTTTTTGTTTGAATAGTTGTTTATGGAACGGAACAATAAGTTGTTGTTGTTTTTTTTGTTTGAATAGTTGTTTATGGAACGGAACAATAAGTTGTTGTTGTTTTTTTTGTTTGAATAGTTGTTTATGGAACGGAACAATAAGTTGTTGTTGTTTTTTTTGTTTGAATAGTTGTTTATGGAACGGAACAATAAGTTGTTGTTGTTTTTTTTGTTTGAATAGTTGTTTATGGAACGGAACAATAAGTTGTTGTTGTTTTTTTTGTTTGAATAGTTGTTTATGGAACGGAACAATAAGTTGTTGTTGTTTTTTTTGTTTGAATAGTTGTTTATGGAACGGAACAATAAGTTGTTGTTGTTTTTTTTGTTTGAATAGTTGTTTATGGAACGGAACAATAAGTTGTTGTTGTTTTTTTTGTTTGAATAGTTGTTTATGGAACGGAACAATAAGTTGTTGTTGTTTTTTTTGTTTGAATAGTTGTTTATGGAACGGAACAATAAGTTGTTGTTGTTTTTTTTGTTTGAATAGTTGTTTATGGAACGGAACAATAAGTTGTTGTTGTTTTTTTTGTTTGAATAGTTGTTTATGGAACGGAACAATAAGTTGTTGTTGTTTTTTTTGTTTGAATAGTTGTTTATGGAACGGAACAATAAGTTGTTGTTGTTTTTTTTGTTTGAATAGTTGTTTATGGAACGGAACAATAAGTTGTTGTTGTTTTTTTTGTTTGAATAGTTGTTTATGGAACGGAACAATAAGTTGTTGTTGTTTTTTTTGTTTGAATAGTTGTTTATGGAACGGAACAATAAGTTGTTGTTGTTTTTTTTGTTTGAATAGTTGTTTATGGAACGGAACAATAAGTTGTTGTTGTTTTTTTTGTTTGAATAGTTGTTTATGGAACGGAACAATAAGTTGTTGTTGTTTTTTTTGTTTGAATAGTTGTTTATGGAACGGAACAATAAGTTGTTGTTGTTTTTTTTGTTTGAATAGTTGTTTATGGAACGGAACAATAAGTTGTTGTTGTTTTTTTTGTTTGAATAGTTGTTTATGGAACGGAACAATAAGTTGTTGTTGTTTTTTTTGTTTGAATAGTTGTTTATGGAACGGAACAATAAGTTGTTGTTGTTTTTTTTGTTTGAATAGTTGTTTATGGAACGGAACAATAAGTTGTTGTTGTTTTTTTTGTTTGAATAGTTGTTTATGGAACGGAACAATAAGTTGTTGTTGTTTTTTTTGTTTGAATAGTTGTTTATGGAACGGAACAATAAGTTGTTGTTGTTTTTTTTGTTTGAATAGTTGTTTATGGAACGGAACAATAAGTTGTTGTTGTTTTTTTTGTTTGAATAGTTGTTTATGGAACGGAACAATAAGTTGTTGTTGTTTTTTTTGTTTGAATAGTTGTTTATGGAACGGAACAATAAGTTGTTGTTGTTTTTTTTGTTTGAATAGTTGTTTATGGAACGGAACAATAAGTTGTTGTTGTTTTTTTTGTTTGAATAGTTGTTTATGGAACGGAACAATAAGTTGTTGTTGTTTTTTTTGTTTGAATAGTTGTTTATGGAACGGAACAATAAGTTGTTGTTGTTTTTTTTGTTTGAATAGTTGTTTATGGAACGGAACAATAAGTTGTTGTTGTTTTTTTTGTTTGAATAGTTGTTTATGGAACGGAACAATAAGTTGTTGTTGTTTTTTTTGTTTGAATAGTTGTTTATGGAACGGAACAATAAGTTGTTGTTGTTTTTTTTGTTTGAATAGTTGTTTATGGAACGGAACAATAAGTTGTTGTTGTTTTTTTTGTTTGAATAGTTGTTTATGGAACGGAACAATAAGTTGTTGTTGTTTTTTTTGTTTGAATAGTTGTTTATGGAACGGAACAATAAGTTGTTGTTGTTTTTTTTGTTTGAATAGTTGTTTATGGAACGGAACAATAAGTTGTTGTTGTTTTTTTTGTTTGAATAGTTGTTTATGGAACGGAACAATAAGTTGTTGTTGTTTTTTTTGTTTGAATAGTTGTTTATGGAACGGAACAATAAGTTGTTGTTGTTTTTTTTGTTTGAATAGTTGTTTATGGAACGGAACAATAAGTTGTTGTTGTTTTTTTTGTTTGAATAGTTGTTTATGGAACGGAACAATAAGTTGTTGTTGTTTTTTTTGTTTGAATAGTTGTTTATGGAACGGAACAATAAGTTGTTGTTGTTTTTTTTGTTTGAATAGTTGTTTATGGAACGGAACAATAAGTTGTTGTTGTTTTTTTTGTTTGAATAGTTGTTTATGGAACGGAACAATAAGTTGTTGTTGTTTTTTTTGTTTGAATAGTTGTTTATGGAACGGAACAATAAGTTGTTGTTGTTTTTTTTGTTTGAATAGTTGTTTATGGAACGGAACAATAAGTTGTTGTTGTTTTTTTTGTTTGAATAGTTGTTTATGGAACGGAACAATAAGTTGTTGTTGTTTTTTTTGTTTGAATAGTTGTTTATGGAACGGAACAATAAGTTGTTGTTGTTTTTTTTGTTTGAATAGTTGTTTATGGAACGGAACAATAAGTTGTTGTTGTTTTTTTTGTTTGAATAGTTGTTTATGGAACGGAACAATAAGTTGTTGTTGTTTTTTTTGTTTGAATAGTTGTTTATGGAACGGAACAATAAGTTGTTGTTGTTTTTTTTGTTTGAATAGTTGTTTATGGAACGGAACAATAAGTTGTTGTTGTTTTTTTTGTTTGAATAGTTGTTTATGGAACGGAACAATAAGTTGTTGTTGTTTTTTTTGTTTGAATAGTTGTTTATGGAACGGAACAATAAGTTGTTGTTGTTTTTTTTGTTTGAATAGTTGTTTATGGAACGGAACAATAAGTTGTTGTTGTTTTTTTTGTTTGAATAGTTGTTTATGGAACGGAACAATAAGTTGTTGTTGTTTTTTTTGTTTGAATAGTTGTTTATGGAACGGAACAATAAGTTGTTGTTGTTTTTTTTGTTTGAATAGTTGTTTATGGAACGGAACAATAAGTTGTTGTTGTTTTTTTTGTTTGAATAGTTGTTTATGGAACGGAACAATAAGTTGTTGTTGTTTTTTTTGTTTGAATAGTTGTTTATGGAACGGAACAATAAGTTGTTGTTGTTTTTTTTGTTTGAATAGTTGTTTATGGAACGGAACAATAAGTTGTTGTTGTTTTTTTTGTTTGAATAGTTGTTTATGGAACGGAACAATAAGTTGTTGTTGTTTTTTTTGTTTGAATAGTTGTTTATGGAACGGAACAATAAGTTGTTGTTGTTTTTTTTGTTTGAATAGTTGTTTATGGAACGGAACAATAAGTTGTTGTTGTTTTTTTTGTTTGAATA